>JACBWV010000472.1:3471826-3884432 GCA_013435795.1 Chlamydomonas sp. ICE-L
TTGCCCCCGATTGAGTGGACTTGTGTGGGTTTTGATGCGTGGCTGGGTGCCCTGGTTTGTGTGCAAGAAGTGCTTACCGACTACAAGCTGCCACCTGAGCGTTGCCAGCTACAATGGAACACGCACACACGCCCCCCCACCCACCCCCACCTAACCCCACCCAATACACACAGTCCCCCCCGATTGAGCGGACTTGTGTGGGTTTCGATGCATGGCTGGGTGCCGTTGGACTGTAACACACACACACGCGTCCAAACACACACGCCCCCCCACCCCACCCAACCCCCCACACACACACCAGCGCCACCCCGCCCCCACCCCCATTCCCCTCATCCCCCTCCACACACACAGTCGCCCCCGATTGAGTGGACTTGTGTGGGTTTCGATGCGTGGCTGGGTGCCCTGGTTCGTGTGCAAGAAGTGCTTGCCGACTCTGAGCTGCCACCAGAGCGTTGCCAGCTACACTACGCTGAGGTGGGCGTGAAAGCCGACGGCGTGCCCACGACAGTCCTGGTTGGGTGCAAGGGCAAACACGCCAACATATCTCGCACACACATCCTACCCTTGCCTCCTGACGCGCTGCTGGACAATCCATACGACGTCATCATATGCTGCAGGTATGAGTGGGTGTGAGGTGTGGTGTTGGTGGTTTGGTTTTGCTTGGCTTGGCTTGGTTGGGTGCAAGGGCAAGCATGCCAACATGTCTCGCACACACGTCCTACTGTTGCCTCCTGATGCGCTGCTGGACAAACCGTATGACCTCATCATATGCTGCAGGTATGAGTGGGTGTGAGGTGTGGTGTTGGTGGTTTGGTTTTGCTTGGCTTGGCTTGGCTTGGCTTGGTTGGGTGCAAGGGCATGCATGCCAACATGTCTCGCACACACGTCCTACTGTTGCCTCCTGATGCGCTGCTGGACAAACCGTATGACCTCATCATATGCTGCAGGTATGAGTGGGTGTGAGGTGTGGTGTTGGTGGTTTGGTTTGGTTTTGCTTGGCTTGGCTTGGTTGGGTGCAAGGGCATGCATGCTAACATATCTCGCACACACATCCTACCGTTGCCTCCTGACACGCTGCTTGACAATCCAAACAACCTCATCATATGCTGCAGGTATGAGTGGGTGTGAGGTGTGGTGTTGGTGGTTTGGCTTGGCTTGGTTGGGTGCAAGGGCACGCATGCTAACATATCCATACACGTCCTACCGTTGCCTCCTGACGCGCTGCTGGACAAACCGTATGACCTCATCATATGCTGCAGGTATGGGTGGGTGTGTGGTGTTGGTGGTTTGGTTTTGCTTGGTTGGGCTTGGCTGGGTAGGGTAGGGATGGGTTGCTGGACAATCCGTTTGACCTCGTTATATGCTGCAGGTATGGGTGGATGTGATGTGTGGTGTTGGTGATTTGGCTTGGCTTGGCTTGGTTGGCTTGGCTTGGCTTGGCTTGGGATATGTCTGGTTGCTGGACAATCCGTATGGCCTCATTATATGCTGCAGGTATGGGTGGGTGTGATGTGTTGGTGGGTTGGTTTTGCTTGGTTTGGCTTGGTTGGGTTGGGTAGGGATGGGTTGCTGGACAATCCGTCCGTATGACCTCATCATATGCTGCAGGTATGGGTGGGTGTGAGGTGTGGTGCTGGTGGTTTGGTTTTGCTTGGTTTGGTTTGGTTTGGAGGATATCCCCCCCCCCCCCCCCCCCCCCCCCCCCCCCTCTGGTAGCTGGTGTACAAAGCACCTGAGGGGTGGGGTCGGTGAGTGTTGGGTTAGGTTGGGAAGGGTTTCGTTGGTTTGGCTTGGCTTGGTTGGATTGGGTAGGGATGGGTCTGGTTGCTGGACAATCCGTATGACGTCATCATATGCTGCAGGTGCGACCTATTTTGTTTTTGTATTGAAAGGATTGAAAGGAACCCTGGGGGGTCACTCCAGGAGGTGGGACCCCTCTTACAAATTTGCACCCAACCTTCAACCGCCCTTCAACCAACCTGCACCCATCCTGCATTCATCCTGCAACCACCCTTCAACCAACCTGCAACCACCCTTCAACCAACATGCAACCAACCTGCATTCATCCTGCAACCACCCGTCAACCAACCTGCAATCACCCTTCAACCAACCTGCAATCATCCTGCACCCAACCTACACCCATCCTGCAACCACCCTTTAACCAACCTGCAACCAACCTGCAACCACCCTTCAACAAACCTGCAACCACTCTTCAACAAACCTGCACCCAACCTAGACCCATCCTTCAACCACCCTTTAACCAACCTTCAACCAACCTGCAACCACCCTTCAACAAACCTGCAACCACTCTTCAACAAACCTGCACCCAACCTACACCCATCCTGCAACCACCCTTTAACCAACCTTTAACCAACCTGCAACCGAAGGTCTGAGTCCACCCTAAGAGGTGGGACCCCTTACATAAGCCAGGGCCACCAAGGCCAACCACCTATCCATCCTCCTACCCATACACCGATCCACCCTCCTACCCATACACCTATCCACCCTCCTACCCATACACCTATCCACCCTCCTAACCATCCACCTATCCACCCTCCTACCCATCCACCTATCCACCCTCCTAACCATCCACCTATCCACCCTCCTACCCATACACCTATCCACCCTCCTAACCATCCACCTATCCGACCTCCTAACCATCCACCTACCCGACACCTCCCATACCACCAATCACGTCCCCTTACCTCTTCCATTTGAAGGTTTTTGGATCGCCCTTTCCACCGGCACATACCCCGCCTCCTTAAAGTAGGAGGCTACCTCTTGTATAACTCATTCTGTGATATGGAGGGCACTCGAGCATTTGGTCGACCTACTGGAGAGGTAGGTGGCGGGCCTTGGCATTTAGGGGAGATGGCCAGGAAGGGACCCAAGGTCACCCAAGGTCACCCAAGGTCACCAGATGACTGGAAGATCATTTGGGTGACTGACACAATGGGGAACATGGGGAATTCCAGGCTGGCTAAGTACTTGGTGCATGTGTTGGGTGCTGTTCAGCTCAGTTCAACTCATTATGTGATATTGTGGGCACTCGAGCATTTGGTCGACCAAGAGGAGAGGTAGGTGGAGGGCGGATGAGAGTGAGTGTGGAGAGCAGGGAAGGGGGTGTACGTGTGTGTGTGGGGGGGTGAGGGTAAGGGGGCGGGGGGGCGCATGTGCTAGCAAGAGTGGGGGCGCATGTTTGGGTGGGTGGGTGTAGGTAATGTGTGCATATGTGTAAATATATATGTGTATGTATATGTACATTTGTCCATGAGTGAGACGTCTCACCTTGATTCCATGCAGTGAGCGTGAGTGTGACTGTGTGTGTGTACATGTGAATGTGTACGTGTGCGTACTAGTGCATTTGTCCATGAGTGAGACGTCTCGCCTTGATGCAGTGAGTGTCTATATGTGTGTATATGTGTGCGTATGTGCGTGTGCATATGTGTGTACATATGTGTATGTATATGTGCATTTGTCCATGAGTGAGACGTCTCGCCTTGATGCCATGCAGTGAGTATGTATATGTGTGTGCGTATGTGCGTGCGTATATGTGTGTGTACATGTGCATTTTCCCACGAGTGAGACGTCCCACCTTGATACCATGCAGTGAGTGTGAATGCATGTGTATACACGTGTGTATATGTGTGTATATGTGTGTATATATGTGTGTATATGTGCATGTATCCATGAGTGAGACGTCTCACCTTGATACCATGCAGTGAGTGTGAATGCATGTGTGTTTATGTGTGTATATACCATGTGTATATGTATATATGTGTATACCACACCATCCAACACCACACCAAACCACACCCAACACCGCACCACACCACCCACACCCCAACCCCCTTTACGCATGATCACTTGCTGAAGCCCGGTGAGCTAGCTGCCATGTTTGGACCTGACCAACCAACTGACTACCTGTACTTGTCCTCTCTCTGCCCCATCCTCACATGACCCCACCCCCACAACACCCCACACCACCCTCACCCCACAACACACCACCCAACACCACACCACCCACACCCCAACCCCCTTTACGCAGGATCACTTGCTGAAGCCCGGTGAGCTAGCTGCCATGTTTGGACCTGACCAAGGTTTTGAAGTGGTACGTGACAGCTTTGAGGTGAACGATGAGGGGCGTGAGCTGAGTGTGTTCGTGGCCCGCAAGGTCAAAGAGGTAGTCACGGTGCAGCCCGAGGTGCAGCCCGAGGTGCAGCCCGAGGAGCAGCCCGAGGTGCAGCCCGAGGTGCAGCCTGAGATTTCTTGAGATATCCTCAGTGTAGCAGTCCTCAGTGTAGCAGCCCTCAGTGTAGCAGAGACCCCACTGTTACACTGGTTACACAGGGGGAGGTGCTGCGATACCTAAGGGTTCGGCGGCAGCCAAGGCCAAAGGCCCACGCCACGTGTGCGTGAATCCGCGACATGGGCCACTCACCTCAAGTTGATAAGGGCGGTCAGGTTGTTTGCAGGGTACTTCAAATTGCCAAATTGGCCAGCGCTTTAGCGCACTTGAAAACAAAAAAACTGCGCTTTGTAGTGCAAAAAGCGCAAAAATTGCTTGCTGCGCCCACATGGAGTTGCAAAAAACTGCGCTTAAAGCGCAGAGGGGGTCAATAAGTCAGCGCTCAAAAGCGCAAAAGCGCGCGCTTTGAATTACCCTGGTTGTTTGGTCTGGTCCCTTCAGCTTTGACCAACCACCTCATAAATTATGTGGCTCGGCCTGGTAAATAATGTAGCTCGGCCTGGTAAATTATGTAGCTCGGCCTGGTAAATAATGTAGCTCGGCCTCAGGCAGCTGAGATGTACGGTGGGAAGAGGGGGGGGATGATAAGGGTTGTCAAGTGAGCATGCGCATAACCTCAAGGTTTTATTGAACTTGGTTAGATAGCTCCAGCCAGCAATTTGGCTGCCCGCCGCAAGGTTACAGAGGTTGTCGCAGTGCAGCCTGAGAGTTCTTGGGGTATGCAGGCAGGTCCCTTAGCTTTGACCAATAACAACCGCTCCTGTAGTCCCAATCTGGCCAGCACTTAGCTGGTTAGCACTTAGGCAGATGGCTGGTCAGCACTAAGCTGGTCAGCACTAAGCTGGTCAGCACTAAGCTGGTCAGCGCTAACCTGGTAAGCACTTAGCTGGTCAGCACTTCAGCAGATGGCTGGTCAGCACTAAGCTGGTCAGCGCTAATCTGGTCAGCACTAAGCTGGTCAGCACTTAGGCAGATGGCTGGTCAGCACTTAGCTGGTCAGCACTTAGGCAGATGGCTGTTCAGCTCTAAGCTGGTCAGCACTAAGCTGGTCAGCACTAAGCTGGTCAGCACTTAGCTGGTCAGCGCTAATCTGGTCAGCACTTATGCAGATGGCTGTTCAGCACTAAGCTGGTCAGCACTTAGCTGGTCAGCACTTAGGCAGATGGCTGGTCAGCACTAAGCTGGCCAGCGCTAATCTGGTTAGCACTTAGCTGTTCAGCACTTAGCTGTTCAGCACTTAGCTGGTCAGCACTTAGCTGGTCAGCACTAAGCTGGTTAGCACTTACTTGGTCAGCACTATGCTGGTCAGCACTTAGGCAGATGGCTGTTCAGCACTAAGCTGGTCAGCACTAAGCTGGTCAGCACTTACCTGGTCAGCACTTAGGCAGATGGCTGTTCAGCACTAAACTGGTCAGCACTTAGGCAGATGGCTGGTCAGCACTTAGCTGGTCAGCACTTAGGCAGATGGCTGTTCAGCACTAAGCTGGTCAGCGCTAAGCTGGTCAGCACTTAGGCAGATGGCTGGTCAGCACTAAGCTGTTCAGCGCTAATCTGGTCAGCACTTAGCTGGTCAGATCTTAGGCAGATGGCTGGTCAGCACTTAGCTGGTCAGAACTTAGCTGGTCAGAACTTAGGCAGATGGCTGGTCAGCACTAAGCTGGTCAGCACTAAGCTGGTCGGCACTAAGCTGGTCAGCACTAAGCTGGTCAGCACTTAGCTGGTCAGCACTTAGGCAGATGGCTGTTCAGCACTAAGCTGGTCAGCGCTATGCTGGTCAGCACTTAGGCAGATGGCTGGTCAGCACTAAGCTGTTCAGCGCTAATCTGGTCAGCACTTAGCTGGTCAGCACTTATGCAGATGGCTGGTCAGCACTAAGCTGGTCAGCGCTAATCTGGTCAGCAGTCCTGTAGCTCCGCCTAAGACAACTGAAATACTAGGGGGGGTTGAATGATGTGAGGGGGGAACCTTGCATGTTCAAGGCTGCAAGGTAAAACAGTTGTCACAGTGCAGCTTGATGTTGAGACTGAGAGGTCTTGTGATATTTGGGCTGGTCCCCTAGCTTAGATCAATAACAACCGCTCCTGTGGTCCTGGAGCCTGGATTAAGACTGCTGAACCACTGGGGGGGGTGAATGATGAGGGTTGTGAAATGAGCATGTTCGAGGCCTGTAAGGTGAAGTAGTTGTCACAGTGCAGCCTGATAGAGTGATAGGTCTTGAGATATGCAGGCTGTTCCCTTAGCTTAGATCAATAGCCACCTCTGATGAAGTCCTGTAGCTACCCTCCTAATACAACTGAACTACTAGGGGGGTTGGATGATAAGAAGGGGAACCTTGCATGTTCAAGGCTGCAAGGTAAAATAGTTGTCACAGTGCAGCCTGATAGGTCTCGAGATATGCAGGCTGTTCTCTTAGCTTAGATCAATAGCCACCTCTGATGAAGTCCTGTAGCTCCCCTCCTAATACAACTGAACTACTAGGGGGGTTGAATGATAAGAAGGGGAACCTTGCATGTTCAAGGCTGCAAGGTAAAATAGTTGTCACAGTGCAGCCTGATAGGTCTCGAGATATGCAGGCTGTTCTCTTAGCTTAGATCAATAGCCACCTCTGATGAAGTCCTGTAGCTCCCCTCCTAATACAACTGAACTACTAGGGGGGTTGAATGATAAGAAGGGGAACCTTGCATGTTCAAGGCTGCAAGATAAAATAGTTGTCACAGTGCAGCCTGATAAGTCTCGAGATATGCAGGCTGTTCTCTTAGCTTAGATCAATAGCCACCTCTGATGAAGTCCTGTAGCTCCCCTCCTAATACAACTGAACTACTAGGGGGGTTGAATGATAAGAAGGGGAACCTTGCATGTTCAAGGCTGCAAGGTAAAATAGTTGTCACAGTGCAGCCTGATAGGTCTCGAGATATGCAGGCTGTTCTCTTAGCTGAGATGAATAACCACCTCTGATGAAGTCATGTAGCTCCCCTCCTAATACAACTGAACTACTAGGGGGGGTGAATGATGAGAAGGGGGGAACCTTGCATGTTCAAGGCCGCAAGGTAATGATAACGCCTGGTGGGGCGTGGTTTTAAGGGGACCCGTCGTACGCAGGTAGAGAGCGGTCTTATACCTCAACTGGACAAGCTACCATCGCGGTTGACAACGACCTGCAACGCTCAGGGCGACCGTAGGTGGAATCGAACCCCCGACCCTGCATCCTCAAAGCGATTTGGTGTACCACTAGACCAATTTATTTGCTGAAAGGGGCTGCCGCAAGGTAAAATAGTTGTCACAGTGCAGCCTGTGAGTGTAGACTCAGAGGTCTTGTGGTAGGCAGGCTGGTCCCTTCAGCTTTGGGCCACTCAGGCCTGGAGTTATAATTTGAATTGTTACATGTTTTTTCAGTTTTGGGCCACCGCAGGCCTGGAATTCGAATTTGAATTCTTACGTTGTTTTTCAACTTTGGGCCGCCCCAGGCTTGAAAGCAAACGTAGCTCCGGTTAAGGTAGCTGAAATAATGAAATAATAGCTTTAATGATGAGTGATTGTTGTAGCCCCTAACTTGTAGCAGTCAATAAGTTTCTTCATTATTTGAGGTTGGGCAAGTCCCTTGAGCCCAATTATCTACCCCCTAGATTGTAACATAATAATGGGAATGCCTGGTAGGGCGCGGTATTAAGGGAGCCCTGTCCTACGGTGGCAGATAACGGGCCGCTACTTGCCTGGACAAAGCTACTATGGCGGTTGACAGCTACCGCGAGCTCTAAAGCGCACACGTAGGGTTTCGAACCCCGCACCTTCATCGGTTCAACGAGCTCAGCCAATGAACCATTCGTCGAAACAGGATTGTTAGAAACACATTACAGCCAATGTGTGGACATTGCGCTTCATTTTCTTGCGTTTTTGCTTCTTTACCGCATTACTTCATCGCTTGTACCCAGTGTTTTTGGAGACCCTTCGGAGACCCCCCCCCAGATGCTGTGGAGCGGGCTCGCATTGGGTCATCTATGGCCTGTCTTTGCCATTAAGGTAATGCTATGTTATGATGTGGGCTGGTTCCTTCAGCTTTGGGCCACTGAAGGTCTGCAATTTGAATTTGAATCGAAACATGTTTTTCAGCTATGGCCACCGCAGGTCTGGAAGCAAACGCAGATTCGCCTAATTTTGAATTTTGAATTTGATTGTTACATGGTTTTCGGCAAACACTGGGCTGCTCGCCTTCTGCCAATTCCAAGTCCCCCCGTCGCTCCGTTTAACGGAAACCAGGAAGCGAAATTTGCAGATTTGACAGTTTAAATTTGAACTTGGTTACATACCTTCAGACAGCAATTTGGCTGCTCGCCGACAGACCATTAAAAACGTGTTAATTTGTCCAGGTGGACTATATGGGGGTGGGGGATGATGGTGGCCGCCAACTAAGCGTGTTTGTGAAGCGCAAGGGTAGAGATGTCGTCGCAGTGCAGCCTTATTGTTCTTGAAATATGTGTTTCCACATCCATTCCTTAGAATCTAGGCCTAGTGTAGGGGGACCCACCCCTCGATGCGAAAATCTTACTTGCCAGAAACAGAAAAATGTTGAATGATGAGGGGGAGAAAGCAGGCATGTTTGTGACATGTAAGGTGGGGGGGGGGCAGCACAGAGACCTTCTATTTCCCCTGTAGTATGCTTCAATTAAATTATCCGTGCAATACTTGATATAAGGTCCTCTATATCGTGCTCTTGCGATTGTTTGTGTGTATTAAACACGGAGCATTGGAGCTAACGCTGATTGAGGTACAGAGTTTTTGTTTGGTGACAGAGTATATCAGCCTTCAGGCCTCGCAGTGCTCACCAGGGTACTACTAAGTGCGCACAGCAGCGCGGCGCCGCGCTGCCATTTTGAGCCCCTCTGCGCGTTTCGCGCAGTTTTTTCAACCCCCTATGGGCGCAGCGCGCAGTTTTTGCGTTTTTTGCACTAAGAAGCGCTGACCAATTTGACGTGTGTGCGCTTTAAGCGCTGACCAATTTGGCAAGAAGTAGTACCCTGGTGCTCATCGCGGGCAGGAAGAACATGGATAGTAGTATAGTACGTATTTATGTATTTTGACAGTACAGGGGTAGCCAAATAAGCTGAAGGGGCTTGCCCAACAGCCCAACCTTAGGAAAATGAAAGGCAGTTCAAAAAACAAGCACTGGTAAACTGAACCCCAACACGACGGGGGACAGGAGTTCGTGCTTTTTTTATATTTTTACAGTCCAGGGGTAGCAAAACAGTCTCAAGGGACTGCTCCAACCTTAAAAACAGGAAAGGCAGTTAAAAACAAAAACTGGTAAACTGAACCCAAAGAAATAGAAAGTAGGTACCCTCAAATCAAATCAAACCGATCCAATCAAAAGCATACATGCTGGGTGAACTGCTCCAAACTATTTTATAATGAAATTGCCACGGCACGGCTTCCACAAAAGGGCCAGCCAGACGGCTGAGGCGTATTCTATGTAACTCATGAGGGCATCCCATAAGGGTGCGAGCTTCATGTAATCATGTCTGGTCAAATTCAATCAAAAAATAAATCCATGCTGGGTGAACGGCTCCGAACTATTTGAGAATGAATTTGAGGGCATCCGAGAAGGGTGTGAGCTTCATGTCTGGGAAGTCTTGGTTGAAGAGCTCCATGGACATGCTGATGTCGGGGGGGCTGGCAACAGGCCTGAAACATGGAGGGGGGGGGGCATGTCTGTCTGTCTGTCTGTCTGTCTGTCTGTCTGTCTGTCTGTCTGTCTGTCTGTCTGTCTGTCTGTCTGTCTATCTGTCTATCTGTCTATCTGTCTATCTATCTATCTATCTGTCTGTCTGTCTGTCTGTCTGTCTGTCTGTCTGTCTGTCTGTCTGTCTGTCTGTCTGTTTTTTTCTTTCTTATGAAAGAGATTTCACCCCAGAAGGTGGGTATCCCGACCCAAACAAGCGCCACCGAGGATTCAGTTTGAATGGTGTTGCCTCTCCTACAAAAGAGTAGGCACACTTAGGGTATGTATGTTGTTAAAGTCCAGGGGTAAGCCAAATAGGCTTAAGGGACTGTCCCAACAGTGGGGGGAGGGGCTAAAACGAAAAAGCACAGATGAAATGAACCCCAAACAATCGTTTTACTGATGGGGGCCCTGAGTTCGTGCTACAGCGATAATTTAATTATAGTTCTAAATTATAATTAAATCGTCATCCCACAAGGGATGATAATTGAATCGTGCGATTCTTGACGCATTTTAATACAATGTGCTGGGTATTTCCACCATTCAAAGGAATCAGGATTCATGCCCAGCTTCATGCTGGAGCCTTTATCAACCAATCCAGGGTAAACGTTAAGTTTCTCACAAATATGTTTTCTATCCTCAGATTATAAAGGACATTCTAACATGAAATCCATCCCATCTTATACTACTCTTCTACCATAGACCGCCATATCACAGCACCTGCAACTTCTACCACTCTTCTACCATCAACCACTATATCACAGCACCTGCAACTTTTACCAGAACGAGAGGTATTCTTATATAATTAAACATTCAAATTGTAAGCTCAAAGACAAAGTCTTGCTATGCATTTGCTACCATCCCTATTATTTAATAAATTAGTGTATGTGGAACTATAGCTTCTATACTCTGACATCATCCAAGAAGTATACCTAATATATTTAATACGACTCCTTAGTGATCACAAAGTTTCCTGGGGTTCACTGTACTTTGGTATTACCAGTCAATGTCTGTTATTTTAGAGACGCCTTTATCATTTTTCCTGAGTCAATCTTGCTCAATGACATCTTGTGGTTGAAGAATATCAGAGAAATCTTCTATGACACCTAATCTCCGAATGCATCTCAGTAATTCATGAGACCAACATTGTTTGTTGCTATCTCTGGTTGCCATTAGACCATTCTCTAGTAAGGCTCTTTTCAGTGATAATTTAATTATACGATTACAGGAAGTAATTACATTACGTTGTCATAGACAGACCATAGTCGACCCAAGCCAAGCCAAGCCAAGCCAAGCCAAGCCAAGCCAAGCCAAGCCATTGTTTACATTGGCATAGACAGGTCATAGTTGACCCAAGCCAAGCCAAGCCATTGTTTACGTTGTCATAGACAGGTCATAGTTGACCCAAGACAAGCGCTCTCCACAACTTCATTTTGTGACGCGTTGCCATTCCGTCGCTGCATAGGGGCACATGGGTCCGGCTAAACTAGTCAGAAATGCCCCCCCCCAACCCCCCCCCCCCCCAACCCCCCCAACCCCCCAACCCCCAATCCACAACCTCCCAACCCCCAACCTCCAACCCCCAACCCCCCAACCCCCAACCCCCCCCCCCAACCCACCCCACCCACCCCACCCCAACCCCCCAACCCCCCCCACCCCAACCCTAACCCCCCCATCCCCACCCCCCAACCCAAACCCACCCCCCCACCCCCCACCCCAACCCAACCCCCCCAACCCAACCCAACCCTCCAGGCTCCGCGCTTCACGCTACATGAGGTTTGGGGAGCAACGCGTCACACTCGGGTTGCACCAATTCGCTCAATTTGCGACGCATCGCACGAAAACAAGCAGTTTTGGGGGGCCTTCAAACCATCCTCAAAATCACAGGGTGCAAGCAATAAAGCAACATGTACTTTCCAATCAGATATTCCACTCTGTTCAATGTAATAAACCAGGTTGTATGTATGTTACAGTCCAGGGGTAGGCTAAATAGGCTAAAGGGACTTGCCCAACCGTGAGGAAGGGCTCAAAAAGAAAAAGCAATAATGAACTGAACCCCAAACAATCGTTTTACTGACGGGGGCCCTGCTCGTGCTACATTGATCATTTAAGTATACAATATAATTAAATCATCATCTCATCTGGGATGATAATTTAATTGTGCGATTATTATCGCATTTTTTATAAATTGTAACTTTCATAAATTGTACTAACCCAGGTTACGGACTAGTTAAAAGAAAAAGCCCTATGCAGCGTCGCAAGCGACGCGGAAAATTGGCGGAGTGTGTTGGCTACGGAATGACAGGTGGCAACGGACTGGAGCTGACCAAAGCCAGTGAGTTGTGAGACAGTTGGCTGACATGTCAGGCTTCAATTGTTTGGTCGTCGGTCGGTCGGTTGGTCGGTCGGCTGGTCGGTCGGTTGGTCGGTCGCACAAACGGACAACGGCGTAACCCTGGGAGCTCCTGCCCCCTTTGAAGAGGGGGCTCAGCCAAAAAGACGACAAACAATAGCACCTAATAGGGCGAGAGAGCTTCACCCTCGGTTGTAGAGTTTCACCCTCGATTGTAGAGATTCACCCTCGATTGCAAGCGCGTAATTCAGTGGATGGAATTTCTAAAAGCATAATCATTACACAATCTGAAACAAACTTCATATCAAATTCGACAGTAACTCAGAAAGGCATCTGAAACAATAAGGCATCTGAAACAATAAGGCATCTGAAACAATAAGGCATCTGAAACAAACTTCATATCAAATTCGACAGTAACTTAGAAACTAAATAAGGTATCTGAAACAAACTTCATATCAAATATGACAGTAACTCAAAAACTAAATAAGGTATCTGAAACAAACTTGATATCAAATTTGACAGCAACCCAGAAACTAAATAACAAGGCATGAGTGTGGATTGTGAGTGTTTCTTTGCGGAGGTGTAGATGTTAGTATCTGTGTGTGCCTGTGTGTGCCTGTGCCTTTGCCTTTATGCATGCGTACGTATGTATGTATCTGTGTTTGTGTCTGTGTGTGTCTGTAAGCCTGTCTGGTGCATGGTATTACACAACTAAGTTGCAGTCAAGCCCAGTCCAGCCACACAGAAAAATGAACACCACCTGTCTGTCTGTCTGTCTGTTTGTCTGCTTGTGTGCGTGTCTGTCTGGAGAATGGTGTTACACAACCAAGTTGCAGTCCAGCCGCACAGTAAACATCAACACCAAGGTCTTTCTGTCTGTCTGTCTGTCTGTCTGTCTATCTGTCTGTCTGTCTGTCTGTCTATCTGTCTGTCTGTGCGACTGTCTGTGTGTCTGTTCGACTGTCTGTCTGCGTGTCTGCCTGTCTATCTGTCTGTGTGTCTGTGTGTCTGTCTGTCTGTCTGTCTGTCTGTCTGTCTGACTGTCTGTCTGTCTGTCTGTCTGTGTGTCTGTCTGTGTGAGTGTCTGTGTGTCTGTTCGACTTTATGTCTGTCTATCTGTACACGTGTCCTACACTGCCCCCTCTGTGGGTCTAACAAACAAACGTCACCTTTGAATAGTTGCGGAAGGCACGGACAGAATGGCAGACTTGTCGTAGCCACGATATGCCGCAACCTTCTCCGCCATATCCACCCGGCTCAATCGCTCAGGCCCTCCCATGTTATAGGTGCCATGACGGGGCAGGTCTGCTCGCTTCAATAACATGCTGGCGATGGTAATGATGTCATTCACGTGAATGGGGCACCTTGGGTACTATGGTGATAATCAGCAATCACGTGAGTCATAGCATGCTGGGGGGGATAACGGCCTATGTGATTTCTGCAGCGTCGTGTTGCATGTGTTGGGTGATTCAGCTTTGCTTCGACAGCAATGCCCGCACCGATTGTTTATGATATGTCATATGTTATGTGGGCACGCAGCTCGCTTCCAAGCATTTGCTGACATTGGAAGGACTGTCATTACGTAAATGGGTGGCGTGGCCTATGTTGCATGTAGGGGAATTCCTTTCTGTCTGTGGGGTCGGTAGCAGCAGACAATGCTATGGACTTGTCACGTGCATGTGGAATAACTCAGTTCGCTTGAACAGCATGCTGACAATGGCTATGATTTCTCACATACATGTGGAAGTGCGGGTGGCAGGTGGGAGT
This sequence comes from Chlamydomonas sp. ICE-L, assembly GCA_013435795.1. Lineage (NCBI taxonomy): Eukaryota > Viridiplantae > Chlorophyta > Chlorophyceae > Chlamydomonadales > Chlamydomonadaceae > Chlamydomonas > Chlamydomonas sp. ICE-L. The sequence goes on from JACBWV010000472.1 coordinate 3,485,909, forward strand.
CAGCGTTGGACGGCTCGTTGGTGGGGGGCTGGGAACATGCATAGAATTTCTCACATAGCATGTGGAATAACTCAGTTCGCTTGAACAGCATGCTGACATGCTATGATTTCTCACATGCATGTGGAATAACTCAGTTCGCTTGAACAGCATGCTGACAATGGCTATGATTTCTACATGCATGTGGAATAACTCAGTTTCGCTTGAACAGCATGCTGACAATGGCTATGATTTCTCACATTGCATGTGGAATAACTCAGTTCGCTTGATCAGCATGCTGACAATGGCTATGATTTCTACATGCCTGGGAATAACTCAGTTCGCTTGAACAGCATGCTGACAATGGCTATGATTTCTCACATGCATGTGGAATAACTCAGTTCGCTTGAACAGCATGCTGACAATGGCTATGATTTCTCACATACATGTGGAATAACTCAGTTCGCTTGAACAGCATGCTGACAATGGCTATGATTTCTCACATGCATGTGGAATAACTCAGTTCGCTTGAACAGCATGCTGACAATGGCTATGATTTCTCACATGCATGTGGAATAACTCAGTTCGCTTGAACAGCATGCTGACAATGGCTATGATTTCTCACATGCACTACGGGTAACTCATTTTGCTTTGAAAGCATGCAGACGATGGCCATGATGCCATTCACGTAAATGGGGCACCTAAGGGTATGTGAGGCGACTCAGCTTGATTCAGTAGCATGCTGGCGATGGCTATGAATTGTCAAATGTATGTGGGGTAACTCAGTTTGCTTCAACAAAATGCTGACGATGGTTATGATATGTCACATGTATGTGGGGCAACGCAGCTTGCTTCAGTAGCAAGCTGGCGATGGCGATGATTTGTCTCATGCATGTGGGATAATTCAGCTCGCTTCAATAGCATCTTGACGATGGCTGGGGGCAGGAGGGGCAAATCAGTGTGCTTAATGGCCTTTATATCTAGAATGGGCGGCACCAAGAAGATCTTGAATTGGTACTTTACTTGAAGGATCTTGAATTGGTACTTTACTTGAAGGATCTTGAATTGGTACTATACTTGAAGGATCTTGAATTGGTACTTAACTTGAAGGATCTTGAATTGGTACTTTACTTGAAGGATCTTACCGTAAATATGTTTAGGCCTTAATTTGATGCAATATTGTTTACACCGTAGGCAAGCAGCTATCCGTTCTTTACGCTGCTATAAAGGTTATATTATATTTGACAGCATGCTGACGATGGCTATGATATCCTTCACATAAATGGGGCACCCAATGGGATGTGGGACACCTAATTTCGCTTCAAAATTCGAATTGAAGCTCCCTTCTTCTACAGTTGGCTGATGATCGCGGAAATATTGAGCACCAGCACTTCAATTCCTTGCCCCCCCTCCCCCTGCCCCACCCCACCCCCACCCCCCTCCCTACCCCCTCTCCGCTCCGCTCCCTCTCCGCTCCGCTCCCCTCTCTGCTCTCTCTCCGCTCCGCTCTTCCCCCCCACCCCCCCCCCCCCCCCCCATCCCCAACGCTCCTCACCCCCCCCTCTGCTCCCCCTGCCTCCCCTCTACATCCCTCCCCTCTTCACCCCTCCCCTACCCCCCCTCCCTCCGCTCCGCTCCCCAGCTCTTCAACCTTCCCCCCCATCCACATAACCACCTTTCCTAGGTGCCCACAACAACAAGTGGTCCTACCTCCACTCGTCATTAAAGAAGGAGGTGGGTGTTCCCCCGCTTAGTGCAGTCTCAATGAATTGTAAGAACAGAGGTCTTGTTACAGGGTTGGGCGACTGGGGGCCGTAGATGATACTGCTGCGGAGTATGACATGCCGTGTCCATTGAGCCTGTTGGTGGTGGAGGTGGGGTTTGGTTTGGTTTGGTTTAGTTTGGTTTGGGCTTGGTTGGGTTGGGTTGGGTTGGGTCGGATCGGGCTGGGCTGGGCTGGGCTGGGCTTTTTTTCTTTTCTGGTTCAGTTTGGTTTGGGTGTTGGGTGTTGGGGGTTGGTGTGGTGTGGGGTGAGAGTGGTGTGGGTGTGGGTGTAGGGAGGGGTGGGGTGGGGACAATATCAGCTTCCAGGTGCCTAGGTTGCTTAAGGTTTGGGTGAAAAGAGAGCCCAGGGAGCTACCTAGAAGCTGCTGCTCGTAGCTGGAAATAAAAAACTATGACCGACCCAGCCACCATCACACCTACTCTTTCCCCAACACCTCCACGCCCCACGTCTACCTACCTTAATAGTCTCTTCAGCCTCTAGCTTGGACCGACCGTACACATTCACAGGGATGCACTGCTCCTCTTCCGTCCACATCGCATGGCCTCCATCATACACCTAGGTGGTGGGAGAGGGAAGAAGGTGACACAGGGCAGGGAAGGACAGGGCAGGGCTGGGTAAGGCAGGGCAGGGCAGGTTCCCTGCTCCTCTTTCCTCAGTATACACCTGGGTGGTGGGAGGGGGAAGAAGGTGAGTCAGGGCAGGGAAGGGCAGGTTCCCTTCTCCTCTGCTCTCAACATAGCATGGCCTCCATCGTACACCTAGCTGGTGGGATGGGGAAACTGGCAGCATTAGGCAGGGCAGGGCAGGGCAGGGCGGGTGAGGTGGGGCAGGGGCGGGGCAGGGCAGGGGAGGGCAGGGCAAGCGAGGGCGGGGCAGGGCGAGGCAAGGTAGGGGCAGGGCAGGGCAGGGCGGGTGAGGTGGGGCAGGGCGGGGCAGGGCAGGGGAGGGCAGGGCAAGCGAGGCAGGGCTGGGCGAGGCAGAGTAGGGCAGGGCAGGGCAGGGCAGGGCAGGGCAGGGCAGGGCAGGGCAGGGCAGGGCTGGCGAGGCGGGGCAGGGCGAGGCAAGGTAAGGTATGGCAGGGCAGGGCAGGGCGAGGTAAGGCAGGGCGGGGTAGGGCTGGGCAGGGTAAGGCAGGGCGGGGCGGAGCAGGGCAAGGCAGGGCAGGGCGGGCGAGGCGGGGCAGGGCGAGGCGGAGTAAGGCAGGGCGGGGCAGGGCGGGGCAGGGCAAGGCAGGGCAGGCGAGGCGGGACAGGGCGGGGCAGGGTAAGGCAGGGCAGGGCGGGTTCCCTGCTCCTCTTTCCTCAACATAGCATGGCCCCCATCATACACCAAGGTGGTGCGAGGGGGAAACAGATCAATCATGACGACCTACAGAAAAGAAAACAGGGAGGTACAGCAAGTCTCTTTAGCTTTTTTGTCCTACCTTTAGACTGTTACATGCACACACAGGGAGTGAAACTAGGGTGGGAACAAGGAAGGGGAGGGATTAGGGGGCCAAGGGGACCCCATGCCTCCCCCCCCCCCCCCCCCCCCCCCCCCCCCCCCCCCCCCAACCACACACACACACCACCACCACCACCCCATACACGCACCAGCCCCCTCCCACCAGCCTACCTGGTCAGTTGAGATATGGCTGAGGGTGGCTTCCACCTGGCTTTCAGCCCTCTGTGCCTGAAGGCTGTGCAGCAAGTGAGAGACCCCCTCCCCCCCCCCCCCCCCCCCCCCCCCCTACCACCACCACCACCCCCACCACCACACACACACACCCCACCCCACCCACCCACCACCACCACCCACCCACCCCCACCCACACCCTCACCCCCCACCCACACCCCGTACACGCACCAGCCCCCCTCCCCCCCACCCCCCCCCACCCCCCCCCACACCACCACCACCAGCTCAGCCCACCTGGTCAGTTGAGATATGGATGAGGGTGGCTTCCACCTGGCTTTCAACTTTCTGCTCTTTCAGCCTGTGAAGTAAGTGAGTGGGCACGTTGACAGCTAGGGCTGTCTCAGGCTCTTTCTCACACAGACCTGGCTGGCTGATGGCGGCACAGTTGATGACAGCAGCCCAGGGCCCTTGTGCGAATGCTTCCTCTAGACCCGCGCCGGTGACCAGGTCAACCTTAATTGTTTTAGGGTGGGGGTGGCGGTGGCAGTGGTGTGTATGTATGTATGTGTGTGTTTGTTAGTGTGAGTGTGTGGTGTGTGAGTGCTTTGTGTGTGTGTGTTTGTGTGTGTGTTTGTGTGTGTGTGTGTGTGTGTGTGTGTGTGTGTGTGTGTGTGTGTGTGTGTGGGGGGGGGGGGGGGGGGGGGCACTCTTGAATTGGCGTTTGTGTGAATGCCTCCTCAACTCCCGCACCGGTGGCCCGGTCAACCTGGATTGTTTTGGGGTGGGGGTGAGAGTGGCGGTGGCAGTGGCAGTGGTGTGTGTGTTGATGTGTGCGTGTTGATGTGAGTGTGTGTTGATGTGTGTGTGTTGATGTGTGTGTGTTGATGTGAGTGTGTGAGTGTGTGTGTGTGTTGATGTGTGTTGATGTGTGTGTGTGTGTGTGTGTGTGTGTGTGTGTGGGGGGGGGGGGGGGGGGAAGCAGCGCTCTTGAATTGATGTTTGTGTGTGTGTCAGTCTGTGGGTGTTGTGAGTGTGCATAAGTGTATGAGAGTTTGCAAAAGTGATTCAGCAGCGCAGGGTCCTAGTGGGAACGCCTCCTCAAGACCCGCACTGGTGGCCAGGTCAACCTAACTTGTTTTGGGGTGGAGGTGGGGGTGGCGGTGGCGGTGGCAGTGGTGTGTGTGTGCTTGTGTGCTTGTATGTGTGCGTGTGTGGGTGGTGTGTGGTGTGTGTGTGTGTGTGGGGGGGGTGGGGGGGGGTGGGGGGGGGGGGGGGGGGGAGCACGCTTGGATTGGCATTTGTGGGAATGCTTCCTCAATACCCGTATCGGTGGCCCGGTCAACCTGGATTGTTTTGGGGTGTGGGTGGGGATAGCGGTGGCAGTGGCAGTGGTGTGTGTGGGGTGTGTGTGTTTGTGTGAGCGTGAGAGTGAGTGTGTGTGTGTAAGAGTGAACCCGGGTGTAAGTGTTTGTGTGAGTGAGCCTGAGTGTCTGTGTGAGTGAGCCTGAGTGTGTGCGTGTGTGATCCTGAGTGTGTGCGTGTGAGTGATCCTGATTGTGTGTGTGAGAGTGATTCTGAGTGTGTGTGTGTGTGTTTGTGTGAGAGTGATCCTGAGTGTGTGTGTGAGTGATTCTGAGTGTGTGTGTGTGAGAGTGATCCTGAGTGTGTGTGTGTGTATGTGTGTGAGTGATTCTGAGTGTGTGTGTGTGAGAGTGATCCTGAGTGTGTGTGTGTATGTGTCTGAGTGATCCTGAGTGTGTGTGTGAGAGTGATCCTGAGTGTGCGTGTGTATGAGTGATTCTGAGTGTGTGTGTGTGAGAGTGATCCTGAGTGTGTGTGTGTGTGTATGTGTGTGAGTGATTCTGAGTGTGTATGTGAGAGTGATCCTGAGTGTGCGTGTGTATGAGTGATTCTGAGTGTGTGTGTGAGAGTGATCCTGAGTGTGCGTGCTTGTGAGTGATTCTGAGTGTGTGTGTGAGAGTGATCCTGAGTGTGTGTGTGTGAGTGATTCTGAGTGTGTGTGTGAGAGTGATCCTGAGTGTGTGTGTATGTGTGTGAGAGATCCTGAGTGTGTGTGTGTGAGAGTGATCCTGTGTGTGTGTGTGTGTGTGTGAGAGTGATCCTGAGTGTGTGTGTGTGTGAGAGAGTGATCCTGAGTGTGTGTGTGTGTGTGAGAGTGATCCTGAGTGTGTGTGTGTGTGTGAGAGTGATCCTGAGTGTGTGTGTGTGTGTGTGAGAGTGATCCTGAGCGTGTGTCTGTGTGAGAGAGTGATCCTGAGTGTGTGTGTGTGTGTGTGTGCACAAATGAAACACCTCACCTTGAAGCCATGCACACCCGCGGGCTCTTGCTCCATCTTCCTTGTTCCATATGTATACCCAACCTGCAGCCAGTGCACGGATGAGGGGGGATGTCCGTCTTGTCTAGCTAACACCAGACAATTGCAATACGGGGACAATTAACAAAGGGAGGAAATATAAACAAATTTACATAGATGACATATTTCCCCAAAAAGAAAAACTTAGACCAATACCATACCCAGGCCAATAGCATACGCAGACCAAAGGCGTACTCAGACCAATACCATACCCAGGCCAATACCATACCCAGGCCAATACCATACGCAGACCAATAGCATACTCAGACCAATGGCATACTCAGACCAATACCATACCTAGGCCAATAGCATACCCAGGCCAATACCATACCCAGGCCAATAGCATACTCAGACCAATGGCATACTCAGACCAATAGCATATCGAACTGCCTAGATCATAGATCACTTCCTAAAGCTTCTAGCTACTGAAGTTTGTGGGGGGGGAGTGATTACGCAGTTGACCTTACATGGATACTGTTCTACCAACCAACCAACCAACCAACCAACAATAGCTACATGGATACTGTTCTACCAACCAACCACAAAGAAAAACAGAAAGACACGTATTTGTAGGGTTCGGAGGGGGGAGTCTTAGCTCCTTAGCGCTAATTAGAGGTGAAGCGAAGAGAAATAGTATGTCGTCGTACGTAGCCTTACATAGCCCCACATAGCCCGTCGTACGTACCCTACGTAACCCGTCGTACGTAGCCTTACATAGCCCCACATAGCCCGTCGTACGTACCCTACGTAACCCGTCGTAGCCCGTCGTACGTATCCTACTTAGCCCTACGTACGCAGCCCTACGAAGCCCTACATACGTACCCTCCGTAGCCCGTCGTACGTATCCTACTTAGCCCTACGTACGCAGCCCTACGAAGCCCTACATACGTACCCTTCGTAGCCCGTCATACGTACCCTACGTAGCCCGTCGAACGAACCCTACGTACCCTACGTACGCAGCCTTACGTAGCCCGTTGTAGCCCGTCGTACGTATCCTACTTAGCCCTACGTACGCAGCCCTACGAAGCCCTACATACGTACCCTTCGTAGCCCGTTGTAGCCCGTCGTACGTATCCTACTTAGCCCTACGTACGCAGCCCTACGAAGCCCTACATACGTACCCTTCGTAGCCCGTCATACATACCCTACGTAGCCCGTTGAACGAACCCTACGTACCCTACGTACGCAGCCTTACGTAGCCCGTCGTGCGTGCCCTACGTAGCCCTACGTATGTACCCTACGTAGCACCCAAAATAAACTGTGCTCTAGAGTTTGGACAGACCCATCCAGGATTTCTGCCATAATCTGTTATGTACTTGCATACTTATTTTTAGGGTTGGGAAGCAAACTTATATTTTCATTTGTATATGCCGTATAAACGTTTGAACGTATAAATGTATGCATATAAACGTTTAAAAACGTATGAGTAATTATTGCACTTCTTGGGAAAAGACTTTTACGTGGGTTTAGAGGTATTGCCGCGTTTCTAATTACATTGGCTCCACATATCAACTCTAAACAAAATGACATTCAGATCATACACAATTGCCACAAAGGTCAGTAGGATGCATAAGGGGGGGGGCAAAAAAGGGAAATACACCATCCCAAAAAAGGGCCGAGGCACCCTTCTACAGACCCCCCCCCCCCCCCGGCTCCGGAACCTACTATACAGCCAGTATCTCAGCCACCACTTAGTGTTATGGTGTCTAATTATACTCATATTACAGGGTTTTTAAAAGCCTTTACATTGAGGTTGGTCTCGAGTCCATTGGGGATGTTTGAAGCATAGAAAATCATCATCATCAATGTCACATTGTTTGGTGGGGCTTGGGGGTCTAGGCCCCTTGGCCCCTAATGTGCCCAACTTCAATACTCTTCAACAATCAGGTATTCAATCACCAGGTATTCAATCCAAGCTTCAATCGGGCATTACATAATCAGGTCTTTAATTGTCACAATGTATGGCTGAAGGGCACAATGTAGTCCTTTACAACATGTGGCCTTAGTTGGTGACGTCATCGACCACCATTCTCCAGAACAATGCCGGCACGTCAACTAGGGATGCCTCAAGCCGCACTTGAACTCGCTCCCTTTGCACACACTGGGCATAATGTGTGGTGGATCTCTCACCGAATAGCACATATGGACTGGTATTTAGTAGAGGAACACCCTAGTTCGACTCCCATGTCATTCTGAAGGCTAGAAAAAGTGCCTGAAAAGTACCTAATTTTGTGAAAATGTCAGATTTTCTCCTCCCCCCCCCCCCCCCCCCCCCCCCCTCCCCCCCCCTGCGGCCCCAAACTTTGGAGGACCAACACTTTTTTTCTACTGGGCCAAATTAAGAAATAAAACCTGATTCTTCATCTTCTCTATGATATCTACAAAGTTGAGGGATGGTGTCATTTTGGTTTGAAGTTGCCCCCCCTCTGGTTGGAAAGCAAAGTATATACGTATAAACGTATTCATATAAACGATTAAAAACGTAGGAGTAATTATTGCACTCCTTGGGAAAAGACATTTACATGGGTTTAAAGGCAGTGCCGCGTTGCTAATTACATTGGCTCCACATATCAACTCTCAAAAAAATGACATTCAGATCATACACAATTGCCACAAAGGTCAGTAGGATGCATAACAACACTCTCTAACACACATGGCACTTTACCTGGGTTGCTTTGGCTCAATTAATTGTTACTATAAGGGCAAATTTACCTAATAGCCCTAATAGGGCTAATTTTGTTCGGCGTCAGCCCTGACCTCCGAAGCCTACGTATTTTACTTGCACATGCTACTATGTTTTGGGCGGAGCCCGCCCTTCTGGGGGACAGGAGCCCCCAGGATTACTCCGTTGTCTGTTTGACCGTTTGACCGGCCGGCCGCCCCCGAGACAAAGCCTGACAAGTCAGCCAACGGTCTCGTAACTAACTCGCTTCCGTTGCCACCTGACACTCCGTTGCAAGCACTCTCCGCCAATGTTTAGTGTCGCTTGCGACGCTGCATACAACTTGTTCATGTCTGTATCAGGTCTGCCAGAATTAATGTTATTTATCTATATTCATATCAGTATATGATAAATACATCTGTTTTGTCATGTCAGCATTCACATGTGTGCCTTTCATAATGAATATTATAAATATTTTGTATTATGTAATTACTATGTTTTTATTTATGTCTGCATTCAAATGTGCATCAGTCATGATTTACATTATACATATATGGTATTATGTAATTAATATGTTTGTATTTATGTCTGCATTCACATGTGTATCTGTCATGATTAATATTATTAATATATGGTAAAATGTAATGAATGAGATTGTTTTCATGTCTGCACTCACAAGTGTGTCTGTCATATTTAATGTTATTAATATATGGTATTATGTAATTAATAGGTTTGTTTTTATGTCTGCATTCACAAGTGTTTTTGCATTCACAAGTGTTTCTATGTCTGCATTCACAAGTGTTTTTATGTCTGCATTCACAAGTGTTTTTGCATTCACAAGTGTTTCCATGTCTGCATTCACAAGTATTTTTATGTCTGCATTCACAAGTGTTTCTATGTCTGCATTCACAAGTGTTTTTATGTCTGCATTCACAAGTTTTTTGGCATTCACAAGTGTTTTTATGTCTGCATTCACATTGTTTTTTTATTCGGCCTTCACCAGTGTTTAATGTCTGCATTTACAAGTGTTTCTATGTCTGCATTCACAAGTGTTTTTATGTCTGCATTCACAAGTGTTTCTATGTCTGCATTCACAAGTGTTTTTGCATTCACAAGTGTTTCCATGTCTGCATTCACAAGTGCTTTTATGTCCGCATTCACAAGTGTTTCTATGTCAGCATTCACAAGTGTTTTTATGTCTGCATTCACAAGTGTTTTTAATGTCTGCATTCACAAGTGTTTCTATGTCTGCATTCACAAGTGTTTCTATGTCAGCATTCACAAATGTTTCTATGTCTGCATTCACAAGTGTTTTTATGTCTGCATTCACAAGTGTTTTTGCATTCACAAGTGTTTCTATGTCTGCATTCACAAGTGTTTTTATGTCTGCATTCACAAGTGTTTCTATGTCTGCATTCACAAGTGTTTCTATGTCTGCATTCACAAGTGTTTTTATGTCTGCATTCACAAGTGTTTCTATGTCTGCATTCACAAGTGTTTCTATGTCCGCATCACAAATGGGGGGGGGGGGGGGGGGGGGGGGGGGGGGGTTTTTAAATGCTCTGCATTCACATTTTTTTATGTCGGGCATTCACAATTGGTCTTGCCTTCACAAGAGTTTCCTATGTCTGCATTCCAAGTGTTTTGTATGTCCTGCATTCCCAAGTGTCTTTATTCTGCATCACACGTGTTTCTATTCTTGCATGCACAGTGGTTTTTAGGCGCATTCCAGTGTTTCCTAAAGTCTGCATTCACAAGTGTTTCTATGTCTGCATTCACAAGTGTTTTTATGTCTGCATTCACAATTGTTTTTATGTCTGCATTCACAAGTGTTTTTGCATTCACAAGTGATTCTATGTCTGCATTCACAAGTGTTTTGTATGTCTGCATTCACAAATTTTTTGTATGTCTGCATTCAAGTGTTTTTCTTGGTCCGCATTCACAAGTGGTTCTATGTCTGCTGCATTCACAGTGGTTTTTTTATGTCTGCCTTCACAAGTGTTTTTCTTTTCTATGTCCTGCATTCACAGTTTTCTATGTCTGCTTCACAAGTGTTTTATTGTCTGGCTTCAACAAGTTTTTTCTATGTCCTCAAGTTCACAAGTGTTTCTAGTCTGCATGCACAAGTGTTTTTATGTCTGTATTCAAGTGTTTCTATGTCTGCATGTAACACGTGTTCTTCTTATGTCTGCATTCACAGTGTTGTTTTGTCTGCATTCACAAGTGTTTCTCTTCCTGACCATTCACAGTGTTCTATGTCCCCGCATTCACAAGTGTTTTTATGTCTGCATTCACAAGTGTTTTTATGTCTGCATTCACAAGTGTTTTTGCATTCACAAGTGTTTCTATGTCTGCATTCACAAGTGTTTTTATGTCTGCATTCACAAGTGTTTTTGCATTCACAAGTGTTTTTATGTCTGCATTCACAAGTGTTTCTATGTCTGCATTCACAAGTGTTTCTATGTCTGCATTCACAAGTGGTTTTATGTCTGCATTCACAAGTGTTTTTATGTCTGCATTCACAAGTATTTTTGCATCACAAGTTGTTGCATGTCGGCCTTCACAAGTGTTCGTGTATGTCTGCATTCACAAATTTGTTTTTTTAATGTCTGCATTCCAAAGTGTTTTTCTATGGTCTGCCCCCACAATTCACACGTGTTTCTAATGTCTGCATTCACAAGTGTTTTTATGTCTGCATTCACAAGTGTTTCTATGTCTGCATTCACAAGTGTTTTTATGTCTGCATTCACAAGTGTTTCTATGTCTGCATTCACAAGTGTTTCTATGTCTGCATTCACAAGTGTTTTTATGTCTGCATTCACAAGTGTTTTTATGTCTGCATTCACAAGTGTTTTCTATGTCTGCATTCACAATGTTTTATGTCTCATTCACCAGTGGTTTTTTATGGTCTGCAAATTCGACATTGTTTTTTGCATTCACCCGTGTTGTCTATGTCTGCATTCACAGTGTTTCATGTCTGCATTCACAGTTTTTTTTGCATTCACAAGTGTTTTTATGTCTGCATTCACAAGTGTTTCTATGTCTGCATTCACAAGTTTTCTTGTCTGGCATTCACAATATTTATGTCTCATTCCAAGTGTTTTTTTATGTCTGCATTCACAGTGTTTTTTATGTCTGCATTCACAAGGTGTTTTTATGTCTGCATTCACAGGTTTCTATGTCTGCATATCCACAAGTGTTTTTATGTCCCCTGCATTCACAAGTGTTCTATGTCTGCATTCACCCAGTGTTTTTCTATGTCCTGCATTCCCCACAAGTGTTCTTATTGTCTGCATTCACAACTAGTGTTTCTTGTCTGCTTCACAATGTTTCTATGTCTGCATTCACAACGTGTTTCTATGTCTGCTTCACAGTGGTTTCATGTCTGCATTCACAAGTGTTTTTTTATGTCCTGCATTACACCACAGTTTTCTATGTCTGCATTCACAGTGTTTCTCTATGTCTGCATTCACAAGTGTTTCTATGTCTGCATTCACAAGTGTTTCTATGTCTGCATTCACAAGTGTTTTTATGTCTGCATTCACAAGTGTTTCTATGTCTGCATTCACATGTGTTTTTGCATTCACAAGTGTTTTTATGTCAGCACTCACATCTGTCACGTCTTTATATGTGTAATAGCTCTTCACGTTTGTATTCACATCTTTATTTGTCATGTCTGTGTATACATCGTTCTTTGTTATGTCTATGTGTGCATGATTGCTTCCTTGTTTGTGATGTGCATGATTGCATATGCTCCTTTTGTCCCTGCCATGTTCACAGGTGTGTTCGACATCCACAGTTTGTTTTCCCGAGTACACATTGCCACTGCGTCCCCATTCTGTTGTTGCATGGAGGCCCATGAACACCCAGGAGCAACCAGGCCCCACGCTTCGTGCTCCCCCATGCAATGGACACGCAACAATCCTGAAATCAGGCTTGAGTAGCCCAAGTAGCTACTCAACCTGGCCTATAGAAATCTTAAATAAAAAAAACTGCCTACCCACCCTGCTTGTCCACACGCCCAACCTTGCTGCGAGCTCCACCACAACTCACACATATCCACCAAACCACCTAAACTACCCCCGATCGCAACCCTTCACCCCCATCCCCACCCCATCCTGGCCTACAAAAATCTGAAATAAAAAACACTGATCCGAGCATCTTCATGTGTACATCCTTTTTTGCGCAGCCCCCCCTTCAGGGTCACCCCACCGTCCGTATGTGCCTTTGTGCGTCCAAACACACAAAGCCAACTGTCTCAACTAACTGTCTCGTAACTACCACTCCTCAATCCGATAGCCAACACTCTCTGCTAATTTTCCAAGTCGCTTGCGACTCTGCCTAGGGCTTTTTTTTGCTTCCTCTCTCTGTCACACTAGACCTGGCAACCTGAAAGGATAACATGAATTCCAGACCAGAGACCTTACTAGACTTGGCAACCTAAAAAAGGTAGCATAAACTCGAGACCAGAATCCTTACTAGACCTGACAACCTGAAAAGGTAGCATAAATTCGAGACCAGAGTCCTTGCTAGACCTGGCAACCTGAAAAGGTAGCATAAATTCGAGACCAGAGTCCTTACAAGGCCTGGCAACCTGAAAAGGTAGCATAAATTCGAGACCAGAGTCCTTACAAGGCCTGGCAACCTGAAAAGGTAGCATAAATTCGAGACCAGAGTCCTTACAAGGCCTGGCAACCTGAAAAAGGTAGCATAAATCGAGACCCGAGTCCTTACAAGGCCTGGCACCTGAAAAGGTAGTCTAAATGCGAATCACCACAACCCCACTACTTTGACCCCCCTCTAATTATATTGAATGAAGGAGATATGGTGCCTCTAGTGTCTGTGTGTGCGTGTGTGGTGAGGGGGGGGGGGGGGGGGGGGGGGGGGGGGGGGGGTGGGGGGGGGGGCAGATTTCAAAAATGTCTTATCACAGGTACTAGACAAAACTTCCTAACTGCCCCCTGCATAAATGCATACACCAGTGCACGCACAAGAAGAAACAAACAACAAACACACACATGCACACACACATGAATACACATGAACACACACACACACCACATACCACACACGCATATACATTGATGGCGACAGACAGGAAAAAATATGTACGCTCTAACTTCTGGTAATGCATTTGCATGCACACGCAAACACACACATGCACACACATCCACCACATACCACACATGCATGGGCACACACACATGAACACACATGAACACACACACACACACACACACATACACACACGTGCATGAAAACACAAACGTAACCACAGGCGCGCACAAACACACACATGCATGAAAACACGAACACAAACACTAACACACATGCACACGCGCACACGCACATACACACACACACCTGGAACTCAGGAGCCAATGCTTCCACCAAGAAGGAACCCAGGTAGCCAGATCCACCTGTAATTAGAATCTTCATCTCAGTACGCTGGCCTAGGAAACGGATGCGAAGAGAGTGGTATTGCTTCTGTCAAAGCAGAACAAATGAAGGATGGACTGAGAGAAAGACAGACAGACAGACAGACAGAAAGAAAGAAATATGCCAAGTTGGCAAGAAAGAAATATTGTTTCCTCCAAGATAGAGTCAGTGACTCGTATGGGACGGAAAAGCGATGCCTTAACTCGGCGTGGGGCGAGAATCCTGTGGGTGAAGCTGTACAGGGCGGTACATGAACCGACCCTAGCCACATTTTGCAATGCGGACCGAATAACTCGGCGTTGGCGAGAATCCTGTGGGTGAAGCTGTACAGGGCGGTACATGAACCGACCCTAGCCACATTTTGCAATGCGGACCGAATAACTCGGCGTTGGCGAGAATCCTGTGGGTGAAGCTGTACAGGGCGGTACATGAACCGACATTTGCTAGGCCGACCGAATAACTCGGCGTGGGGCGGTGTGGGGCGAGAATCCTGTGGGGAGCACATGAACCCTGTGACATGAACCGACCCCAACCGACCCTGCTCCCACGCTACTTGCCCCAACCGACCCTGCCCACGCTAGCTCGCGCTAGCCGGCGCTAGCTAGATGTTAGACGCGTCCGCGGACGGCATTGGTCGGCCCCCCTATTCCCTCACCCTTCCCCGCCCTTCCCCTACTCCCCCCAGCTGCCAGCCAGTTCCGACATCCCACTGTCACATGCAAAATGTGAAAGCGCGAACTCTCGCCTCGCCCGACCAGCGTCACCGCGCGCGCATTAGTTTGGACCTCATTCGCCACCTGTGTATGCTCTTCCGGCTGCCAGCGCTTTTCCGACTCATGTCCGATTCTTCTGTCCCGAGGTTCACCACAGAAAAAACGAACAGTTTCTCACATTTGATAAACCAGTTCAGCCCGTAAAGCCAAGTTCCAATTCTTATTCTTATTCTTATTCATCCCGCTAGACCATTCGCTTCGGTCCTGTGGCCATATTTCTCCATCGAGCAGAACCTGCTAGCGCCCTCTGCCCGTGTGTCTGTCTGAATCTGCCGTTTTCGGAAGTTTGTGTCCACGTCCGTAACACCCCACAGACACAAGCAGCTGCAAGCTCTTCAAGCATGACTTGCTGGTATTGCCTACCTGCCTATCTGTCTGAAGCTGCTCTTCTCTTAAGGTAGTTTCACCGTGTGTGGTAGCCCAACATAACCAGCAGCTGCAAGCAATGACTGGGTCCCAAAGCCAGCTAGCGTCTTCCGCCTGTCCATCTGTCTGCAGCTTCTGTTCTCTGGAGTTTGAGTCCTCTAGTGTGACAGCCCCATGGCCCCACGAAACCAGCAGCTGCAAGCATTAATTGGGCCCCAAAGCCAGCTGGCGACACCAGCCTGCCCACGTTACCAGCAGCTGCAAGCATTAATTGGGCCCCAAAGCCAGCTGGCGACACAAGCCTACCCGCGTCTGTAGCATCCTAATGTTGCCAGCATTGCCAGCTACAAGCAATGCTTGAGCCCCAAAGCGTGTCCATCCACGTCTGTAGCATCCTAACGTTGCTCATAGTTTTCCTTTTCAGCCACGAGCAGCAGCTTCAAGGCAGCTCCCTGAGCCAGCCACTGGGCTAAGCCCCAAGATTTTGACAGTTCTGAACAGCGGATTCTGCCAGCTTCCAGACACACAAGGTTGCATTAGCTTTGGCTGAATAGCCAGTTAGGTGAGGGGAGCTGCCTACAAGCTGCTGCTTTTAGCTGAAAAGAAAAACTCTGACGTTGCTTGCATTGCCAGCTACAAGCTTTGCTTGAGACCCAATTCCTCTCAGTCATCGTGTGAGGCAGCTCAAAAGTTGCAAGCAGCTACAAGTATTGAAAACACCCCAAAGCCTCCGTTGGCATGCCGCAACAGGGCACGGCATGGTGGGATGGGAACGCCTCACCCTTCCCAATCGAATTCATCTCATGGGAAGGTGACGGGACGTCTCATGACCTGGAGCAAATATGTCGCCATGAGGATGATCGGTGCTCCCACCGGGGGAAGAAGATGGATGAGCAGGAGAAGGCTTCCCTGGTGCATCGATGGGAGGACGACTACCCCATAGGTAAGTTGGGACCACTTTTTTGAGTGCGACTTTTGGCTGAGTGTGGGTGGGTGGTGGGAGTGTGTGTGTGTGGGGGGGGGGGGGGGGGGGGGGGGGGAAGGGGGGTGGCACACAAAAGGAAGTGAAAGAAGAAGAGACAAAAAGCGCGGGGATTAGGGGGGTCTGGGGGGGCGTTCTGATGAGTTTAGAGTTAGCCAGACTCACGCATCGCCATTCGGGGGCAGAATGGCGAGGCGTCGTCGAAAAAATTAATGTAGTTGGCACCTGGTTGGCACTGCTATTTGAAGTTTTTAGTATTTAATTGTGCAAATATCGTTTATTTGCCCTCAAAAGGTGCTGAAAATTATATAGGGGCATATTGTTACAGGGTGGGGTGGGGGGTTCGTGTGTGAAGTGTTGTTTGTTGGTGTGTGTGTAATTTGGAGTGGTGAAGGGCGGGGGGGCGGGGGGGGGGGTTTTTATGGGGGGGGGGGGTTAAAGAGACTGGGGTATGCGGAGGGTGGTGTCGTGGGGGGCGGGCTTGGGAGGGGTGTGTGTTGGCGTGCGGTGGGGGGGGAGAGAGGGTAGGGATGGGACGTAGGGGGTGGGGGCTAGGGGGGGAGAGTGGGGGGTGATAGTTGTGGGGGCTGTGTGGGGGGGGGGGGGGGGGAGGGGGGCAGGGGTGGTGAGCAGGGGATTGGATGAGTTGTGCCTGGGGGGGTGTGGTGGGGGGGCGCTGTCCGACCCTGTGGGCCGTTTGCTTTGAAAAGTGTCTGGAAAATGGACAAATCTAACATAGTATAAAATTGTCGTCGGGTTCCCAATGAGGAGAAAGAGATGGTCTGTGAACAAAACTAAAGAAGAATTGGTGGCGGAACGATGGAGCAATATGTAATGGTGAAACATGGTTAGGAATTAATAAAGGGTTGTGAGGGTGGCGGTGTGGTGGTGATGGGGGTTTAAAGATTTATCGGTTACAAACAACCCACCACCATCATCACCACCATCAACGTCTCCACCATCATCACCATCATCAACGTCACCACTGTCATCACCATTGTCACCATCATCACCACTGTTATCACCATCGTCATCACCAACACCATCACCATCACCACCGTCATCACCATCCAACAAATGTCTATCATTGTCTGTCCTCAGCGAGGCCACGGACGTCATCAGGTCTTTGGTTGGGATGAACATTAGGGGGGTGGCGCGAACAGGATCTTTGCGCAACCATTTTTGAGAGGGAAGAAGAGGGTGGTGGATAAGTACTCGATTTAGGGAGTAAGCAAGTGATGTGGAAGACCAAAATAGTAAATTACAACTATTCCCAGGACATATCCACGCCGGAGTCGAACAACAGCACTGATAAGACGGGGGGCTGCTTAAAATAAACATTCAATTAGTGCATTACGAGTTGGGGGGGTCAATTTTTGTGTTTTTTATCAACACTGCAATCAATGCAAACTTCTGGGCCCCTCAAGTCCCTCAACTGCTCAGCCTTGCAATAAGGCGTACTATGTATGTTTGTATTTATTTATGTATTTATGTATTTATGTATTTATTATTTAATTTCATTTATTTAGTTATTATTATTTATTTAATTTATTTATTTATTTTTAGTTTATGTGTATCTCTATTCTTTATTTATTGAGAGGTGGGGTGTGGTTTGGGAAGATTCTATGTGTGATGATTTATTTACACAGTTTACCTCGCGCTATTAGTATAAAGAGTAGAGAGCTATTGTCATGTACTGATGGTGGGGGAGGGGTGTTTATTTATGGTTATTGTGTGTGGGGCTGTTGTGAGGGTGGGGTATATCATAGTGTGGGATTTCGTTGTTTCTGTCATGTGTTGCTGTTTTGTTTATTGATGTTTTAATGGCCTTTTAGGTCGCCCAGGCAAAGCGAATCAGGGAGGTTCGAAAAGACCCAGTTGATAGAACGGCGTCGCTGACGTGCTTGTCTGATGGGGAAGCCGTTGCTCTGGAAGGGTGTCTCCATTGCTGGGCCCCCATCGTCGCACTGAACACGGTGGGGGGGGGGGGGCTTCCTCGCGAAGGCATATAGTGAGGGACGTTAACCGATTGGATGCATGGTGGGTCACTTATTTGGGTTGTGTGTACACGTGGGGACGAGCTTGATACACAGGCCGCTGAGGGTCTGGGATGAGTGTGGCGCTTATGTTCCGCACATGCAAGAGGGGGGCTGGCTGTGGAGGTAACACACCAGGTGCTTGGAAGGGTGGCTGGCTTGGGTGGGTTTGGGTGGCTGTGGGGGGGTGGGTGGGTGTGGAGTGGGTGGGTGGGGTGGGGGTGTGGAGTGGGTGGGAGGGTGGGTGGTGTGTGGGGTAGGGGTGGGTGGGGTGGAGGGCTGTGGAAGGCAACACCCAGGTGGGTGGGAAGGGTGGCTGCTGGCTGGTTACGGGTGGGTGTGGTGGGTAAGGTGGAGGGCTGTGGAAGGCAACACCCAGATGGGTGGGAAGGGTGGGTGGATGGGGGTGGGGTAGGGGTCAAGTGGGTGGGTGGGTGGGTGGGTGTGGGGTGGGTATGGTGGAGGGCTGTGGAAGGCAACACCCAGGTGGGTGGGTGGGTGGGGTGGAAGGTAGAGGGAAGGAGAGGGTGGGTGGGTGGATGGTTTGGAAGGTGGAGGGAAGGAGTGGGTGGGTAGGGTGGGGGGGTGGGGTGCAGGGTGTGTGGGGGAGAGGGGCATTATTGATTCTGTATGCATGTATGTTACAGTCCAGGGGTAGGCCAAATAGGCTAAAGGAACTTGCCCAACCATGATATCAGGAGGGGCTAATCAAATAGAGTACGGATGAACTGAACTCCAAACAATTGTTTCACAGACGGGAGCCCTGTGCTCGTGCTACTATGTTAATTTAATTCTACGATTTTAATTCTCCTTGTTTTGAATATATTAAGTAAAGGATACAAGAAAGAAGAATACAAGTTATATGCAGCGTCGCCTGGGATTGGATTTAAACATTGGCGGGGAGTGATCGCGACGGAGCGACAGGTGGCAACAGAAGCAAGTTAGTTACAAGACCATTGGCTGACGTGTCAGGCTTCATTGCGGTCAGACACATGGTCGGTCGGTCGGACGGACAAATGGGTAAACATGGGGGCTCAGCCAAAACATACGTACCAAGAAAAATTATTTTTGTATAAACGATTAAAGTAACATGAAGCTTATTCGTTACACAGAGAGTAGATTTTTCTTTTATGAGTTTTACATTTTTCAGAAAATGAGACTGGTGCATCAACAAACTATTATGTCCTCCAACCTCCCAGACACAAACCCAAGCCCAAACCAAAACCAATACTAAAAGCCCCCACCACCGATACTATCCCTACACCCAACCCTGCCTTTCCTGCTGCAATTTTTGCCCTTGCAGATAATGAGATTGTTGGATAATGAATTGGTTGGAAATGTGTTGTTGCTTTTTGCTCTCGCAGAGAATGAGTTGGTTGGATAATTAATTGCTTGGAAAATGAGTTGTTGCGTTAGTATGCCGCTCGCATAATTTTGAATTTGAATTTTGCTTTTGCAGATAATGAGTTGGTATGCCGCTCAAAAAAAATTGAAATTTGAATTTTGCTCTCGCAGATAATGAGTTGGTATGCCGCTCATGCCAAGGCGGACAACATCCTGGCGGCCATAGTTGTCACGGAGTCTAGCGGGGGAGACAGAAGAAACCCTCTTCAGGTGATCACCGTTCGTTTTTTCGGCAACGCGTCGCCAATGTATGTTTGTATGTATGTATGTATGTATGTATGTATGTATGTTACAGTCCAGGGGTATGCTAAACAGGCTAAAAGGACTTGCTCAACCGTGGCAGGAAGGGCTTAAAAGAAAAAAGAAAAAGCATTGCCACTGTAGCTATTCAACCTGGCCTGCAGAAATCTGAAATATAAACACTGCAGATGAGATCATCCTTTTCATCTGGGGCCACGTGCAGCAGCTTTCAGGTAGCTCCCAAATTTGGGGGGCCTTCGGTGCCCTTTTATTAGGATTATAAGGGTGCATTCCAGGGGTGGGGGGTGGGGGGGGGGGACGGAAGGGGTGGATGGGTGGGGGTCTTCGGCCCTTGTATTGGGCTTATAAGGATGCATTCTCAATGTGCATCAGTGTGCATTCCAGGGGTGGGGTGGGGAGGGGGAGAAGGGGAAGGAAGGGGTGGGGTGGGGGGTCTTCGGCCTTTGTATTGGGCTTGTAAGGATTCATTCTCAGTGTGCATCAGAGTGCATTCCCAGTGGGGACGGTGCTGCAGGGTTGTAGAAAAGGGTGCCTAAGACCCCTTCAATTTGCTGTATGGGCTACACCTAAACCAGACAGTGCCTGTCCCACTCTCCTCTTATCCTCCTTTGCCTTTCACCCTCTTCCCCTCTCCTGCTCTCCCCTTTTCCCCCCCTCCCAACTTCCCCCCCTCTCAAACTCCCCCCCTCCCAGAACCCCCCCCATCCCCTGCCCCCTCGTCCCCCTCCCAGCTTCTCCCACTCCGTCTCCATATCCCTCTACTCCCCTCTCCTTTTTCCCCTTCCCCCCATCTCCCGCCTCTCGCTCCCCATCCTCCCCTCTCCCGATCTTCCTTCTCCCCCCTGTTCCCTCTGCCTCCCTCTCCTCCATCCATCTCCTACCACTCTCCCCTCCCCTCCTTTCCCTTGTCCCCCTCTCCCCCCCTCCCAACCTCTCCCCTGACGTCCCCCACAGTTGGTGTGCCATCAAACAGTTCTCAGCCCTATGGCGGAAGCAAAGGATGAGGCGCAGACAGGGCCGTACCCCATCTACTGTCCACCACACGCTGGTACAAAGCAAGGCAGGCAATGAAGAGGGCGCTGGGCGGTGCGACATAGCAGGGGGGGGGGGGGGGGGGGGGGGAGTTCCAGGGGGAGGGGAGTGTGGAGGGGGTGGAGAGGGGGGGGGGGGGGGGGGGGGGCAGGTTTCCAGGGGGAAGGGAGGGGGAGAGGGAGGAGAGGGGGCGAGGAGCAATTTCATCGGGGGGGCATCGCTTCGCACTGGGGTTGCACCGAGTCACTCAATTTACAACGCGTCGCACAAAACAAAGTGACATCCACGGCCCCCTCCAAGGGGAGAAGGGGCAGCATGTCCACCACTCCTACGTATGTGACCTAGGGGAGCAGTTAGTATACTAGTATATCCTTTGAAGCCTACCTAGCAGCCCTCCAATCGAAATACACACGACCATTCTCCCCACCACCACCTATACACACACACAAGCACACACATATAAACACCCACTCACATACACACTCCCACACACTCCCCCCCCCCCCCCCACACACACACAAACACACACACATACACCCCCTCCCCCCTCCCACACACACACACACCACCACCAGGTGGGACGTAGCAGGTTACTAGAGGCGGCTGCCACCAGTGCTGCTGCCCTGTTTGCAACCACCCACCACTTATATACAAACACACAGAAACACACACACACAAACACACACACACTCACGCACACACAAACACACACACACACAAACACACACACTCACGCACACACAAACACACACACACAAAAACACACACACTCACGCACACACAAACATACACACACACAAAAACACACCCACTCACGCACACACAAACACACACACACAAAAACACACCCACTCACGCACACACAAACACACGCGCCACCATCACCACCCCCACCACATGGGACTTGTGCTGCTGCCTTGTTTGCAACCACCCCACGCCTCCTTAGATAACGGCATCACCAAACAACACACTCACACACCTAACGCCACTCACCAGCCACACTCCAAACAAACAACACACGCAACACTTACTACCCCTACCAACCCCCCCCCCCCCAACCAACCCAACCACAACCAACCGGCCACCACCACCACCCCACCACCACCAGGTGGGACGTAGCAGATTACCAGAGGCAGCTGCCGCCAGTGCTGCTGCCCTCTTTGCTCCTATCTCACGCCTTCTCCTGGATACTACTCCCCCTGATCGCATCTACGAGGTCTTGCACTGGGAAGCACTCTCGCGTGCGAGGCCTATTGATCGATCAGTCATTTGGCCTGGATAGTGGGATTGCAGAGGGGGATGGATGGTAGTTTATTTCGATCCCTGATATGGTTTATAGATATATATGATGGCTTTATGGATGGGGATGGGTGGATGGATGGATGGATGGATGGATGGATGGATGGATGGATTGATGGATGGATGGATGTTACAGTCCTGGGGTAGGCCAAATAAGCTAAAGGGACTTGCCCAACTGTGATAGGAAGGGCTAAAAAAAAAAAGCATTGATGATCGATACAGGTATGTCTTGCACGGGAAGCGCTCATGTGTGCGAGGCCTGTACACAAACAATGCATGTAGGCATTGTTTCTTTTGGGGGCTATGCATGGCAGCTTCCAGTCAGCTCCATTAGCTAGCCTCTGAGTCAAGCCCACGGGTTACAGCTGCATTGGAAATCCAGACCTGTCAGCTTCCAGGCGCACTAGCTAGCTTCAGGTTTGCATGTGAGGCCTGGGTATGATCGATACAGGTATGGGGAGATTAGCCTCCACCGAAGTTAGCCTCCACTTGAAGTTAGCTTCCACTTAAGTAAACCCTAAACCCACCTAGACCCTTGACCCTAAACCCTGAACCCACCTAATCCCTCAACCTTTGAATCAAAACCAAAACCACTAGCCCCTAACCCCCCTAAACTAAGCGGAGGCTAACATAATTTGAGGCCAACTTCCCCCCACTATTGATACAGACGGGGCAGCAGCAGCGGCAGGCCACCCACCCACCCACCCAGCCCCCATCACCACCAACCCAGCCCCCAACACCACCCACCCAGCCCCCATCACCAACCAACCACTCAGCCCCCAACACCATCGATACAGGCAGGGCAGCAGCAGCAGGCAGCAGCAGCAGGGAGGGGCAGCAGGCAGGAGGGGCAGCAGCAGTACAGGTGTCAGCAGCAACCAAGCTGAACCCTCCAGAAGGTTCACACCAAAGCACCAGCAGCATGTCCACAGCCCCTTCTAGGGGGGGGGCGGGAAGTCTAACCCCAGCACCTTCCAAGGGGGGCGGGGGGAGTCTCTCCACTGCCCCTAGGTGCGTACTTAACTTGGGGGACAGGGTAGTATGGCCGCAGCCCCCTCCAAGGGGGGCAGGGGGAGTCTGTCCACCACTCCTACGTGTGTGACTTGGGGGACAGGGTAGTATGGCCGCAGCCCCCTCCAGGGGGGGCGGGGGGAGTCTGTCCACTGCCCCTAGGTGCGTACATAACTTGGGGGACAGGGTAGTATGGTCGCAGCCCCCTCCAAGGGGGGCGGGGGGGAGTCTGTCCACCACTCCTACGTATGTGACTTGAGGGAGGGGTTTGTCACTTTCTTTATTTTTTAGGCTATGTGTAGCAGCTTCTAGGCAGCTCCTTTTCCCCCTCGTTGGGCTTAACCTGAAGCCAATTAGTGTGTCTTGAAGTTGACATGACGGGCATTCTAATGCAGATAAAAGCCTCTTTTGTTTTTATGGACGAAGCCTCGTCAACCAGGTGCAATTCCGTCGCTGCATGGCGACGCATGGGTCTGGCTAAACTAGTCAGCAATGGCCCCCCAACCCCCCCAGGCTAAACTAGTCAGCAATGGCCCCCCAACCCCCCCAGGCTAAACTAGTCAGCAATGGCCCCCCAACCCCCCCAGGCTAAACTAGTCAGCAATGGCCCCCCAAACCTCCTGGGCTCCACTCTTCTCGCCCCACGGGGTTCGGAGGGCAGCACGTCGCACTGGGGTCGCACCGAGTTGCTCATTTGCAACGCGTCATACAAAAACAAAAATGCTAAAAGCTTTCAGTTGACCATTATGGATGGCGAATGGAGCTGCATGGAAGCTGCCATGGGTAGCCCCAGAACAAAAGGGGGGTTAGTATCAGGGTACTACAAAGTGCGCGCGCTTTTTGAGCCGCACTGCGTGTTTCGCGCAGTTTTTTCAACCACCTGTGGGCGCGGTGCGCAGTTTTTGCGCTTTCTGCACTACAAAGCGCTGACCAATTTGACAAAATGTATTACCCTGGTTAGTATACTAGTATATCCTTTGGAGCCTTCACCTAGCAGCCCTCTTGTTTAAATGCACACGACCATCCCCCCACCACCCCACCCCACCCCACCCCTACCACCACGTACACATACACACACCACCACCACCAGGTACACACACACCAACACCAGCTACATACACCAACACCAACACCAACACACACACACACACACACACACGACCACCACCACCACCACCACCACCACAACCACAACCTACACACATACAAGCACCACCACCACCACCACCAGGTACTCCTCCCTTGGCAGTGATGATTATGACCAAGGCAACAAACAAGACAGCGACGGGGACTCCTACGCACACACACACCACCACCACCACAACCACAACCACAACCTACACACACACAAGCGCCACCACCACCACCACCAGGTACTCCTCCCTTGGCAGTGATGATGATGACCAAGGCAACAACCAAGACAGCAACGAGGACTCCTACACACACACACCACCACCACCACAACCTACACACACACACCACCACCACCACCGCCACCACCACCACAAGGTACTCCTCCCTTGGCAGTGATGATGACGACCAAGGCAACAACCAAGACAGCGACGAGGACTCCTACACACACACCACCACCACCACCACCACCACCACCACCACCAGGTACTCCTCCCTTGGCAGTGATAATGATGACAAAGGCAACAACCAAGACAGCGACGAGGACTCACACACACACACACACACACACACACCACAACCACAACCACAACCACAACCACCACCTACACACACACACACACACACACACAACCACCACCACCACCACCACCAGGTACTCCTTCCTTGGCAGTGATGATGACGACCACGGCAACAACCAAGACAGCGACGAGGACTCATACACACACACACACCACAACCACAACCACAACCACCACCCACACCTACACACACACACACACAACCACGACCACCACCAGGTACTCCTCCCTTGGCAGTGATGATGACGACCACGGCAACAACCAAGACAGGGACGAGGACTCCTACAGCTCGGACTCCTTTGACGGGGTGGACATGGAGGACCAAGGCGTCTCGGGTAGTATTGGCTCGGGTATTGTGCTCCCACGCAACAAGCAAGGCTTCTGTGCCAAGGGGTCCTCTACTGCTACCACCACCGCTGGGAGGTCCCAATCCTCGGTAGAGGCCCCCCTAATTGACGGGTCCCAATCCTCAGTAGAGGCCCCGTTGATGGGACCCTCTCGCCTGAAGGGTTTGGAGGGGTCAGCGTGGTCTGGCAGCCGGGGAGGGGAGGGTATGGGGTATGGTGGTCAGCGTGAACTTGAAAGAAGTATCAGCAGCAAAGGCCCTGAACCGATTCCGTCTGCTAGTCCCTTAGTATCGACAGAGGCCTCGACGCTGGAAGCCATGTGTCACCACCCGGGTGAGCATGGGGACCAGAGCCTGGCTGATGCCATGACTAGTATGGTGGCTGACAGTGGTGGGGCGGATGCTGGTGATGGGGGTGGAGGGGCTAGTGATGGTGATAGGGGTGGTGGTGGTGGTAGCGGGGCTAGTGGTGGTCATGGTGGTGATGGTGATGCTAGCGGTGCTAGTGGTGGTCATAGTGGTGGTGATGGTGATGCTAGTGGTGGTCATAGTGGTGATGGTGATGGTGATGTGTCAGTTGACGTGGAAGAGCGGCGAAATATGTCATCTCGTGGTGTTCAGCTGTCCACAGGAGCCATGTCTCAGCTGAGCGCCGACAATCCTCTCAACACACCCCAAAACGCGTCCTCGCCGACAACAGACAGAGGACTCGATGGTGCAAGCAAGGGCACCGTGAAAGCAAGGGCTGTGGCTGAGGCGCAAGCAAGCCACCCACCCACCCAGCCCCCATCACCAACCACCCAGACCCCAACACCAACCACCCAGACCCCAACACCACACACCCAGACCCCAACACCACACACCCAGACCCCATCACCACACACCCAGACCCTTTCACCTGCCAAGGCGCAAGCAAGGGCTGTGGCCGAGGCGCAAGCAAGCCACCCACCCACGCAGCCCCCAACACCACCACTTCAGCCCCCAACATCAACCACCCAGACCCCAACACCACTACCCCAGCCCCCAACACCACCCACCCAGCCGCTGTCAACTGCCGTGTTGCAAGCAAGGGCACTGGACGAGGCGCAAGCAAGCCACTCACCCACCCAGCCCCCATCACCAACCACCCAGCCCCCAACACCACCCACCCAGCCGCTGTCAACTGCCAAGGTGCAAGCAAGGCCTTTGCAAGCAAGGGCACTGGACGGGGTGAACATGGCAGACGCTAGCGCTTGGCAACAAGCTTTCATGACAGCAGCCGCGGCAGCAGTGGCCGAGGTCCAGCTAAGCGCACAGGCGGCGATCCAGCGGCTGGAAGAGGGTGTTGCCCAGGCCCTGGATCAACTGAACCGGGAGAAGAATTCCTTACGAGGGCGGAGGGAGGCCTCAGCTTCTGCAGCAGTCGTCCAGACGCAAAGAATCATACAGCAGATTGCTGGGGTCGACGAGAGTGTGAAGATCCATCTGATTGAGACGATGAAGTCAGTGGGGGCATCGGCGTCTAGCAGGCCCCCCACCCACGTGTGGAGGGAGACCGCTCCGTCCCAAGCCCCCCCAACTGTCTCGCCTGCTCAGGTCCGCATGAGGAAGCAGCTGGAAGCGGAGGCAGCTCAACACGCAGCCTTGGTTCAAACCACAATGCAAACTCTAACGTCTAACTTGGCATATGCCGCAGTAGCTCCGTTCCTGGCCACACCTGTCAACCCTCCCCCAGCCCCTGTGCACCTACACTATCCACTATCCACTCCTGCCAACCCTCGCCCAGCCCCAGTGCACCTCACCGACCCCAATGGACCATGGTTCCAGTCTCCAGAGCCTGCAGTGGCTCAGGCCCAGGCCACACAGTCGTCCCACAGCCCCCCTGTGCGCACACCTTACCTGTCAAGGGGGCAGTATAGTGGAGGAGAAAGTCAGCCCCACACCCCAGTGCATCTCACCGACCCCAACGGACCGTGGTCCCAATCTCCAGCAGATGGGACGGCAGTGGCTCAGGCCCAGGCCACACAGCAGTCCAATAGCCCCCCTGTGAACACAGCCCACCTGTCAGGAGGGCAGTACAGTGGAGGAGGAGGGCAGCATGGTGGAGGAGGAGGGCAATACAATGGAGGGCAAGGGCAGTACAGTGGAGTAGGAGGGCAGCACCACACTCCAGTGTATCTCACAGACCCTGACCAGCCGTGGGCCAACACACACGCAGCTAGCACCAACACCCACACAGGGACAGTGCAAACGCCCACACAGGTAGCTAGCACTGGCGCCCACACAGGAGCAATGCAAACACCCACACATGCAGCTAGCACCAACAGCCTAGCAAACAGCCCCGCGCAGGGCAGCAGCCCGCTATCATCTTCAGCTCCAACACTAAGGGTCACAAAGCTCGACGCATCCTCCTCCTCCACCACCACCACCCACCCACCTACAACCCACCCCAACCCCCATCTCACCACCAACCAGCCCCCAACCCTCCACCAACCTACCACCCACCACCAACCCACCACCAACCCAAGATCCCCAACTGTGGTTATACCTGAGGACAACAACACACTGAGCTTTACTCCGACCAGGCTTGACCTTAACTTCGACCCTCTAGAAACCCCTAGAGCATCTCCTGCCGCCCCCCCTAAGCAACAGGCTCTTAGTTACCCCCAGGAGGCTCCTAGTGGCACACATTCTGACATCCCTGGTGCTATCAACTCAGAGGCTTGGCCCTTTCAGCAGCAACTTGCTCATACCAGACGGGAAGCTCTAACTGACTCAGATGATAAAACCTCAGAAGCGAACAGCAACACAGATGCCGGCCCAGGTGAGCATCAGATTATCAGCAACCTGGGCACCACAACAGCCACACCGCAGCAGTTTACCTTCACCCCCGGCGGATGTGTCGCTGCTGTTATCTCCACCCCAGCTCACCCCACCTCATCCTACACTGCTGATAGCGCCCTTGGCCAGCGCGTGCTTTTCAAAGGGACACAAAGTCCGCAGGCATATCAAGATTACCCAAGTCCGCACACAAGCATGCCCCACGCCGCTGACAGCAGACTTACTGAGCAGCGCGTGCTTTTCAAAGAGACACAAAGTCCGCAGGCATATCAGGATTACCTAAGTATGCACACATTCGCACCCTATGCTGCTGACAGCAGACTTACTGATCGGCGCGTGCTTTTCAAAGAGACACAGTGTCTGCAGGCACCGCAGGATTACCCAAGTCCACCCACAAGCTCACCCTATGCTGCTGACAGCAGACTTACTGATCGGCGTTTGTTGTACAAGGGTGTGAGCGGCTACGTAGACCGAGGTAACATTCATGCCACGGCAACGAAACTTCTTGGTCCCACATTGCCAAAGCATCAGATGGCAAGCCTGGGCCCCGCCTGGAGTCACTTCAGTCACACTCATGACAGTAGACAGGTAGACGCTGCTCCAAGTGGGATGAAACCTCGCAGCTTCCGTCGATTGTACTCCAACCCAGGTAAGCCACCACTGGTAAAATGGACCAGAAAAACCAACCGCTTAAATGCCATATCGCCCCTTGGGTGCTAAGGGTACATTTGTGCGAGCACTCTTGTTGGCCCTTAGCGATTAGTTAACTCTTCCTTGTTCCGGGAAATCCGGGAACCGTTGTTGTGCTTGCTGCACAGTTGATCTGAGCCACGCCGCCTGGCATCTGTGTTTTTTATGTTTTTGAACCGCTGTGAGCTTTGCTGTACCGTGAAATAAACAACCGTAAAGTCTGCAAAAAAGTAGCAAAGAACTAAATGAGGGCTGAGACCCCCCGCCCCCCCCCCCCCCCCCCCCCCCCCCCCCCCCCCCCCCCCAACACACACACACACACCACACACACACACACCAAATGAGGTGCTCAGAATGACCTGAAAAGTAACTTTTAATATCGCCATGGGACATGCCATTACAGCCCCATTCTCAGAAAAAAACGATCAGCCTTACTGAATAATTTGAGGCCTGGGCTCCTTCTGGTAAAGAGAACAATACTTTAATGTTGTGAGGGCCCCCGCTGCTGCATCTGGTAATTCTGGTAATCTAGTCATTCACTCATTCTGCATCTGGTCATTCAGGTGATTCTGGTAATCTGCTGCATCTGGTATGTTTGCTTGTTTGTTTATTTGTTTGTTTGTTCGCTTGTTTGTTTGTTTGTTTTCTTGTTTGTTCGCTTGTTTGTTTATTTGTTTATTTGCTTGCTTGTTTGTTTTTTTGTTTGTTGTTTATTTGTTTGCTTGTTTGTGTGCTTGTTCGTTTGCTTGTTTGTTTGATATTTTGTTTGCTTGTTTATTTGTTTGCTTGTTTTGTTTGTTTGCTTGCTTGTTTCTTTGCTTGTGTGTTCTCTTGCTTTTTGTTTGCTTGTTCGCCTGTTTGTTTGTTTGTTTTGCTTTTTTGTTTGCTTTTTGTTTGCTTTTTGTTTGCTTGTTCATTTGTTACAGTCCAGGGGGTAGCCACTTTGGCCAAAGGGAGTCATTAATAGAATCAGGATGATTCTGGCTTCTGCGGAGGGGCTATTGACAATAACTTCAAGATCTGTAAGGTGGTATGAAAACAAATAATGGTAAGAAGTCTTGTGTTGCGTTAGAACAGCGAATTACCTTTTTTTACACCCCTGGACGGTAGCACACACATATGCACACACATGCACACACGCAAAAGCATGCACGCACACAAACACGCACATGCACACATGTGCACACATACACACACATACACACATACATGCACACACATACACACATACACACACATACACATATAAACACAAGAAAAAAAGCACTTGTTGCTCCATGATTGCAACGGTGCAACACCACAACCTGCATCTGGCGGAGCATACCAAGTAACACACACATACACACATACATGCACACATACACACATACATGCACACATACACATACAAACAAACAAAAAAAACATTTGCACACACATACACACACATTCATGCACGCAAAAGCAAGCACTTGCCGGTGCATGATTGCAATGGTTCAACACCACAAGCTGCTGCTGGTGGAGCAGATCATGTAACACACACATACCCATACACACACATACCCATACACACACATACTAACAAGCACTTGCCGGTGCATGATTGCAATGGTTCAACACCACAAGCTGCTGCTGGTGGAGCAGATCATGTAACACACACATACCCATACACACACATACAAACAAGCACTTGCTGGTGCATGATTGCAACGGTAAACCACCACAAGCTGCAGCCGGAGGAGCAGATCAAGAATCACACACAAGGTAGTGATAACGCCTGGTGGGGCGTGGTGTTAAGGGAGCCCGTCGTACGCGGGTGTGGAGCGGTCTCCTACCTCAACTGGACAAGCTACCATCGCGGTTGACGACGACCTGCAACACCAAGAGCGACCGAAGGGGGATTCGAACCCCCGACTCTTCATCCTCAAGCGATCTGGTCTACCACCGGAGGAGCAGATCAAGAACCACACACATATATACACCCATACATACACACTCATGCAAGCACTTGTGGTTGCATGATTTTCATCGGTTGTGTGGTTGGCCCCATTGCGAGCAAATGGGCTGGCCCCCTCAACCTCACCCCTCGTAATAAGGCGTACTATTTATTTATGTACGTATTTACGATTGCTTGTATTTATTTATGTACGTATTCATGTTTGCAGCGGTGCAGCACCACAACCTGCAGCCAGCAGAGCAGCCAAAGTCCAGTCAGAAGAGCCCCGCCCCAGAGCAACAGCTGCGCATGCCTCCCATGGCTGCATGGCAGAGGAGTTTGTACGGCAACCGTGGAGCACGCAAGTTAATCCTCAAGACAGGGCCGGTAGTGGATACCTGACCTTGTCAGCGTTAGCTGTCATGTTGCCTAACTGCCTGTCTCTTGTGCCTTGATTGTGTCTGCTTTACAACAAGGTGTACCTGCTAAACGGGTACCCTGAATCTCTAGACTTTTGATCATGATGAGTCGGCTGCTACATCAGTCAGGGCCGAAAGTGGATACCTGACCTGGTCGACTCATTCTTACCAAAACAAAAACAGCAAGTCCTAGGCGTGTCGCAGGCAACGCAGAAAATTGGCGGAGAGTGTTGGCTATCGGTGGTACAGGTGGTTTGTAATCAAGTGCAGCGGACCGAGGCCAGTTTACGACAGGGCCAGGAGGCAGTTACATTATATACCGGTACATGTACTGCATATGGGATCACTGTGTTGTTCATACGTAGTGGACCCCATCGGGGTCGCAAGTAGAAAGTAGAAAGTATACAGTAGGTAGGTATCACACGGGGAGACTTGTAATTGGAAGTCGGTGGGCAGCCCAGAGTTGTCTGGAACGACCATGTAACAATTCAGATCCAGATTTAATTCCATACATGAGTAGCGGTGACTAAAAACGGCTCAATGCTTGATGCCTTGATCTCCTTCTGTGCACTGGACTAGTCACTAGCAGGGTACTACTTGACCTTGATCTCCTTCTGTGCACTGGACTAGTCACTAGCAGGGTACTGCTTGACCTTGACCTCCTTCTGTGCACTGGACTAGTCACTAGCAGGGTACTACTTGACCTTGATCTCCTTCAGTGCACTGGGCTAGTCACTAGCAGGGTACTACTTGACCTTGATCTCCTTCTGTGCACTGGACTATTCACTAGCAGGGTACTACTTGACCTTGATCTCCTTCTGTGCACTGGACTATTCACTAGCAGGGTACTACTTGACCTTGATCTCCTTCTGTGCACTGGACTAGTCACTAGCAGGGTACTACTTGACCTTGATCTCCTTCTGTGCACTGGACTAGTCACTAGCAGGGTACTACTTGACCTTGATCTTCTTCTGTGCACTGGGCTAGTCACTAGCAGGGTACTACTTGACCTTGAACTTGGTTACATTGCTTCTGTGCACTGGACTAGTCACTAGCAGGGTACTACTTGACCTTGATCTCCTTCTGTGCACTGGACTAGTCACTAGCAGGGTACTACTTGACCTTGATCTTCTTTTGTGCACTGGACTAGTCACTAGCAGGGTACTACTTGACCTTGATCTTGGTTACATTGCTTCTGTGCACTGGACTAGTCACTAGCAGGGTACTACTTGACCTTGAACTTGGTTACATTGCTTCTGTGCACTGGACTAGTCCCTAGCAGGGTACTACTTGACCTTGAACTTGGTTACATTGCTTCAGCCAGCAATTTGGCTGCTCGCCGTCTCCGGCAGTAACAATTTTATTACCAGGAAAATGTATACGCGAACACATCACTTCTTCTTCCATTTTTTTCGTACTACATTTCGTCATTTTTTGTTGCATCAAAAGCGCAACTGCCTCCATTTGGGTTGCGCTTTTTACTCAACTGAAGACAGTTATATATACGTGCACTGCACCCAGGGGGTTAACAAATTGCATCAATCGCGCAGTCAGGCTCCCAAACCTTGCGTGCTAGCGCGCAATAGTGTGCGTCATATAGTACCCTGGTCTAGTGGACCGCAACAT
Organism: Chlamydomonas sp. ICE-L; assembly: GCA_013435795.1. Lineage (NCBI taxonomy): Eukaryota > Viridiplantae > Chlorophyta > Chlorophyceae > Chlamydomonadales > Chlamydomonadaceae > Chlamydomonas > Chlamydomonas sp. ICE-L. Next base: position 3,518,453 of record JACBWV010000472.1, read on the forward strand.
ACAGACACAAACACAGGGAAATATTGGTCAATATGTGGGTGCCCGAATGAAACAAATCTCCAGATTTTTTCAAGAGGGATTAGCCCCATTAAAATGTCCGTCCGTTCGTCCGTGTGTCACCAACCATATTTCCAGGTTTTATGAAAAACATCAAAAAGTTAAACATTCTATACCGGTATTTTTGATTAATTATAAGACTTATTTATACCGATCAAATTCTCACCAGAGGCCATATGAGCATCGCAAATCACGAAAAGGAATTCAGGCTGGGCCAAATAGCTACAATTAACGGTTAACAATTTGATTCCAGGGTGTTTTGAGCTAACATTTCAAATTTGAACCATTACAACATGTGCGTGCACATTGGTTTGGGAGCACAATTGTCGTCAAAAATTCAAGGCGAAACATGTAAGCATCACAATGGACGAAACATTCCCCTAGGGCACTTGTGCTATAATTAGCCCACGGACCCCACCTCAGGGCCGTGCGTGGGGCAGGGGCGGGGGCCACCGGGCGGGGGCAGTGGCGGGGGCAGTGGCGGGCAGGGGCAAGCCACGCCACCTGCCGCTGGCCAAAAACCCGTTCAGGAGGACGGGGCATACCGTTCACGTCTGGGCTGGGCCGGAACATGCAATACCTTGTACAAATCCCGTAAAATCAATCAGACACCTGATTGGCCTCATTTTTCTTGCATCAAATTCTAAAAAAAAACGTCAATCTACATGCATGCATTTCATAACGGTACAGAAACGTTCAATACTGCTTAAAAATCAACAACCCTTCAAAAGCTCTATTTGTCGTCACTTAATTGTTAACAATGCTAAATAATCAATCGATTCATTGGAATTCAATTAATTTAAAGCCCCCCAGGCGCCCTTCAATTTTAATCCTATTCGAATTGATACAATTTAAAGCAATTACGTGCATTCAAATCACGTTAATTAAATTTAATGGAAAGGAATAAATCGAATTAAAGTACCACAACATTGAATACTATTAAATTTAATTAATTAAAATACATTGAATTAAGAATTCGAATCATTTAATTCGGTACGCGCCTCCAGGCGCCCTTAATATATTAAGTTTCTAGCAGATTTGTTCTAGACGCTGCGTCCTGTGTCATATCCTCCTAAAAACAGACGCAAACGTTTGATAACCCTCGATTCCTCGATTTTGTAAATTTTTCGTTCTGGTTGCGAGAAATTATATTTTTATATTTGTATTGCTGTGAGGCGAAATTTACCACGCTCTAATTTTGGTTTGAATGATTGATGGTGCCAGCCAGCTAGGCTGGAGTTCTCGTGCCTGGCGATGCTCGTGGTTATATATTGTGGTTATACGCGTACCCACTCCAGCATGCTCGGTCTGCTGGGCCCTTCAGCCTGTGTCGGCCATAGCTGGGTCTGCTGCGCCCTTCATCGCCTGTGTCGGCCATAGCTGTCGGTGGCATGAAGTCGAAGTGGGGTCGAAAGAAAAAAAACGCTGCCATTCGTCTTCAAGCTGTCACCATAACTGTCATATCTACCCAGATCTACCCGTGAAATATCAGCCATTTCGCGTTTGTCGACCCCACTCCCTCGCATCCTCTCCGTAGGTCCCCTGACCCCATTCGTGATCCCTTGTCATGAGCAAGCTCTTCGCCTTCATTCTCCTCGCGGGCTTCGTCTGGACTAGCACGGAGACCTTCTACGCGGTCACCATAGGTGAAATTCTGGAGAATTCTGGAGAACTTTGCGATACAACTTCCGATCCGCCGCTTCTACCTACAAAATGGCTATGCCGGGGGGGGGGGGGGGGGGGGGGGGGGGGGGGGGGGGTGAGGCCTAAATTGCTCAACAATGCAGCGCCTTCAGCCTGTCACCGTCGAGACCGAGGCAAGAGGTGGGTGACTCTTGCAACTAACATCCCTGCTCCGGACATGTTTGATGATTCGCCGGTGCTCTTGTTTGCATCCTCCGATGGTTGATCGCCATCTCGATGCGGTCAATTCCTGTTCCGATTCTTGAAATCCAGCCCCAACTCGATCATCCGTGGCACTGCAGGTGTGGCGCTGTCCATGACACCAGGGGGCATGACTTCAATTTGTGGAGTGGAGATTCGCCGCCAATCCCAGCGAACCACCGCGCAGGAGTAGTACCCGGCACAAGGAATGTTGCCACTCCGATCTTGACTGAGGTACCAGGATACTTCACCCTGTGCCAGTTGTTGAAATTGCGTGGATTCCTTTGGGATTGTTTGGAATTGGGACATACCTAATGGTTGATGGGATGAGCATCTAGGGTTTTTATTTGGTTCAAGGATCAATTTGTCAAGATGGTATGCACATGGGTGTGTTATTTGTATGCATATGACCAGCAGCTTTCCCTCATCTGCATGGGCAAACAGGGGCCAAGGCAGGGGTATGAGCAAGTCCCAATTCAGTGCAATCTGGAGAGTCATCACACACTCAGAGCATGTACAGCCTGAACAACTTGTACTCATTCGTGATTCATCATTTTAGTCATGACCTCTTTTATTAATGCCTGAGACCAGCCTTCGTTGTTGCGATACATTATTGGATTTGAGATACTGACTATCAGGGCTATCTTCGCTGGTGGCGAAATTTTCTCGGAATGTCAATCAGGATGTACAAATTGTAATTTATTTACATGTATCCAAACTCTTCAAGGTCCTGCAGTGAAGAAATTTTGCGCACCATCATGTACAGCGACGATGACAAGACTTATGCCTACAAGTCATCTCACAAGGCTTTCATGAACACTGCACGCTACTTCCACGATGCTGATGCACTGCAAGATGACGACGACGACGACAACATTCAATGCAACCAAGACCTGGAGCGAGACGACTCTGAGGGTAATGACAACACTGCCGGTGCCAACATCCTGGATATCGACTCCAAAGGCACCCTCAACCAGGAGGCAGTTGACGAGAATCCTGTCACGCCTGGTCTAGGTGTGCACTCAACTGAATTCCGTGCTGAACGCTTTGCAAGGCTCAAACGTGCACTCCAACCTGCAAAATTGATATATGATGACCCAGACCTGCCACTACCAACTCCACCTTCTGTCACAGCATCTAGAGAGAAAGCATCGGATGAACTCAGGTAGGCAAATAAATAGTGATGCTTCTCGTGGCCGCGTTACTACCCATCCTATGTAGAACCTCCAACAAGCATTCAAGATGTATCAAGCCTGTGTCATTGCAAATCATATGCACTACCACTTGTACCTGATGCGTTACGGTGCTGAATGCCTTACAGACTAACTTGGATGTCCAATTGCTTGAGCTTGGATGTCTACGACCTCCAATGCCTAACTGAGATTGTGCACAATTACTGTTGCGCAATGCACAACATGAGACACATATACTGCAGTAGCATACTTCTAACTCAGGTTACTTGTGCGATACCCACAAAAACCAATAATTACGTCAACGTATTCAGTTGTTCCTTAATGACCATACATTATATTACTAAATTGATTACTGTACTGTAGGCAGGTGACTGATTATTAGGATGAAGACTTAAACTTTTCACCATTCCAGAGGTACTCTGCATTCCTTGCGATACCCACGGGAATTCAATCGTAACCTTAGTAAACATAGTAATCCTGCTGTGTATGAGAACTCGAGCAGATTACTGATTGTACGTAAAAACTAGATTAATCCATTCAATGTTGGAAAACTGAACCAGCTTTTTGGTACACCGGATATTCCGTGCGATACCCACGAAATCCAAGTATTTAAATCAATTTGACAGACCAAAACGTTCTCAGATGAATAATGCAACTTGGAAATTGTGGTCAGCATTTAAACTTCAGATTTTTTGTGCGATACCCACGAAAAACAACATTGAATTGATACTGTAACCGCGACTTCCATAAGTTTCATCAGCCATTCCGTCATCTTACACTTGATTTCTAGATATCCAAATTCCATTCCAGATATACTTGCGATACCCACGGAAAAACAATAGTTGAATGAATTTTCATAGTAACCGAACATATGTAGTACCATTGATTCATATAAACGTTTTTTTTTTTTTTTAGAAATGGGGTGGCCCGAGCCATTATTTTTTGTAGGATAAGGAAGAGAGGGATTCGAGCAATCGAGGATCTCCATATCCTACTTATATATAACGGTCATATACACAGATCTTGGAGGGTCCACTGCGTCGCAGACAGAGATTTTGAAACCAGTTGCATCTCATGATGCAGATTTTGGTGTCCCTCAGAACAACCCTGGTTACTACGGTATACATTAGCTTACTGCCAAAGACGGCGAGCAGCCAACTTGCTGGCTAGAGACATGTAATCAAGTTCAATTTCGAGTACCGGTGTACGGTACCTTGCCCAAGATGTGAAAGAGCCACAACTGCGTGAAATACCGTCATGAGGGATTTCTCCACCACGACAAAGATATGGGCAATTGAATGCATGGAAGCATATTGGTTGACAGGTAATCCGCCCCCGACGGGAATCGAACTCGTTTTGCGTAGATGTCAGGGCAATCAGTTTAAACGGCTGATTTGACCGGTTTTTTGAGAATATGATCAATGTGAAGAAATCGCGGATGTTTCGTTTAGGTCTGACTATGGTCCAGAACTCCAGACCCTGTCGTTTTGGCTTTGGCGACAGGAGTTCGAGCCCCGCTGCCGGAAGCCGGCGGGTGGTTTCTCGAGTCCAACTTTAGGGCGGTGTTGTTTCACTGCTAGGACATGAGCCCCTTGTAATTTTTCTAGGTCGGAGCTCCCTAGGGGGCCGACCAAAAGGCTGGACAACCTTTCATGTCGTCCTATTTTCCTCATGGGTACAATGTAGAGTACAGGATGCAATCATGTACTACCGCTTTAATGATGACAAAGTCTACAGAAGTGTCCATATAGACACATACCACGAATTGCGCACTTGCGCTTTGCGTTTCACCCCGGATTTCTCGGGCGTCTTTGTTTACAGTAATTTAATCGGAGAACTGTGCTATACACCCCTCTGTCGCTGAACACTTCTCAGTTCTTTTTTTTGGGGGGGGGGGGGGGGGGGGGGGACAAGGGGGGCGCCGGCCTTGAAGCCTCATTTGGTTTGAGCCCTGGACCGCCCTGGACCAACGGCAGCATACATTCCGACTGCCATCGCATGTAGTTCACATCGAAGGGTTTGCACGACTAGTCGGAAATCCCCAGCCTCCAACATCTACCTGAACCTCTTTCCATTTGAACAACGTTAAAGATGCCCGACGATGCCGAGACCTTTCTGCGTGCGGACGATAGCCTGCTGCGCCAGGTTTTCTTCGGAATCCTGAGGCACCACCACCCCAATATGGCCAACAAGGTGGACGTCGTGTATGCGCTATCTCAGGCCTGGTGCACCTCGCACTCTGACGATGATTTCGAGCTGCTGGAGACATACCTCTCGAAGCTGAAGCCCGAGGAGATGATCCTGGTGCGAATCAGCTAGACAAATATATTCACGAGATCGAACGGGGCTCGATGCCGACGATTGCTTTTCCCAGAGGAATAGAAGAAGCCAGCTCGGAGTTGCTAGTGCTTCGCTCTCATGTCGTAACTTGAGAGTAACACAAGTACAAAACGTGATCGCTCCTGTCTCACCAATCTCGCCAGCTTCTGCAGTTATACACAACTTGCGCCGCTACTTAGCATTTGGAAGGGCATGGTCGCAGCTCAGGCTACTATGCCTACTACAAGCCAAAAGCTCTGCGCTCGATCAGTTATAACTGAAACCTGCCGTTCCTCTCAGCCTATGTCCCGATCTCTGCCTGTGCTTCTTGCAGGTCTCCTCTGCTTTCTCCAATATGCTCAACCTGCACAACCTGACGGAGGACGTGAACACTGCGCAGACCGAGAGGGCCGTCCGTCTCGGCGAGGTACGCCTGTCTTGGCCTTTCTATCGACCGTTGCGTTTTTCACGTGTTCGATTACGTTCGGATTGGAGTAACCTCCCCGATCCATCCGAATCTACCCACGTTCTGATCTTGAAGTATTGATTCGCCATCCCCCACAGGTTGTCAACCCCACGCGCACCACCAACCGATCCCTGATCAAGCTCACCACCCAGAACGGCTACAAGGCGCAAGACCTGTACGAGGTGAGTGATTTAACCAACAAAGCCCTTGTTATTTTCCCCTTGGCTTGTGTTGCAACCTGTTCTCTTCTGCAATCATTCATACAGCTGCCAGAGTATTATTATCAGTGTTTGTTTAACACCGCATGTTGGGTGACAGGGGGGCCGATGGTATGGAGATCTGTCCATGGTAGAGCAATTACATATCTGCATGCAACATCACCATTACTTCATGTATTGCTACCTTAACTCTGTCAGAGTGATATTATTCGTTTTTGTGCAACCCTACACGTTGGGTTACTAGGGGCCGATTTTATAGATAGCTGTGCAGGACAGAGCAATGATAAATCTGCATGCATCATCACCGTTACTCCATGTATTGCTACCTGATCTCTGTCAGAATGATATTAATAGTGTTTGTCTAACCCTACATGTTGGGTTACAAAGGGCCGATTTTATACACAGCTGTGCAGGACAGAGCAATGACATATCTGCATGCAACATCACCATTACTTCATGTGTTGCTACCTTAACTCTTTCAGAGTGATATTAATAGTGTTTATCTTACCCTGCATGTTGGGTGACAAGGGGCCGATTGTATAGAGAGCTGTTCAGGACAGAGCAATGCCATATTTGCATGCAACATCACCATTGTTTAACATATTATAAGTGTTTGTCTAACCCCACATTTTGGGTGGCAAGGGGCCGGTTGTGTAGATAGCTGTTTAGGAGAGAGCAATGACATATGTGAGTGCACTATTGCTACTACTCCATGTTCTGCTTCCATAATTCGGCCCCTGCTTGTTGCCGCACCTTGAGCTTACCATGCAGCAATTTTTTTTTTACCACCACAATTTTTTCTTTTCGGCTAAAAGCAGCTTCTAGGCAGCTCCCCTAGCTGGTCATTCAGCCTAAATTGAAGCAACCTAGTGCACCTTGAAGCTGACACAATCAGCTGTCTAGAACTGCCAACCTGTTTGGGTGTCGCACAGTGGCTGGCTAAGGGAGCTGCCTAGAAGCTGCTAAAAGAGGCAGCAAGAAAATCCCTGCTAACCATTTTACCTGTCCTTGTGTGCAGCACCTCTGCAAGCAATGCGTGGACCTGGTATTGACAGCACATCCTACCCAGGTACGAGTTGTTCCTCTCAGAGATGAGCTGTGTGTCTTACTGCTGTCACAGCTGAGGGTGTTATTGTGCAAACTTCCTTGTAAATTTCCTGTATTTTGCAAAGATTGGGTTGAATTATGGACTCGGAGGCAATAAGGCAGCACAGTTACATAACTATGACAATCCTACAATTGTCTTGAAGCTTTCAACAGCATGGTAGAAACATGCATGGCTAATCCTATTGTTGTTTTGAAGCTTTAAAGAGCACAAAGCAATCATGCATGGCTAATCCTATCGTTGTTTTGAAGCTTTCAACAGCATGGTAGAAGCATGCATGGCTAATCCTATTGTTGTTTTGAAGCTTGAAAGAGCACAAAGCAATCATGCATGGCTAATCCTATCGTTGTTTCGTTGTTTGAAGCTTTAAAAAAAAATAACAGAAAAAGAGCACACAGCAATCATGCAGGCTAATCCTAAAAACGTACTATCCTAGATCCTATCGTTGTTTTGAAGCTTTAAAGAGCACACAGCAATCATGCATGGCTAATCCTATCGTTGTTTTGAAGCTTTAGAAGAGCACACAGCAATCATGCATGGCTAATCCTATCGTTGTTTTGAAGCTTTGAAGAGCACACAGCAATCATGCATGGCTAATCCTAATAATCTATCGTTGTTTTTGAAAGCTTTGAAGCCACACAGCATCATGCATTGCTATCCCCTAAATCCATCGCTGTTTTGAAGCTTTCAACAGCATGGTAGAAGCATGAATGGCTAATCCTATCGTTGTTTTGAAGCTTTTAACAGCATGGTAAAAGCATGAATGGCTAATAATCCTAAACGTTGTTGTGAAGCTTAAATAGCAACTCCAAGCAATATCCAGCATGGCTATCCTAATCTTGTTATTGAGAAGCTTGAGAAAAGAGCACACAGGCATCATGCAGGCTAATCCTATCGCGGTTTTGAAGCTTTCATCAAACACATGGTAGAAGAAGCATGAATGGCTAATAATAATTCCTATCGTTTTTTTGAAGCTTTTAAACAGCATGTAAAGCATGAATCGAATGGTCTATACCTAGCGTTGTTTTTTGAATCTTTCAACAGCATGGTAGAAGCATGCATGGCTCATCCATTCGTTGTTTGGATGCTTTCAACAGCACGAAACAATCATGCTTGGCTACCCTTACTACAACTCATGGAGCCAATCATCCCTTTGGTTGCTTAGCTACCCAGCTTAAAAAAAGCCCTGAATAGCCTGCCTGGCCAACCCTGAACCGGCCAGGTATAGTGAAGGTCCCCCCCCTCCACCCCAAAGTCCCATCCCCCAGTCCCCCCCCATAATTCCCCCCCCAACCCCCACCCACCCCCCCCACCCCCACCCCCCCCAATGGGAAGGGACCCCCCCCCCCCCCCCCACACACACGCACTCACACACACACACACACACACACACACCTACTCACACACTACACAATTTGTTCCATTACGATGCGTGCCCATGGCTTCTGAAGAGTATTATGTTGGCCCTGTGAAGTGAAGCATGGTCGAGGTTGACAATATTATGGTTATGGATCAATATGGTTAGGGTTCAATATGGTGAAGGTTATAAATATGGTTAGGGTTCAATATGGTGAAGGTTTCAAATATGGTTAGGGTTCAATGTGGTTAGGGTTGTTAATATGGTTATGTCCAATATGATTAGGGTTAGGATTGTCAATATTGCTCTGGTTCCAAGATTATCCCATGTAGTGAATCTTTTGTTTTTTTTGTATTGATGGTGAGGAACCCCTGCTTCCACTTTGTAACATGACATTACATTACATTATATCACATCACATTATATTGTCATCGGCAGGCCAGTGTTGACCCAAGACAAGCCTACTCCCTAATTCCCCGTGCATGTGGCATTATTCCACAAACATGGGCGATATTGAATCGCACGTGACGATATTTGATTTATATGGGGAAAGAGAAGTACGGAGTTCATTCATCCTAACAAGTACTAGTCTTTTCATGTGCATCCCTCCTGTCATGGTTGGGCTAGTCCCTTGAGTCTATTGGGTCAGCCCCTGGACTGTAACAAAGTACTTGAAAATGTACATAGCTCCAGCCAGCAATTTGGGTGAACAGTTTGATTTTGTATACACTGAGTAAGTATTAACTACACACACATGTGTAGGGACTGGCATGTCATATGATGTTAACCACAGGCAAGTATGATATCATATGATATCAGACAAACTGCATCGTATGGTTTTACATATAAATGGTAACTTTAGCCTAGTCAGACTGCCGTCATCATATGATGACACGATATCACATTGCCGTTCCCTACACTTGCGAAGGCTCTGCGTGGCTCCCTGCTGAAGAAGTTTGCCATTGTGCGAAAGGAGATCACCAACCTGCACACCATGCGCATGAGCAAGTACGAGAAGATCGAGTGCATGGCCAACATCAAGTCCTTCGTCCAGGCCGCTTGGAGGACTGATGAGATCAGAAGGCAGCAGCCATCCCCTCAGGTGCGTATGAATGTTTGTATGTATGCCTTGTCTAGTCTCACTCGAGCACCTCTTGGGTTGCATCTTTGCATAGGCCTATGCATTTGCGTTGCATCCTGTCTGTTTCTCTTCCCTTATCCTGTCTTCCTGTTGCTTGTTCATCTAAATGTATGCATGCCTTGCCTCGCTTACCTTCCTTTCAACCTGGAGACCCATGGTGCAGTGTTGATAATAGGCAACCCCACAGAACCGCAACAAACGAACTTAAGAAAGGCAGGGCATCACGCCATTTGGATAGCTTTACAATTTCATTAGCTGCTGCTGACCCTGGGATCCAACCACCCTTCAGGATGAGATAAGGAGCAGACTGCAGTACTTCATCTCCCTCATCTTCGACCTGCAAGGGTAGATTGACTAACTTGTGTGCAAGTGTGCAACGTCCCAATTTCCTCCACTTTTTCAACACCTCCAACGCTCCGAAGCCTGAGCCCTTCACCCTAGACTTGATATAATTTGACCCTTCAGGATAAGATGAAGAGCGGACTCCTGTGATCCTACCGCCGTCCACCCAGCTTCCACCCAACTTCCTAACCCTCGTACCTAATTTGACATCCATCCATCCATCCTTTAACCCTAAACCCTCAAACCCTCCTACCTAATTTGACACCCATCCATCCTCAAACCCTAAACCCTTCAAACCCTGAACCCTAAACGCCAGGATGAGATGAGGAGCGGACTCCAGTACTTTAACTCTGTCATCTTCGACACCGTTGCCGTCTTCCATCGCCGCATCGATACTGCTCTGGCCAACCTTGGCCAGCCCCGTCTGCCCCTCAGCCACAATCTCTTCAAGTTTGGCTCATGGATGGGAGGTGACCGTGATGGTAACCCCAACGTAACATGGGAGACTACCCGTGATGTTGTCATTGTGGCCAGGCTGGAGGCTGTAGATGCATACTTCAAGGTGAGGTGGATGGGAGGCTATCAAATTTATTTTGTTTGAGTGGAGGGGATGGGTGGGTAATGTGTGGGGGGGGCACAAAGGTGGGATGGATGGGAGGCTATCAAATTTATATTGTTTGAATGCAGGGGATGGGTGGGTAATGTGTGGGGTGTGTGTGTGGGGGGCACTAAGGTGGGATGGATGGGAGGCTATCAAATTTATATTGTTTGAATGGAGGGGATGGGTGGGTAATGTGTTGGGTGCGTGTGTGGGGGGGGTGGGGGGCACAGAGGTGGGATGGATGGGAGGCCATCAAATTTATATTTTTGAATGCAGGGATGGGGGGTGTGGGGTAAAGTGGTGTGGGGGGTTGGGGTGTGGGGGCACAAAGTGGGATGGATTGGTGAAGGCTATGTTAAATTATATTAGTTGAATGTAGGGGATGGGTGGGTGGTGTGTGGGGGGGTGGGGTGGGGTGGGGGGGGCACAATGTTGGGAGGGATGGGAGGCTATTTAAGTTGTATTGTTTGAATGGAGGGTGTGGGTGTGGGGGTGGGGGCACAGAGGTGGGATGGATGGGAGGCTATTACAGTTGGTGGGTGGGTGGGGTGGGGGGGAGGGGGGGATGTTGCACTAAGGTGGAATGGGTGGGAGGCTATCAACGTGAGATGGATAGGAGGCTATCTAAGTAAGATAGTTTTAATGGATGGGGGTGGGGGTGGGCGTGTGAGTGTGTGTGTGTGTGTGGGGGGGGGGGGGGGGGGGGGCGTGTGTCATGCGTTATTTGCCTTTTTATATTACCTAAGAGAATCTCTCTGACCTCTTGCTTTGCTCTGTTTGCAGTCTGTCGAAGCCCTGACGTTTGATCTGTCGCTGTGGCTGAGGGATTGACAGACTTCACACACACTAACACTCCCACACCTTTGCTCTGTTTGCAGCCTGTCAAAGCCTTGGTGTTTGATCTGTCAATGTGACTGAGGGATTGGCAGACTTCACCCACATGCACACATGCACACTCGCACACTCACACGCCTTTGCTCTGTTTGCAGTCTGTCGAAGCCCTGATGTTTGATCTGTCAATGTGGCGCTGCAGTGATGAGCTCAAGGTACGGGCCAGAGTTGTTTCATTTTGATGTTTCATGTTTTCATGTTGAAGCCCTGATGTTTGATCTGTCTATGTGGCGCCTCAGTGATGAGCTCAAGGGACAAGCAAGAGTTTTTTTCAGCTTCAGAAAAGGGTCTTCTGGTAGCGATGAGGAATTTGTTGTCTTTAAAAGTTGGGCTCCTGGTAGCAATTTGGGCAGGCGGTCTGAAGAGCCGGCCTGGAGGGGTTAGGGGGCGGGGCCAAGATTTGAGTCTTGTTGTTGCTAAAGGTTTGGCCAAAACAGGGTCCCAGGTAGCGGTCGCTACTGGTAGCGGAAAAAAAGCTCTGAATAGTACGCCTTATTACGAGGCGTGAGGTTGAGGGGGCAGCTCGTTTGCTTGCACTGGGGCCAAGCATCAGCGAGTGAGTTGCTTGTTTGCCGATTGCTACTGGTAGCGGGGGAAACAGATAGCTCTGGTGTGCATGGCCTCGTGATGAGAGATGAGCTAAGTGTTGTTGCACACTCTCAACAGTGTGATCAAATATGAAATTTAATTAAATATGTTTAATTAATTTATTGATGGGGGTGACATAGAGGGGCACTGGGTTGCATTGGCTGGTGTATGGAATCATATGCGTCTCCTCTACTTATGTATGCAACGTGTCACAAGTTAAGCGACAAGGTACGACCTCAGTGTGACGCACTGCCCCCCGAACCCCAGGGGCTCTTTCCTTCCTGCTGGCCAAGCCAGGGGTGTTAGGGAGAGGGGGCCATTCCTACCTAGTAAAAAAATGCCATTTCCCATGCTTAACACCATGCAGGCGACACGATGGCCCCCCCCCCCCCGCCCCCCCCCCCCCCCCCCAGCCCCCCCCCCCCCCATCCCCCCCCCCCCCCCCGCCGCACGCACCCCCACCCCCCCCCCGCCCCCCCTTCCCTCCCCCCCCAAAGACCGCCCCCCCACCCCCCGCCCGCCCCCCCCCAACCACCCAAGAGAACGCGCCCCCCCCCCCCGTCACCCACACTCCCCTTCCCCTTAACCCCTTCTTCTGCCAAGGACCCCTATCCTCGTCCATCTCCCTTCATTGACATGGTAGAGCTAGGAGGAGGGGGGATGGGATGATAGGGGAGAGGAATGGAGAGGGGGGAGATCGAAGGGAGGGAAGACAAAGCGAGTAGCACAATGGGAGAGAAAGGGGGCTAGGAGTAGCGGGACAGAGTGCTAGGAATGGCAGCGTGTGGTTTACAAGATAACTAGATTATCCCGCACAAAAAAGCTGAATTTCTTCCGAAGGCGGAAGTTTATAAGTTTATAAAAAAACACACCGCTGTTCCTTTTTTTTTCCTTTTTTTTTTTTTCTTTTTTTTTTCCTTTTTTTCTTTTTCCGCTCCTGCCTCCGCCTTACCAATCCTTACAATCCCCCCACTGAAATTGCATGGTTTTGTTTACAGCGTCAACTTACACAGTAGTGGAACACGTGTATATCGACCAATAAGCTGTAGTGTTACATCCACATGTTGTAATTTGATTTGAAAATGGTATGTTATCCAGCCAGGACGAACAATATAAAGCCTGCTCTTCCGCATCCTCCAGCTTACATCCCTTCCAATGAAACTTGCGCTTCACACCTCGTACTACTTGCCTCCTGTTTGCTTGCCACCTATTCTTTGCACCTGCCTCTGGGCTTGCCACTTATCCCTGCCTCCTTCCCCCCCTTGGCTTGCCATCAATCCTTTGCTCGTATCCCTTCCCATGGACAGGATCACCTACCATCACGTGTCCCCTCCCGTATTATCCTGCCTCCCCTTTGATTGTCACCAATCCTTTGCGCGTATCCCCTCCCATCGACAGGGTTAACTACCATCACGTGTCCCCTCCCAACAACAACACCTCCCATCTCGTGTCCCCTCCCGACATCAACACCTCCCATCACGTGCCCTCTGCCATGAACAGTATAGCACCTACTAATCCTATTCTCCTGCACCCCCCCTTGCTTGTCGCCAATCCCCTTGACTTCACCACTGCCCACTGCCTCCCCTTGGCTTGTCACCAATCCTTTGCATGTCTTCTCTCCCATCGACAGGGTTAACTACCATCAGGTGTCCCCTCCCAACATCAACACCTCCCATCACGTGTCCTCTGCCATGAACAGTATAACACCTACTAATACTATTCTCCTGCCCCCCCCCCCCCCCCCCTGGCTTGTTGCCAATCCACTTCACTTCACCACTGCCCACTGCCTCCCCTTGGCTTGTCACCAATCATTTGCATGTGTTCTCTCCCATTGACAGAATTACGCCACCATTATCGCCTCCACGGAGAGCCGGGATGTGGATGCCGTTGTCGGCAGCCGCAAGAAGAGGAACTATGCCGACTTCTGGGTGCCTATGTAAGCATATACTCTTTGGGTGGGGGGGTATGGGTATAGGTGGGGTTTGCATGGGTGGGGAGTTATAGGTAGGAATGGGTATGGGGTGTGTGGGCATGGTGTATGGGTATGGGGAGATGTGGGTTTGTGTATGGTGTATGGTTTTGGGGGGATGTGGGTTTGGTATGGGTGGATGGGTATGGGGGTTTAGGTATGGGGGGATGTGGATGCCGTTGTCGGCAGCCGCAAAAAGAGGAACTATGCCAACTTCTGGGTGCCCATGTAAGCATGTTTGGTGGCATCACGCGCCAATACAGCTCAGTGCCAACCCCATGCACCGGGAATCAACCCTCAGGTCAATCCCTAAACCAGCCTCCCACAATCTAATGCACACAACCCAAACGCAACCTAATTCAACCTACCCAAACCTAACCCCAACCCAACCCAACCCAACTTAACCCAAACCTAACCTAACCTAACCTAACCTAACCCAAACCAAACCAACCCACCCCCAACCCAACCAGACCACCATCCCACTTCCTCACTTCCGTCCGCCACCATAAGGCCCCCCCCGCCCCCCCCCCTCCTTTCCTCCTTCCTCCCCCCCCTAGGCGCCGCACTGATTCCCCCTCCTTCCCCCTGATTGAGCCCTTCCGCGTTGTGCCGTCTCCCATGCGTGATAAGCTCTTACAAGCTCTACGCCAACCTCCGCCTCCCAACACAAAACCCACACCACACAACCCCCACACCAACAAAAACTCTTTTCCCCCTGACTCCCATCCTCCTTTCCCCACCCCCACTTCTTCCCACCATCTTTTATAGTTCCGCCTTCTTCTCGCCTTCTTAATCTTCTGTCTCTTCTGCGTCCTGCTGTCTTCCATGCGTGACAAGCTCTATGCCAACACCACACCCCAACCCCACGCCACCACACTAAACACGCACTCAACCACCACCTCTACCCCTGACACCCAACCTCCTCCCTCATGCCTGACCGAGCCTTTCCGCGTGGTGCTGTCTTCCATGCGTAACAAGCTCTACGCCAACCCCCCACCCCAACCCCCACGCCACATCCACAACCTCTCCCCTTGACTCACAACCCCTACCCCACCCCACCCTCAGGCCCCTGACTGAGCCCTTCCGCGTCGTGCTGTCTGCCTTGCGCGATAAGCTCTACGCCACCCGTGAGACCCTTCACCAGTGCCTGGTGCACACCAACCTGAGCGTCAGGCAGGCCCTGGAGGATAACGGCGCCTTTGTACAGGTTGATGAGTTGTCGAAGCCGCTGAGGCTCATGTACGCCTCCCTCTTGTCCACTGGAGACGAGAGCGTGGCTAACGCACGGTTGCTCGACTTGATCCGTCAGGTAGGTGGGGGAGGGGATATTGGTAGGGGTCGCCTATGTTATATAATATTAGTGAATAAATAAATTATATAATATTAGTCGGACGAGCTTTCTCACCAGAATTTCGAATTCATTTGAAAAACTAATATTATTGTGACACCGTAATAATATTAATTAAAAATAGTTTTTCTAACACTAATATTAGTTGATGTACCCTAGATATTGGTGGTTGGCCCCAGTGCAAGCAAATGGGCTGGCTTCCTCAACCTCACGCCTCGCAATAAGGTGGACTAGTTATTTTAGTTATGATGGAGGGGATGCACGGCTTGATGCTTTATAGTTTCATAATTTCATTCCTTTGGTGTGGCCATGATGAAGCTGGACGGAAGCCAAAGTTGACTCATTAACCGATGCTGTTTATGTTCTTTGCAACATTTTTGCTTGTTTGCTTGCTCTTATCCACGAACCCATCCCTCACCCTCACCCTCAATCTCCCCCTCGCCCATTCATGTCCTGTGCGCCTGTGTGTATGTCCAAACCGTTGGCCTGGCCATGATGAAGCTGGACTGAAGCTGAAGTTCATTCATTTCTGTTAACGTTATGTGCACCTGTGTGCCCAAACCCAAACCCACAAACCTCACCCCCACCAAACCCAACCCACACCAACCCACACCTGTGTGAAGGTCCAAACCTTTGGCCTGGCCATTTTGAAGCTGAACATCCATCAGAAGTCCTCTCGCCACCCGACCCATGGCCAAACCCAAACCCACCAACACCAACCCTCACCTGTGCGCAGGTCCAAACCTTTGGCCTGGCCATGATGAAGCTGGTCATTCATCAGAAGTCCTCTTGCCACCCAACCAACCCAAATCCAACCAACCCAAAACCAAACCTTAACTTTAACCCAAACCCACGAACAACCACATCACCAACACCAACCCACACCTGTGCGTAGGTCCAAACCTTTGGCCTGGCCATGATGAAGCTTGACATCCGTCAGGAGTCCACACGCCACTCTGAGGTTATGGACACCATCACGCAGTACCTTGGTATTGGATCTTACCTTGCTTGGACTGAGGTAAGCTATTGGTACAAATGGTGGGATGTTGGTGCAAATGGTGAAATGTCGATGTGATCAGGTTGCCATGACTGTTGCAGTGGCGATAATGATGGTGGCAGGGGCTGGAGCTGGGATGGCATGGACACCATCATGCAGTACCTTTGTGTTGGGTCGTACTTGGAGTGAGGTAAGTTATTGGTACAAATGGTTTACATGTTGGTGTGGTCAGGAGATGCAAATGGTAAACATGTTGTTGGTGCAAATGGTTTAGGTGTTGGTGTGGTCAGTTGATGCAAATGGTAAACATGTTGTTGGTGCAAATGGTTTACGTGTTGTTGTGGTCAGTTGATGCAAATGGTAGACATGTTGGTGTGGTCAGTTGATGCAAATGGTAAACATGTTGGTGTGGTCAGTTGATGCAAATGGTAAACATGTTGTTGGTGCAAATGGTGAACATGTTGGTGTGGTCAGTTGATGCAAATGGTAAACATGTTGTTGGTGCAAATGGTAAACATGTTGGTGTGGTCAGTTGATGCAAATGGTAAACATGTTGTTGGTGCAAATGGTAAACATGTTGGTGTGATCAGGTCGTGATTACGGTTGCGATGATGGTGGTGGTGGCGGGGGCTGTGGCTCGGGTGACAGTGAAGAGGGTTGACACCATCACCCAGTTCCTTTGCATGGGATCTGACCTTGCTTGTAGTGAGATGAATTATTGGTGCAAGTGGTTTACATGGTGGTGTGATCAGGTGATGATGATTGCTGCAGTGGCGATGATGATGGTGGCGGGGGATGTGATGATGCTGGAGATACTGCTTCTGCTGCTTCTGCTGCTTATGATTAATGGTGGTGCTAGTACGTACTTCAGTCCGAGGGTAATCCGATGGCTAGCATGGGCCATTGGGTCTTAGGATACCCACACACCAGGTTATCTTGTGCAAGAGGAGTGCGGGTATCCCAAAAGTTGCCCTTGTCAGCACACTCTGAATGGGTCATTGGGTCCTACCTAAATTCAAAATTGAATTGTAGTAGTAGGAGAACTCCTAAGTTTGTGTTGCATGCAAGAAGCATGCTCCAAATCTGAATTCCAAAACAACTGTATGCAAATATGTAGTATGCCTTATTACAAAGGCGCGAGGTTGAGGGGGCCAGCCCATTTGATTGCACTGGAGGGTTGTAATGGGGAAGTTAGCATCCACTTACGTAAACCTGACACCCACCTAACCTAGACCCTGAACCCTGAACTCTAACCCCACGAAACACTAAACCCCAAACCCCCTAAACCCTAAACCTATGAATCAAAACCTAAACCACTAAAACCTAAACCCACTCAACGGGGGGCTGCTTCTCCGCACCTAGTGGGCTGCTTGCAACCAAGCACCAAGAAGTAACTGTACATGAGATCACCAAAAGGCTTTGTCCTCCGTCCTGTTGGAGTGTCCGCACCAAGGCAATCAGTTCAACCTTTTGCTTGTGCTGCTTCGACTATTCCCTTCCCTCCCCCCCGCCTCCCTTCTTTCCCCCACCCCGCTCGCGACCCATCTTGCCCCCTGCCCCCCCCCCCCCCCGCGGCCATACTTCCCCCCCCCCCAAAAGTTCTCGCATTCTTTCCTCTCCCCCCCCCACCCCAACCCGCCGAAAGGGCCCCTGCTCTTCCCCCATCCCACGCCCGCCGCCCCCGCCTCCCCCGCTCCACCCTCTCCACCGAGCAAGCTCGCCGTCCCTGCTCCCGCCCGCCTTCTCCCCCTACTCGATCCCCCCCCTCCGCACCCCGGAAACCACCCCCCGTCTCTCCCCCCCGCCCCCCCCAGCCCACTCTTTCCCGAGCACAGGCAGAGCGCCTGACGTTCCTGGAGGCTGAGCTGCGCGGCAAGCGCCCACTCATGCCCATGGGCATGGACATGACCCCCGACGTGAAGGAGGTGGTGGACACCATGAGAATCCTCTCAGAGCTGCCCCAGGACTCCCTGGGCGCGTACGTCATTTCCATGGCTCGTACAGCCTCGGACGTGTTGACAGTCACCCTGCTGCAGAGAGAGTGTGGCGTCAAGAACAAGCTGCGTGTGGTGCCCCTGTTCGAGACCTTGGATGATCTGACCAACGCCCCTGGCACCATTCAGTGCCTGATGGACAATGATTGGTACAAGGCCAGTATCAACGGAGTGCAGGAGTGCATGATCGGTAGGTGAAGCATTTGGATTTGAATTTAAATGTCTGCTGGGCAACAACTGGTGCAAGGCCAGCATCAATGGAGTGCAGGAGTGCATGATCGGTAGGTGAAGCATTTGAATTTGAATGTCTGCTGGGCAACAATTGGTGGAAGGCCAGTATCAACAGAGTGCAGGAGTGCATGATTGTTAGGTCAAGCATTTGAATTTGAATTTGAATGTCTGCTAGGCAGCGGCTGGTACAAGGCCAACATCAACAGTGAGCATGATCAGTAGGTGATTTTTTTAATTTGAATCTGAATCTGAATGTCTGCTGGGCAACGACTGGTACAAGGCCAACATCAAGATCCTGCTGGAGTGTATGATCATTAGTTGAAGAGTGTGCCATGTGGGTGGTGATAGGTCTGGGTGGGTGGTCACCCATGGGGGTATGGTGCATGGGTGGTGGGTTTATTTGTTTTATCATTGTTTTGGGGGTGGTGGTGGTAGGGCTGGTCTGGTTTCAGGTGGTGGTGATGGGGTTTTGGGGAATGAACTACCTACATCATCACCGATCAACTCACTTCTTGTCGACTTGACCAATGGCAGGTTACTCCGATTCCGGAAAGGACGCCGGCCGTCTGGCCGCTGCATGGGCCCTGTTCGAGGCCCAAGAGAAGCTCGCCGCAGTTGCCAAGGCCGCTGAGGTCAAGCTGGTGCTGTTCCATGGCCGAGGTGGCACCGTTGGACGCGGCGGTGGCCCCACCCATCTGGCCATCCGCTCCCAGCCCGCGGGTACCATTGAGGGAGAGCTTAGGGTCACTGTCCAGGGAGAGACCATAGAGCAACAGTTCGGCGAGAGAGAGGTGTGCTTCAACACTTTGGATCGATACACGTCAGCTGTGCTGGAGGCGTGCCTGGACCCACCCCTTGCCCCTAAGGAGGTGAGCTATGCGTAGATGGACTAGCTCACATATATGGTAATAGCTGACGGTTTGGGAGGGTGGTAGACGGGGGTGTACGGTGGTGGTGGTGATGACGAGGCCTGCCAGGTCCCACCCCTCGTCCCTGAGGAGGTGAGCTATGCAATGAGGGACTGGCTCACATTGATGGTAAAAGCTGACGGTCTGATTGGTTGGTTAATTTGTTGGTTTGGGTTGATAATTTGATTTGTTGTTTGTTGGTTGGTTAATTTGTTGTGGGAGGTGGAGGGGAGTGGATGCTGGTGAGGGTGGTGGTGATGATGAGGTCTGCCTGGACCCACCCAGGATTGTTCAGGACGCTGCCTCCTGCATCGCAGATCATCCCATTATACATTTTCACCTTCTCACAACACCTCTGCAGGAATGGCGCGAGATGATGGCGGAGCTGTCTGCCAAGTCGTGCGAGGAGTACCGTGAGGTGGTGTTCAAGACCCCCAACTTCATCCCCTACCCTAATACATATTCACCTTCTCACAACACCTATGCCTGCAGGAATGGCGCGAGATGATGGCGGAGCTGTCTGCCAAGTCGTGCGAGGAGTACCGCGAGGTCGTGTTCAAGACCCCCGACTTCATCCCATACTTCCACTCTGCTACTCCAGTCAGCGAGCTGGGTCGCCTCAACATTGGCTCACGGCCTGCCAAGCGTCCTAACCAGGGCGGAGGAGTTGAGACCCTTCGTGCTATTCCTTGGATCTTTGCATGGACCCAGACCCGCATGCATTTGCCTGTGTGGCTGGGGATTGGAAAGAGCCTGGAGAATGCCATAGCAAATGGTGAGTGTTGATGGTGTGCTCGTTTGATCTGTGTATGAATCGGTGTGAACGTCTCATCTTCGTTATTTAGGCCTATTTGCACTGATCACTGCGCTTTGTCCTGCCTATTCAAATGTGTCCGCATGCATTTGCCTGTGTGGCTGGAGATAGGAAAGAGTCTGGAGAATGCCATTGACAGTGGTGGTTGTTGATGATGTGCTTGTGTGATCTATGTACAGCTTGCTATTTGACCCATGAAAACTGCTAATAGCTTTTGAAGGCTACTAGGAGCACCATGGTGCTATGTAGAGACACCGATTCCTCTCCTCCAAATCAAAGTGCTTCAAACTTGAGGCTCAGGCCTCCTCCCCAGTGCTAAATCACATACCTGAAGGCTAGTAGACACACCATGGTGCTACGTAGAGACACCGGTTCCTCTCCTCCAAAACAAAGTGCTTCAAACTTGAGGCTCAGGCCTCCTCCCCAGTGCTAAATCACATACCTGAAGGCTAGTAGACACACCATGGTGCTACGTAGAGACACCGGTTCCTCTCCTCCAAAACAAAGTGCTTCAAACTTGAGGCTCAGGCCTCCTCCCCAGTGCTAAATCACATACCTGAAGGCTACCCCGAAGGCTACTAGACGCACCATGGAGCTACGTAGAGACACCGGTTCCTCTCCTCCAAAACAAAGTGCTTCAAACTTGGTGCTCAGGCCTCCTCCCCAGTGCTAAATCACATACCTGAAGGCTACTAGACGCACCATGGAGCTACGTAGAGACACCGGTTCCTCTCCTCCAAAACAAAGTGCTTCAAACTTGGTGCTCAGGCCTCCTCCCCAGTGCTAAATCACATACCTGAAGGCTAGTAGACACACCATGGTGCTACGTAGAGACACCGGTTCCTCTCCTCCAAAACAAAGTGCTTCAAAATTGAGGCTCAGGCCTCCTCCCCAGTGCTAAATCACATACCTTAAGGCTACCCCGAAGGCTACTAGACGCACCATGGTGCTACGTAGAGACACCGGTTCCTCTCCTCCAAAACAAAGTGCTTCAAACTTGGTGCTCAGGCCTCCTCCCCAGTGCTAAATCACATACCTTAAGGCTACTAGACGCACCATGGAGCTACGTAGACTCACCGGTTCCTCTCCTCCAAAACAAAGTGCTTCAAACTTGGTGCTCAGGCCTCCTCCCCAGTGCTAAATCACATACCTGTAGGCTACTAGACGCACCATGGAGCTACGTAGAGACACCGGTTCCTCTCCTCCAAAACAAAGTGCTTCAAACTTGGTGCTCAGGCATCCTCCCCAGTGCTAAATCACATACCTTAAGGCTACTAGACGCACCATGGAGCTACGTAGAGACACCGGTTCCTCTCCTCCAAAACAAAGTGCTTCAAACTTGGTGCTCAGGCCTCCTCCCCAGTGCTAAATCACATACCTGAAGGCTACTAGACGCACAATGGAGCTACGTAGAGACACCGGTTCCTCTCCTCCAAAACAAAGTGCTTCAAACTTGGTGCTCAGGCCTCCTCCCCAGTGCTAAATCACATACCTGAAGGCTACTAGACGCACCATGGAGCTACGTAGAGACACCGGTTCCTCTCCTCCAAACAAAGTGCTTCAAACTTGGTGCTCAGGCCTCCTCCCAGTGCTAAATCACATACCTGAAGGCTACCCCAAAGGCTACTAGACGCACCATGGAGCTACGTAGAGACACCGGTTCCTCTCCTCCAAAACAAAGTGCTTCAAACTTGGTGCTCAGGCCTCCTCCCCAGTGCTAAATCACATACCTTAAGGCTACCCCAGAGGCTACTAGACGCACCATGGAGCTACGTAGAGACACCGGTTCCTCTCCTCCAAAACAAAGTGCTTCAAACTTGGTGCTCAGGCCTCCTCCCCAGTGCTAAATCACATACCTTAAGGCTACCCTGAAGGCTACTAGACACACCATGGTGCTACGTAGAGACACTGGTTCCTCTCCTCCAATACAAAGTGCTTCAAATTTGTTGCTCAAACCTCCTGCCCACCTACGTCTCCCCGCAGGTAAAATCGCCACACCCACAATCACCATCTCCCCCAAGGCAACCAATAATGACCCCCCACACACACACCCCACACCCCTTCCACCTGCGTTTCTCTGCAGTTAACATCGCCCCACACACCCTTTCCCTCTGGGCACCTAATGATGACCCTCCCCCCATCCCCACCTGTGTCTCCCCGCAGGTAAAATCTCCACGTACACACCCTTTTCCTCTAGGCACCCAATGATGACCCCCCCCCCCCACCCCCACCACCACACACACACACACACACACACACACACACCCTCCCCACTTGCGTCTCCCCGCAGGTAAAATCGATGTCCTAAAGGACATGTACAAGAACTGGCCCTTCTTCCAGGTAGGTTGGCCGCTTTTATGGTTAGCCCCAGCACAAGCAAACAGGCTGGCCCCCTCAACCTTAGCCTCAAAATAAGTTGTACTATGTATCCATGTATTTATTTACACGTGTCAAGAAGTCTGTCAGATTGCCTTGGCTTGAGCTCACTGAACTCAAATGCTTAGATCATTTATATCATCTCACATTTAGATCATAGACAAGATGTTAGATACCCTATAGACGCTCACCTGATAGAAGTCTATGGGGAAGTTAGTTCAGGACCGAACGCCAGCCAGCTCCAGCATTCAATCGCAATCACACACACACTTCAAAAACTTCATAGCATGGGTGTTCATAGCCGTGCACCCCTTAGCAGGCCGGTTGATAAACTTGGACGGATGCTTGCCCAAGTTCATTAACCAGCCTGCTAAGGGGTGCACAGCTAACGCCATTACCCGGTGGGATCTGCTGCACATGATCCCATGCCTGGGAGCTTGTCTGATATCCAGATCCAGCACCTGTAGCCCTAGCAAGATCGGTAGGCCACTCCATCTTGGAGGTCAGAGACATAACTTCTTGATGGCCCCCTGTGTCCATGCCAGGGTACTACCTAGCGCGTGCGGCAGTGCGGTGCCGCGCTGCCTTTTTGAGCCCCTCTGCGCGGTCAGCGCAGTTTTTTCAACCCCCCGTGGGCGCAGCACGCAGTTGTTGCGCTTTTTGCACTAAAAGCACTGACCAATTTGACGTTTGTGCGCTTTAAGCGCTGACCAATTTGGCAAGAAGTAGTACCCTGGTCCATGCATAGAAAATCAGAAGCAGGCTTGCATCGCAACTTCTGCTACACAACTGGACCTACAGAAAGCTGAAAACAAACTCCTCCATGCGCATCAACGCAAGTTACTCACTCTCACCTGTTCACCTGCTCACCCACACAGACACAAACACCACCACACATGATCGTCCGCCCTTCAGTGCACAATATGCCCCCCCACACACACACATGCACACCCATCACCACACATGCCCATCCACGCCAGGAAAACACTCCCACTCCCACCTGCCCACACACACACCACCACCACCACACACACACTACCACACATGCCCATCCACGCCAGGAACACACTCTCACTCCCACCTGCCCACACACCACCACCACCACACACAAACACTACCACACATGTCCATCCACGCCAGGAACACGCTCTCACTCCCACCTGCCCACACACACACCACCACCACCACACACACACTACCACACATGCCCATCCACGCCAGGAACACGCTCTCACTCCCACCTGCCCACACACACACCACCACCACCACACACACACTACCACACATGCCCATCCACGCCAGGAACACACTTTCACTCCCACCTGCCCACACACACACCACCACCACCACACACACACTACCACACATGCCCATCCACGCCAGGAACACGCTCTCACTCCCACCTGCCCACACACACACCACCACCACCACACACAAACACTACCACACATGTCCATCCACGCCAGGAACACGCTCTCACTCCCACCTGCCCACACACACACCACCACCACCACACACATACTACCACACATGCCCATCCACGCCAGGAACACGCTCTCACTCCCACCTGCCCACACACACACCACCACCACCACACACAACACTACCACACATGTCCATCCACGCCAGGAACACGCTCTCACTCCCACCTGCCCACACACACCCACCACCACCACACACACACTACCACACATGCCCATCCACGCCAGGAACACGCTCTCACTCCCACCTGCCCACACACACACCACCACCACCACCACACACAAACACTACCACACATGCCCATCCACGCCAGGAACACGCTCTCACTCCCACCTGCCCACACACACACCACCACCACCACACACAAACACTACCACACATGTCCATCCACGCCAGGAACACGCTCTCACTCCCACCTGCCCACACACACACCACCACCACCACACACACACTACCACACATGCCCATCCACGCCAGGAACACACTCTCACTCCCACCTGCCCACACACACACACCACCACCACCACACACACACTACCACACATGCCCATCCACGCCAGGAACACACTCTCACTCCCACCTGCCCACACACACACACACCACCACCACCACACACCACTACCACACATGCCCATCCACGCCAGGAACACGCTCTCACTCCCACCTGCCCACACACACACCACCACCACCACACACAAACACTACCACACATGTCCATCCACGCCAGGAACACGCTCTCACTCCCACCTGCCCACACACACACCACCACCACCACACACACACTACCACACATGCCCATCCACGCCAGGAACACACTCTCACTCCCACCTGCTCACCCACCCACCACCAACACACACTACCACACATGCCCACTCTCACTCCCACCTGCTCTTCTTCAGGGTACGCTTGATCTGGTGGAGATGGTGTTGGCCAAGGCTGACCCCAAGATCACACACCACACACACACAACCACACATGCCCCTCCACGCCAGGAACACACTGTCACTCCCTCCTGCCCACATGCGCACCACCACACAGTACCACACATGCCCACTACCACACTCTCACTCCCACCTACTCTTCTTCAGGGTACGCTGGATCTGGTGGAGATGGTGTTGGCCAAGGCTGACCCCAAGATCTCAATGCTGTACGACAAGATCTTGGTGAAGGAGGAGCTGTGGCCCATGGGAGAGGATCTGCGCGCTAGGTGAGTGTAAATAAATATTGTTACGATGCGTGAGGTTGATGAGGCCAGCCCGTTTGCTTGCACTGGGGCCAACCACCGAAGGTGAGTGTTGACAGTTGGCATCTTTGTTTCTTGTGTGTGTGGTGTGTGTGTGTGGTGGTGGTGGTGTGTGTGTGGGGGGGGTGTATATCACCCAGTTGCTTCACACTCATCAGAAGATCCTGTTTGTGGCCAGCAAAACCTTGTAATAATTCAAATCATTTCCAACTCCAGGTTACTTAACACCCAGCAGAAGATCCTATTTGTGGCCAGCAAAACCATGTAACAAATCAAAGCAAATCCAGGTTGCTTAACACCCAACAGAAGATCCTGTTCGTGGCCAGCAAAACTGAACTGCTAGAAGGATACGTTGGAGTCAACTCCCACGCTGCCTCCGACTTGAATGTAAAGCTTGCCCTGCGCGCCCCCTGTGTGTCCAGCAAAACCTTGTAACAATTCAAATTCAATTCAAATTCAAATTTAGGTTGCTTAACACTTAGCAGAAGATCCTGTTCGTGGCCAGCAAAACTGAACTGCTAGAAGGATATGTTGGAGTCAACTCCCACGCTGCCTCCGACTTGGATGTAAAGCTTGCCCTGCGCGCCCCCTACGCGGCCAGTAAAACCTTGTAACAATTCAAATTCAATTCGAATTCAAATTCAGGTTGCTCAACACTCAGCAGAAGATCCTGTTTGTGGCCAGCAAAACAGAACTGCTACAAGGATACATTGGAGTCAACTCCCACGCTGCCTCCGACTTGGATGTAAAGCTTGCCCTGCGCGCCCCCTACGTGGCCCCCCTCAACATCTTGCAGTGCCTCTGCCTCAAGAACCTCCGTGATTTCTCCTCACGAGATCAGTCGCAAGTTAGTAAGTACAACCTTGACAAGTTTCACCTTCTCTTTTAGATAGTGCTTGTTTTCGCTATAGCGCCCTTAATATCGAAGTTGGGCAAGTCCCTAAATCAAATTTGACTACCCTAGACTGTAACATACATTCCCCTTGTCTCTTTACTTGGACCAGTCTTGTTACTGGTTGTACTCGGTAGTTGTAGTAATAGTTTCAGTTGTAAGTGTATTATTCATGCTCACGTGTACATGCCCATCCTCCCGTTCATGCTCATGTGAATGAATGCATTTGTACTGTCCAGGTAGCCGGATAGGGACTTGCATAACCTTCAAATCAGGAAAGACAGTTCAATAAAACAAGCACTGGTGAATTGACCCCCCCCCACACACACCACCACAACCACCAAACAAAATGTAAACGACGGGGGTCCGGAGTTCGTGCTATGCCCACAGTCGTTGCTCGTGCTCATACCCATGTTCAAACTCCCATGCTCATGTCACCATGTGTTCTAACCTCAACCAACCAACCTTTAACCAACCAACCACCAACCAACCTGTAACCTCCCACCAACCAACCTTATAACCTTAGTCACCATGTGTCCGAACTTCAACCTTCCTCCCCCACCCCACCCCACCCTATCACTGCAGCCTACACCACCACCACCTCCCCCACCCACCCACCCACCCACCCACCCAGCACCAGCACCACCTCCTTCCCACACACCACCACCACCCCGCACACACCCCGCCCTGCCACTGAAGACTACGACCCCAAGGACCCCGAGGTGCTGGAGTCATGATCATGTCACCATGTGTTATAACCTCTAACCAACCAACATCTAACCAACCAACCTTGCAGCCTACGACCCCAAGGACCCCGAGGTGCTGGACCTGCTGTCCCGCGACCCCAACCCGGACAAGTCCCAACATCCATTTGTCAGCGCCATGAACGACTCCCTCATCATCACCATCAAGGGTGTTGCTGCAGGCATGCAGAACACCGGATAGAGAGGCTCCGCTGCTCGTGATGCATATGATGATCTCGCGTCCTCTTCGACTCCCTCATCATCACTATAAGGATGTTGCTGCTGGCATGCAGCACACAGGATAGAGAGGCTCCGTACAGCAGTCCGCACATGCTGCTTATGATGCTCTCAAGATTGGATTGGATTGTGACATGTTTTTTCAGCCAACTCTGGGCTGCCCACCGTCTCCTCAAGTCCAAGTCCCACTGTCTCCCCAAGTCCAAGATTACCACACCAAGTTGCCTGGATTCAGGAATCATGCAGAGTGCTCCCTGACCCTGCTATCCTAAACCTACTCTATCAATGGTACACCTTATTACGAGGTTTGTGTGTGTGTGTGGGGGGGGGGGGGGGGGGGGGATTACCACACCAGGTTGCCTGGATTCAGGAATCATGCGGAGTGATTCAGTTATCCCTGACTCTGAAGTCATACCCTACTCCATCAATGGTGCACCTTATTACGAGGTGTGAGGTTGAGGGGCCAGCCCGTTTGTTTGCACTGGGGCGACCCCATTGATTTTTATTTTCCGCTACGAGCAGCAGCTTCTAGGCATCTCCCCTGACTTGCTATTCAGCTTAACCTAACGCGACGTAGTGCACCTTGAAGCTCATACAATCAGCTGTCCTGAAGTGCTGAGATATTTGGGTGTAGCACAGTGGCTGGCTTGAACAGCTGACTAGAAGCTGTTGAGAAAAGCAAATAAAAAGCCCTTTTGCCAACCTCCGATCAACCTTCTCCATTGAACTGGAGGGTGTGGGTAGCGAGAAGCCAGTGCTGAGGATCGTATCTTTTCTTTTCAGCTACCAGCATCAGCTTCTAGGCAGCTCCCTGCGACTGCCACTGGGCCAAACCTAGATATTCGAGGAGCACTAGAAAGCTGACATTATCAGCTTCCAGGTGCCTTAGGTTGCTTCAGGTTTGGGTGAAGAGATATCCCTGGGAGCTTCCTAGAAGCTTCTGCTTGTAGTTGGAAAAAAGCTATGCCCTGTATCATGCCACTTGTTTATGCCATACCAGTATGTAGGGAAGTGCCTGGTGTTTTGCACACACTGGTATTCAGTACAGGTAGAACTTCCATAATATGCATTTAATAGGTGTTTACCGGCCCCCTATGAGGCCCCAACTGCGGTACAGCACCCGTACTGCCGGCGGAGGAGGATGTGGATTCGCCGTTCCTGGAGGGTTTGCTGTT
Source organism: Chlamydomonas sp. ICE-L (assembly GCA_013435795.1). Lineage (NCBI taxonomy): Eukaryota > Viridiplantae > Chlorophyta > Chlorophyceae > Chlamydomonadales > Chlamydomonadaceae > Chlamydomonas > Chlamydomonas sp. ICE-L. The sequence continues at coordinate 3,547,024 of JACBWV010000472.1, forward strand.
GACCGAGGTCTTGGGCCCATGCAATCGACTGAGATTTTAGTCCAACGCCACCCGCGCATGAACCTGTGCCGGTCACCACCTAGTGAGCCGTTGCTTGGAATTACATCAGTTGCTGAAGCGAAGCTTAACTTCCGGCTTCTACTACAGCAGCTTCTAGGCAGCTCCCCTGGCTTGCTACCAAGCCAAACCTAAAGCAACATAGTGCACCTAGAAGCTGGCAGAATCAGCTTTAGAACTGTTGGCATATTGGGGTTTAGCACAGTGGCTGCTTCAGGGAGCTACCAAGAAGCTGGTAAGAAAAGCCGAAAAAGCTGGTTTGAAGGTAATGATAACGCCTGGTGGGACGTGGTGTTAAGGGAGCCCGTTATACGCGGGTGGTGAGTGGTGTCCTACCTCAACTGGACAAGCTACCATCGCGGTTGACGACGACCTACAACGCCAAGAGCGACCGAAGGGGGATGCTGGTTTGATAAGTCCTGTGCTGAAAAAGCTGTGCTGAAAAATCTGCTTAGGAAAGTCCTATGCTAAGGGACACGATCGTCCTGATGTACAGTAACGTGATCTCATGCCTTTGCCGAATTGCCAAAATATAGAACCATGTAACAAGTATTCCCCAGCTTATGCCTTTGCACCCTTTCTGTTCCTTGCTTCTGTTATATTATGTGTCTTGTCATTGAGGTTGGGCAAGTATATTAAGCCTATTTGGCTACGTCTTAATCGGCTATACTGTATGGCACCCACACACGTCTTGATAGTATTACTTACTTCTTCCTATTAGTAAGTAGATGGAGTGGTCTGCGCACGTGAAAAACTCGGAGTTGGACGTACTCTCACTAGTGGAGTCCCGCTTTTGATTGAATCGGGCTGTATTATTGTAACATGTTTGTTCAGCAAACTCTGGGCTGCTCACCATCTTTCAATTCCAAGTCTCTCCGCGCGATATAACGGTATATATAAGTGCGCCCTCCATGTTAGTAACGAAAACAGGGAGTTTACTAAGCGGGTTATACCTGATTTCAACCTGAGAACCGATGGGGCATTGTTGATGAGACTAGCGTCTTCTAAGGTTGAATGGAGTGATACGTTACACAGTAAAGCAATCAAGGAACGCAGTCCCTGATAGCTGCGATGCTGGCACTGCCCTGTCGGGCAGTGATATAGCCGGTACTGCCCTATCGGGCAGTACTGTCTTCCATATCTGCTTGTGGGCCGGTACCCCATGGGCAGCAGTCGATTTTGTCAGTTTCGGAGATTGGAAGAGACGAAGGGTATAAACTCTTTACAGAAGATAAGCAGCCCTCCCTCATCAACCACCACGTAGGGGATTGATGAGGGAGAAGCGACAGTACATCAGGGTACTGGTGACAGTGCGCATGCCCTAGCTGGCAGCGGCACTACAGGGAGCACGCCAGGGGCAGGAACCCGCATGCTCTTAGTCACTCTATGGAAGGCATAAAAGCCGGACAATAACAGATTTAGGCATTGTCTTGTCAACCGACGCACCTCAGGAACCTCTCATCTTGGTTGGGCTCACGTTGCACTGCTCACGTTGCACTGCTCACGTTGCACTGCTCACCGTTGTATTGCTGTGTTATGTTTTGCGTATTTAATTGTATGTAACCGTCCAGGGGTAGCCTACTTGGCTCAAGGGAAGTGCCCAACCTCGACTAACATGCTTTGGGTTCATTTGAAGAACGATCTTTAAATAGGCTGAGAACCGGCATACTTGTTTACTGCCGAAGACGGCGAACAGCCAAATTGTTGGCTGGAGCTATATACCTATATAAGTGTATGTCTCATGTCAATGTGCTGATGGCACGGTATGTTATTTCCGCTCATCCGCTCATCCGCTGGAATATTTTGACTGCTGCAGATAGATGGTGCCTGATCATTCATCCTTACTACCTCCCCCGTGCAGGCTGATTGCAATGCCAAGCGTGTCCCAGCCATCTAGAGTGGACTACATGACTAGTGGAGCATTTCCGAATCTCCGATAAGTGGCAAGATGGGTAATGTTGATGATATTCAGCTGATATTTCAGACTTATGTTGATGATACTCGGCTGGTTTATCATGTAACAAGTAATTCACCCCCCCCCCCCCCCCCCCCCCCCCCCCCAGATCCCAGCCTCCCTCAACTTTCAAACAACAAAAACAACAATAACAGCAACAACAGCAACAACAACAATAACAACAATAACAACAATAACAACAATAACAACAACAACAACAACAACAACAACAACATCAACAACAACTCCCAACACCATCATGCACATCAGTGATGTTATTTTAAAGGAATTGGCCATACACATTAAGTACTGGTATATTCGTATATGGTGTAGAATTGGGTGAGGTAGCAACAATAATTATTTGGCAGCTATATACCCAGGTGTAGTGACATCACGCACCTCTGTCATGTTATTTTCTCTTTGTTGTTGTTCTTCTCCTTTTTTCCATGTTGTCCATCTTCATTCGCCTTTGGGCCTGCACCTTGACTTAGGAAAGATGAGGGTGCAGGTCTATAAGGTGAATTGAAGACCCCCCACCCCCCCCAATAATTACGGGTTTTCTGACCACCAATCTCTTTCGGCAACCGATTTTCGAAGATTTCCAGAGTTATCGTTGCATACTTGCATACTTTAGGTCTGCCGTCAAGGGCCAACCATCCCACGCACCCCCTCACATCCGCCCTTGCACCCAATCCCAATCAACCGACCAACAGCAGCCCCCAACCCCCTCTTGGCCCGCCCCCCCAGGACCAACCCAAGTCACCCAAGTCGGGAACACCCGCGAGTGCACCCAGGCCGGGCACCGTCTGAACAGCTTGAACCTATCAACAGCTGCAGCTCCGCCACTGCGACCACCTCAATCTCGCACCCTCTCCACATGCGACGCGTAAAATTCGCCAAATGCACTGACCTACAATGAATTCCTTAGTTCAGCGAGCTTGCTGTCTGCTTCGGCCCCGCCTAGGGATCCCCCCCCACGTGAGGCATCCGAAGATCGGGGAGCTGCCAGCGCTATTGCCGTACTCATATCCGATTTTGGGCTACCGCAATAGGAGCTTCGAGGAGAGGGGCGTGCTCGTGGCCGTGGCGGAGGCCAAGGTACAGCTGGCAACGAGTCAACCCGTTGTGAGGGTGTGTGTGTGGGGGGTCTAGATGTTGGTTAGGGTGTCAGTGTGGGTGCAGGTGGGTGGGATGGGATGGGTGATAGGGATAACGTTTATGTGTCAGGGTGTGTTGCAAATATGTGGTGTACATGTCTGTTGGGCTACAGGGAGGAGGGGGATTTGGGTGGAGTGGGTGTAGGGTGTGGGGGGCAAAAGAAAGGGATTGGGGTGGAGTGGGTGTGGGGTGTGGGGGGCAAAAGAAAGGGATTGGGGTGGACAGGAACTGTGAGTAAGATGAGGGATCACGCTGTACCTTTATCGTTCTCTTCATTTTCAATCAAAGTCTGGCTCATTTATCATTATCACCACCTCCACGACTATCACCACCACCACTACCAGCAATACTACCACCACCACCACGACCATCACCACGACCACTGCCACTACCACCACTACCACCATCACCACCACCACTACCACCACTACCACTACCAGCACCACCAATACACCAACCTTTCAATGCCCTACTCCCCCCCCACCCCCACCCCCCCACCCCCCACTCTCCCCCCCATGCAGTTGTGTGAAAGGCCACCACCATGTCCGAAAGGATGGTAAGTCCTTGGAGGGAAAGGCCGAATTCCCCTGCCACCCCCTCTACCACCACTAGCATCACCACCACTATACCCCCCATGCAGATGTATGAAAGGATGGTAAGTTCTTGAAGGGAAAGGCCAAGCACAACTGCCACCACCACCACCACCACCACTACCACCACTACTACACCATCCTTTCGCTGCCCTACTGCCCCTTCCCCCCCCCCCCCCCCCCCCCAATGCGGATGTATGAAAGAATGGTATGTCCTTGGAGAAAAAGGCTAAGCACCACTGCCACCACCACTACCACCACTACCACCACTACCATCAACACCACTACACCAACCTCCCCCCCAATGCGGATGTATGAAAGGTTGGTATGTCCTTGAAAGGAAAGGCCAAGCACCACTGTCATCACCACTACCACCACCACACCAGCCCCCCCCCCCATGCGGATGTATGAGAGGTATATCCTTGAAGGGAAAGGCCGAGCACCACTACCACCACCACTACCACCACCACATACACCAACCTCCCCCCCTGTCCCCCCCCCCCCCCCCCCCCCCCCTCCCCCCCATGCGGATGTATGAAAGGATGGTAAGTCCTTGGAGGGAAAGGTCAAGCACCCCTCTCAATCATTCCTGCTCCTGCGCTACCCATTTGGAAGCCAAGCGGAGCTGAGCACCCAATACATGACCGCACATGCAAGGGAGACGGGAGACATGCGCTGGGTTCACAACATCCACCTGTGGTTGGAGGACATGGACACATTTGCAGGTGAGATGTGCCCTTTAGCCATCTAGTGCTTGACCACACATGCTGACATGCAAGGGAGACGGGCGACATGCGCTGGGTTCACAACATCCACCTGTGGCTGGAGGACATGGACACGTTCGCAGGTGAGATGTGCCCTTGAGCCATCTAGTGCTTGACCACACATGCTGACATGCAAGGGAGACGGGCGACATGCGCTGGGTTCACAACATCCACCTGTGGCTGGAGGACATGGACACGTTTGCAGGTGAGATGTCTCAAATGTGTCCCTTAGACTTCCGGGCCTTGAGCACACATGCAAGGGAGAGGGGAGCATGCGCTGGGTGCACACACACACACACACACACACACACACACACACACACACACACACACACACACAAACACACACAAACACACACACACGCACACACACATACACATACACACACAAAGAGCATCCATGTGTGGCTAGAGTGAATGGACACGCTTGCAGGTGAGATGTGCCACCAGGGTTTTAAACTACCAGTACCACTCCTATTTTGATACTACTAGTATTTTATACTTCTAGTGTCACTCCTATTTTGATACTACTAGTATTTTATGCTGCTAGTACTACTCCTCTCTACTACTACCGTAGTATTTTATACTTCTAGTGTCACTCCTATTTTAATACAACTAGTATTTTAAACTACTAGTGCCACTCCAATTTTTATACCACTAGTATTTTATACTTCTAGTACCTCTCCTATTTTTATACTACTTGTATTTTATACTTCTAGTACCTCTCCTATTTTTATACTACTAGTATTTTATACTTCTAGTGTCACTCCTATTTTTATACAACTAGTATTTTATACTTCTAGTGTCACTCCTATTTTTATACAACTAGTATTTTAAACTACTAGTGTCACTCCTATTTTTATACCACTAGTATTTTGTACTTCTAGTACCTCTCCTATTTTTATACTACTAGTAGCACAGGTGCTAAATTATGTACCTTAGTTTTTTGTGGGTGAATTACTTTTGAATTATTTTGAATTATTTTGAATAATATGCATGTAGGGAGGGTGTGTGTGTCATGAGGGAGGAGGGATAGGGTTGGGTTAGACTCCTCACGTTATCATATTTGATTTTGTTTGCTTGCAACTAACCAGAAATGACAAGACGCGGGCACATTTGGAGTCCAGCAGGGTACCTGAGAAAATGTCATCATCATCACCATCATCATCACGAAACATTGCTTGCTTGCAGCTGATGTGGCTGCCCTTCATGCGGACTACCATGATGGCACCATATCATCATCATCATCATCATCATCATCATCATCATCATCATCATCATCACCATCACCATCATCATCATCATCATCATCATCATCATCATCATCATCATCATCATCATCATCATCATCATCATCATCATCATCATCATCACCATCACCATCACCATCACCATCACCATCACCATCACCATCACCATCACCATCACCATCACCATCACCATCACCATCACCATCACCATCACCATCACCATCACCATCACCATCACCATCGTCGTCGATGTCGTCGATGTCGTCGATGTCGTCGATGTCGTCGATGTCGTCGATGTCGTCGATGTCGTCGATGTCGTCGATGTCGTCGATGTCGTCGATGTCGTCGATGTCGTCGATGTCGTCGATGTCGTTGATGTCGTCGATGTCCGTCTTCGTCGTCGTCGTCGTCGGCGGCGGCGGCGGCGGCGGCGGCGGCGGCAGCGGCACCATCATCACCATCATCATCACGAAACATTGCTTGCTTGCAGCTGATGTGGCCGCCCTTCATGCAGACTACCATGATGGAACCAAGGGTCTTGTCACAGCCTTCATGGACGAACTGTGTTGGGTAAAGCATGACGTCATGGATCCCGTGGGGGGGCAGCAAAGTAAACTGCCACCCCCCAGAGTGGACATGCAGCTAAGTGGCCAGGTACGCTCAAGAGTGGCCAAACAAACGCCAATGGTGCTATCTAGCTACTTGGACCCCAGCTGTACCTTTGACCATCACTCCAAGAGGCAACGCTATTAGACATAGCTAAGTCCTTTATTTTCATGCAAAGCAAAGATAGTGGGAAATTAGTTTTATTTATTTTAAATTATTATAAAAAATGCATGCACGGCAGAGACAGTGATACTTTTTCAAATCTGAAAGAGCAAATCTTATGACGTGTTTTCCTCCTCCCAGGACAGCATCCTTTATACAATTTTAGTCATTTTTGGTCGATTTAGTCAATTTAAGTCAATTCTATTTTTGTTTTATTAGGTCTCTTATTACAATAATTTTGGCCCAAACAGGGTCTAATATTACGATCGTAATATATTGCGGAAAACAAATCCCTGGGCAGAGATAGTGGGAACTTATGCCTGGCAGATCTTCATGACTCTGAGCGCCATCCGGTGTATCCTACTGGATTTGATCAGCCTGTTTCAGTGATACGATTGGTCTAGTGGTACACCAAATCGCTGAAGCAAAGCGGGGTCGGGGGTTTGATTCCCCCTTTGGTCGCCCTGAGCGTTGCAGGTCATTGTCAACCGCGATGGTAGCTTGTCCAGTTGAGGTGGTAGACCGTTTTCTGCCCGCGTACGACGGGCTCCCTTAATACCACGCCCCACCAGGCGTTGTCATTACCAGATTTGATCCGAGGACAGCCATACCCCAACCCTTAGTGGTGCAGCCAACGCATGGGACGACAACAAACAATGAGTCCCGAGTGGGCTGTTGCGCAGCTAGAGTATGAAGTTCGAGGTAGTGCGATTTTGGGTTTGGGGGTAGGGGTCTGGGTGGTGTGTGTATGTTTATGTTACAGTCCAGGGGTATGCCGAATAGGTTAGAGGGACTGGTCTGGGTGGGGTATGGGGTAAGGTAAGCAGGGGATGGAGTCAGACCCAAGCTTTCAATCAAGCCATGGTTTCTATATGATCATCAAAACCACCAAAACTGTTTGGTGGTGTAGGTGACTTGGGTCGGCAAGAGCAGCACGGATATGATCATCAAAACCACCAAACCTGTTTGGTGGTGTAGGTGACTTGGGTCGGCAAGTGCAGCATGTATGTAATCATCAGACCTGTTTGGTGGTGTAGGTGACTTGGGTCGGCAAGTGCAGCACGGATATGATCATCAAAACCACCAAACCTGTTTGGTGGTGTAGGTGACTTGGGTCGGCAAGTGCAGCATGTATGTAATCATCAGACCTGTTTGGTGGTGTAGGTGACTTGGGTCGGCAAGTGCAGCACGGATATGATCATCAAAACCACCAAAACTGTTTGGTGGTGTAGGTGACTTGGGTCGGCAAGTGCAGCATGTATGTAATCATCAGACCTGTTTGGTGGTGTAGGTGGCTTGGGTCGGCAAGAGCAGCACGGATATGATCATCAAAACCACCAAAACTGTTTGGTGGTGTAGGTGACTTGGGTCGGCAAGTGCAGCTTGTATGTAATCATCAAACCTGTTTGGTGGTGTAGGTGACATGGGTCGGCAAGAGCAGCATGGAGGTGACCCTAGAGCTCCATGAGTGCGGGCCTTCATCATCCTCGTCCTCAGATCTGGGTGGAAGTGCATCCGGCACTACAACCAGCACTACATCTGGCGGTACATCAGAGGGGCAGAACTCCACATTGGTTGCCCTCTCGCGATTTGTGATGGCGGCGAGGACGAGTGATTTCAAAAAGTCGTGTGCGGTGGATGCGTTAGTCGCCTCAAGTCCATCAGAAGAGGCGTTGTTTAACCTGGGAGCACTGCACCAACAAGATAGACTGGACAGGTGAATGCATGTGTTGGTAGTTGTTGACTGTGGTGCACTAGCTGGATAGGTTGAATGAATGCATGCATGTGTTGGTAGTTGTCGGCTATGGTTCACTAGCTGGATAGATTGAATGAATGAATGCATGTGTTGGTAGTTGTCGGCTATAGTGCACTAGCTGGATAGGTTGAACAGGTGGATGACTGCCTTGGTAGTTACTGTTTATTTTTGTTGCTACGCGTAGCAGCTTCTAGTAGGCTCCTTTTGCCCACCCTTAGGCCAAGTCTGAAGCTAGCTAGTGCGTCTGAATACTGGCATTACAGGTAGTCCAAGGCAGCTGAAAGCTTTGGGTTTGAACCATTGGCTGGCTAATGGAGCTATCTGGAAGCTGCCACGAGAAGCTCAAAAATGAATCAGTGTTGGTAGTTGTCGTCTACCTCCGTTGGATGACGTGTCAGGCTTCAAGCAAGAATTTTTTCAGTCGGACGGACAAATGGGTAACCCTGGGGGCTCCCGCCCCCTTGAAGAGGGGGCTCCGCCAAAAATGAATCAGTGTTGGTAGTTGTCATCTACTTGAGGGTGAGGGTGCTGCTGCTGACAATGAGTAAGATAATGATTGAAAGAAGAGTACGATGAGCGTACCACCATCCCATGTAGTAGGATGAGCGTACCGCCATACCATGCAGTACAATGAGCGTACCGCCATACCATGTAGTACGATGAGCGTACCACCATCCCATGTAGTACGATGAGCGTACCGCCATACCATGCAGTACAATGAGCGTACCGCCATACCATGTAGTACGATGAGCGTACCACCATCCCATGTAGTAGGATGAGCGTACCGCCATTCCATGTAGTACGATGAGCGTATCACCATCCCATGTAGGACGATGAGCGTACCGCCATCCCATGTAGTACGATGAGCGTACCACCATCACATGTAGTACGATGAGCGTACCACCATCACATGTAGTACGATGAGCGTACCACCATCCCATGTAGTACGATGAGCGTACCACCATCCCATGTAGTACGGTGAGCGTACCACCACCAAATGTAGTACGATGAGTGTACCGCCATCCCATGTAGTACGATGAGCGTACTGCCATACCTTGTATCATTCCATGTTTATGTTCGATTCTGCATATCACCTGAACTACCCAAACCACCCACACCACTACCACACCACTACCGCACCCTACCCACACCACCACCACGCCACGACCCACCCTACCCACACCACTACCACGCCACGACCCACCCTACCCACACCACTACCACGCCACGACCCACCCTACCCACACCACTACCACGCCACGACCCACCTACCCACTTCCCACACGCACTAAACACACCACTAACACACCACTACCCACCCTAGTACCCTACAACACCACTCACACACCCTCTTACCCTACACAGCACCACTACCACCCTCCCCACGCCTAGTCCCCTCCACACAACCCACTACAACCCCACTCCCCCCCCACCCCGCCCCCCCACTACTCACCCTAGTCCCCTACCACCACACCCACACCCAGCCCCTACACCGAACGCCCCCCTGCCTAGTCCCCTTCCCACCGACCCCCCTACGCACGACAATTCGCACCTCCCCCTCCCCCACCCCTCCCACCCCCTCGTCCCCTAGCCCACCCCCCCTCCCAGAAACCCCCTTTCCCAAGCCTTCCCACCCGCCCTCCACAATCCCTCACACCGGGTACACCCCTCCCCCCCCTATTCCGCCCCCCACGAACCACCTACTCCCAAGGACCCCCTCAGTCCCCTTCCCCCCAGGGCCCGCTCCCACCCCCCACTAACCCCACCCCGCCCCACACACCCCCCCCCACCCCCTCCCCCACCCTCTCCCCTTCCCCCCCCCCTCCACACCCGAAACAGGGGCCGCCCCTACCCGCCCCCACGCTCCCCCCCCCCTCCCCCCCTCCATCACCCCTTCCCACCCCCTCCCACCAGAACAGTACCCCCCCCCACCGAGGAAGAGAAAAAGAGGCACCTTCCACCGCCCCGTCTTCGCCTCTCCCCCCCTCCACTGCCCACCCCCCTCTTACCCTTGCCACCCCCCATCGCCCCACCGACCCCTCCCCCCAACGAACCCTCCCCCCCTCGTCCCTTCCGCAACCCCCCCCCTCCCCCCGAGCCCCCTCCCACAACCACTCCCGCCCAGCACGCCTCGTACCCCTACCCCCCCCCTACCACCCCCTCTTCCCCCTGCCACCCCCACCAGCCCCTCCCCCACTACCCACCCCTCTTCCCGCTCCACCCCACCCCTCCCCCCCCGCGTTCGTAGCACACTTCGCCCTACCCCCCCACCGGCCCACCTCTTCCCCCTCCACCCCACCCCACTCCACCCTCTGCCCCCCTCGTAGCCCTTCGCCACCCCCCCCTCAAGCCCCCCCCTCTTCCCAACATCCCCCAAGCCGCCAAACCCCCCCCCACAAACCGCCACCACGCCCCCAACCACTCTCGCGTCACCCTCTTCCCCTTCCCCCCACCACACTCCCCCAGAACCCCTCCCACCGCCCTCCCCCAGCCCCCTCTACCCTACCGCCCCCCCTCCCGTCGCCGCCGTCCCTCTCCCCCCCCCAGCCTTCCCACCACAGCCTCATTTCCGCGTTACGTCCCCCCCCCCCTGACAACACCACCTAATTACCCTCCCCACCACCCCTCCCCCCCCCTCTTCCCAAGGAGTAAGGGCTCCCCCCTCCCCTCCCCACACCCTTTTACCCCCACTCCCCTCCCAAAATAACCCCTGCCCCCCCCTCATTCACCCCCTCCCCACACCCCGTCCCCCCCTCGTCCCCCTCCCCCCCACACCCTAAATCCCACCGGCATCTGTCCCAAATCCTCCCCCCCCACCCACCCCCACCCCCCCCTCTTCCCTTGACCCCCCACCCTCCCCCGCCCCACCTCGTCCCAACTCCCCCCCGCCCCTCCCCCCCCTACCCCTTCCGGGCGCCCACCCCTCCCCCCCCCACCCGCACTCCGCGCCTCCCCCACCCCCCCCCTCCTTCCCCCTCACCCACCTACCCACCCCCCTCCCCCCCACTCTTCCCAAGAGGGAACCCCCCTGCCCGCCGTCCCCTCCCCCCCGACCCCCTCTTCCCCTCCCCAACCAACTTAGCCCCTACCCCCCCCTCTTCCCTACCCGCGTTCCCCCACCCCTAACACCCACACCCTACCCCGCCAGAGGCCCTACGCACCTCCCCCCCCCTTACCACTTCGCCCCCATACCACCTCCCCCACCCCACCCACCCCCCCACACCCCCTAACACGAGACTCCCCACCCCTCGATGCCCCTTCGCCCCCCACTCACCCCCAAGAATGGGCGGTTCAACCCTCCCCCCGACCCCCCCTCTACCCCCCCCCTCGTCACCCCTCCCCCGGAAAGCGACACACCCCCCATCCCCACCCCTCTTAACCCCCAGCCCCTCACCCTACCCACACCCAGCTCCCCTCGTCCGCTCACACACCGAAACCCTCGGCCCCCCCTCGGTCCCCTACCCACCCCCCTCCCGAAACCCCCACTTCCCTCCCGAGGAGAGGAGACTGCCCCCCCCTCCCCACCCTAGTACCCTACACACACCACTACCCACCCTAGTACCCTTCCCACACCACTAACACACCACTACCCACCCTAGTACCCTTCCCACACCACTAACACACCACTAACACACCACTACCCACCCTAGTACCCTACACACACCACTACACGGTAACACCACCTAACCCTCACCCCCCCTACCCCCTTCGCCCCCCCACTACCGACCGCCACTCCCCCCCCTCCCCACCCTAGTAACCCAAACCCTACACCCCACACTCCCCCCGCCTAATTCCCCTTCCCTCACCACCCCCCCCCCACTAACACACCCCTACCCCCCCACTGGGACCGCCCCCGCCTAACCACACCCCTACCCACCCCTAGTACCCTCGCAACCCCACCACACTCACCCCCGTACCTAGTACCCTTCCCACCCCCACTCACCCAAGACCCTCACCCCCGCCCTACCCCCCCTCGTCACCCGTACCCCCCGGGGGGCCACGCCTAGCCCCTCCGCCCCCCTAGTTAATCCCTCCCCACCCCCACTCCCCCCCCTCGTCCCCTGTTCCCCCCCAACGCACCCCTACCCAGCACCAGCACCGCCACCCCTGACCGCCACCAAAGCCCCCCTCGGTACCGCCCCCACTCTTACCCTCCCCCCCCCCTACCGCACCCCCCTCGATCCCCCGTCCGCCACCGCCCTGACCCCCCCCCCTCCCCATGCCCCCTGCGCCCACGCCTAGTACCCTCCTCCCCCCCCCCCCCGCCTCGTACCAGCTACCCCCCCCCTAACACCCCCACTCCCACCCCCTCTTCCAACCTCCCCCCCCCAATGACCCCCGCCCCTCTTCCCCTCCACCCCAGAAAGACCCCTGCCGCCCCCCTCTTCCCCAGTCCCCCCCCCCACTACCCCCCACCCCCCTATAACCCGACGTCCCCACCCCCCTACCCCCCCTAGTACCCCTTACCCCACCCGCTTCGCCCCCCGCCCTCTCAGTCCCCTCTATACCTTGCCCCCCGACAACCCTACCCCCGCCGCCCCTACGCCCCCCCTACCCCCCCTAGTTCCCTCCCCCCCCCCCTCCCCACCCGCGTCCCCTCCCCCCACCCTCTACCCCACCCCCTTCCGCAGCTCCCCTACACCCCTGACCCCCCCTCTTACCCCTATCCCAAGTTCCACCTTCCCCCCCCCTCACCCCCCACTTGGCCCGCCCACCCGCTAGTCACGGGCTTCCCCCACGTCCCACTCCAACATCCACTACCCCCCTCAACCACTCCCCCCCCGCTCATTCCCCCTCCCCCACCACCCCTTCCCACCCCCCGCCTTACCAACGCCCCCCCCCCCTCCCGCCCCACCCGACTCTTACCCTCCCCACCCCCCAGCTCCCCCCCCCTCTTCCCCCAAACCCCTACCCCCCACTACCACCCTACTCCCCCCCCCACGGACGTCTCCCCCCCTAGACCCGGCCCCCCCTCACCCGCCCCCCCCCCCCCCCCCCCCCCTCCCGCCCCCTGCCCACCCAACCCACCAACCCCACTACACAGGAGGCATAGTGGAAACTTCAAGGCAGCCCCTGGATGCATTGGAGATGAAGTCACTTCGTGCTGTCTTAGGTTGCCACGCACATCGCCTACTCCCGCTTCACGCCAGCCAGCCTGGATCCGACTCCCGAGAAGGGGGGTGTGAAGTTCACAACAAAGTTCCTGCTCCATCAGCACCATTGCAGCAGGAAATGGATGAGTGGCACGGAGCTAGCCATAAGGAGCACCTGATCGCCACACACACGACGGAACTGCATAGTGTGTATGAAGCGTTGTGAGTCGTACACTGTGACACCGCACCTGCCGCCATAATGACATGATCCTGGTGTCTCATATCACTGATATCAATATGGATTGGGGAGAGGGGAGGAATGCACTAAGTATGTATGTGTATGTTACTGTCCAGGGGTAGGCCAAACAGGCTAAAGGGACTTGTCTAGCTGTGACAGGAAGGGCTTAAAAAGAATAGGTATTGATGAACTGAACCCCAAATAATTGTTTAACGACGGGGCCCTAAGTAAGATCCAAGGCCGCACTGGGCGGCCATGAAGTGCGTAGCATCACCTAACTGACACTCTTTGTGCACCCCACCAGCCCCCCCCCCCCACCCCCCCCCCCCCCCCCCCCCCAAAAAAAGGCCCCATCACAAAAAATAATGAAGACCCCCCTCTGCAGACCCCCCCCCCCCCCCCCCCCTGGCTCCAGAACCCAGTTAACGGCCATTATCTCCGCCACCACTCCTGATCCCACCCATACCTGACGTGCTTCCGGCAGGTGGGATGATCGCAACACGACAGGCAACACAATTTTTGGTGGCCAGCTGCTTCGCCTGGGATACGAGCATGCCTTGGAGGTGGCGGAGACGTTTGTGGGAGATACTCAGCTGGACTTGGTCAACATGTCTGAGGTGCGATTTTAGTTTAGGCGGTGAATTTAGGCAGAGCCCCCCCTTCTTCTTGGACGTGGCCGAGGCATTTGTGGGAGACACTCAGTTGGACTTGGCCAGCATGTCTGAGGTGCGATTTTAGTTTAGGCGGTGAATCTAGGCAGAGCCCCCCCTTCCTCTCCCGTCGGGGTTATTAGGCAGAGCCCCCCCTTCCTCTCCCGTCGGGGTTATTAGGCAGAGCCCCCCCTTCTTCTTGGACGTGTCCGAGGCATTTGTGGGAGACTCTCAGCTGGACTTGGCCAACATGTCTGAGGTGCGATTTTAGTTTAGGCGGTGAATCTAGATAGAGCCCCCCCTTCCTCTCCCGTCGGGGATTTTAGGCAGAGACCCCCTTTCTTCTTTGAGGTAGCTGCTTCGCCTGGGATACGAGCATGCCTTGGAGGTGGCGGAGAGGTTTGTTGAAGATACTCAGCTGGACTTGGTCAACATGTCTGAGGTGCGATTTTAGGCGGAGCTCTCCCTTCTGGGTCACACTGTTGTCCGTTTGTGCGACCGCGACTGATCGACACGTAAGCTAACTGCCTCGTAACTAACTGGCTTCGGGCCACTCGTTTCCGTTGCCACCTGTCGCTACAGTAACATTTTTCGCGTCGCTTGCGACGCCGCCTAGGACTTGTTAGGATGGTTGGAAGCCCCCCCCACACACCCCCTACCTCCCCCCCCAGATGTTGTAGAGCAGGCTTGTCTTGGGTCAACTATGGCCTGTCTGTGTGTGGGGGTGGGGGTCGGGGTGGGGGTGGGGGTGGGGGGTGGGGGGGTATGACAATGAAATGTAGATGATAGGAGGAGCTGATAATCACCCGAGTTGTAGGTAGTAGCCAAACAGTGATGTGATGCACAAACAGTGATGTGATGCACAAACAGTGATGTGATGTGATCACCCGAGTTGTAGGTAGTAGCCAAACAGTGTTGTGATGCAAGGGACACGTGAGACTAACTCCAGGTAGCGTAATAGGCACTGTTTCATTTTGGGAAAAGACCTTTCACAATATCCATTCAGATTTCAATTTTACAATCCCAATCCCCTTCTACAATTATTTAAGTGGGTCCTGGGTTGCAGGTACACCTGATTATTAATTAAATTGATTATTACAATTCAATGCGTAGTAGCTTCTAGGCAACTCTTTTCACCCACCCTTGGGCCAAACCTGAAGCTAGCAAGTGCGTCTGAAAGCGGGCATGTTAGGCATTCCAATGCAACTGCAACCTTTGGGATTGACTCAGTCTCTGGCTAATGGAGCTGGGTGGAAGCTGCTACGCATAGCCCAAAACTGAAACAGTGGCACCAGGAAGCGCGATAGGGTCTACCAAGGGCCATGTGTATGTTACAGTCCATGGGTAGGCCAAATAGGCTAAAGGGATTTGCCCAATCGTGAAAGGAAAGAAGGGCTTAAAAAGAAAAGGCATTGATGAACTGAACCCCAAACAATCGTTTTACCGACGGGGGCCCTGAGTTTGTGCTACAGTGATCATTTAACTCTACAATATAGTTAAATCATCATCTCATCTGGGATGATTACCAGGGGCTGTGCTTTTGCATCATGGACACTATTCAATTACTTGGGCGCAGGGTTGTTCATAACGCCACGTTTCACGTCTAAACACACAGATTTTGGAGGGTCCATTACTTTGCAAATGTAGGTTTTGGCCCAATTCATCATTTGACATTGATTTGTGCCCATGAAACGTAGATTTGTGCCCATGAAAAGTAGATTTGGGCTCGTGAAACGCAGAATTGTCAACAGGCACGTCTGAAAACGTAGATTTTGTAGTGCTTTAACAACCCTGTCTGCCCTGGTGACTTTCCCCAGCTGCGGCGTACGGGAGGGTCCCCTTAACACCACGCCCCTCCAGGCGTTATCTTTTTTTTACAACCCTGCTTGGGATCGGGGATCATGTGGTCTGGTCCTGTCAGCTCTGGTTTATGATGATGATTACATTTTTTCTGTTAATTATTCTCACTGCCGAAGACAGCGAGCAGCCAAATTGCTGGCTGGAGCCATGTAACATAGTTCAGTTTGAGTTGCTTCAGGGTTGAAAAGAGACACGGCCGACAATTGCTTTGAATGTTGATATCACTGCGAAAGACAACAAGCAGGCTTGTCAGTCTGGAGCTATGCAAAGAAGTCCGAGTTGAAGTTCAGACACTGCTGTACATCGTGTATGTACCGGTATTTGGTGTTTGCCCCCAGTGCAAGCAAACGGACTGGCCCCCTCAACCACACGCCTCGTAATAAGGCGTACTACCAGGGATTTGTTTTTCAAATCAAAAAGAGGAAATCTTTTTATTTTTTATTTTATTCCTCCCTATTTTCCTCCCATTGAAACAGGATCCTTATTCCGATTTGGGTCGATTTGGATCATGTTTGTCAATTTCAGTAAAAAAAAACTTTTTTTATTTTTAGGTTTCTTATTCCGTCAATTTTGGTCGAAACGGGGTCTCGTATTCCGATCGGAATGTATTCCGGAAAAAATAGGGAGCCAAATAGGCTAACGGAACTTGACCAACCTTAAAAGCAGGCAGCTAAAAAACAAGCACTTGCAAACTGAACCCCAACAAATCATAAACAACGGGGACAACTGCACCATATTGCAAACCTGCTCATGGATGTATTTTACAGTCCAAGGGTAGCCAAATAGGCTTCAGGAACTTGACCAACCTTCAGAACAGGTAAGGCTGCTAAATTGAAATTGAATTTGTTACATCCGTGTAATGCAGTCACTCACAGGACGTGAAACTAAGGACACCACTGCGGAGCTAGCAGGAGTCACCGTAAGGCTGCTAAAGAAACAAGCACTGGGGAACTGAACCCCAACAAATCTAACACATCATACTGCTGTAAAGTCTGTGAAGTCTGTACAGTACAGTATTCAGAGTTCCGGCTTGGTTAGTACAGTAGTGCCAGCTTTGACTGACAGGTCGGGGGTTCGAATCCGTTGCTAGGTCCACGATTGCTGACCTGCCGCCTTGAAAGAGGCCAAGAACTTTCCTCCGTGCTGTCGCGCTGTAGCCAAGCTCAGGCGCAGTAGAGGACTGCGAAAGAAAAACCCACAGTAACCATTCCCCAGTGCAAGTGAACGGGAAGGTTCCTTCAACCTGACGCCCCATGACAAGGCGTAACAATTCAATTTTTTTAATTTCCTGCTGCAGGTACTTGAACTTGAACTTGTACTTGGTTACAAAGCTTCAGCCAGCAATTTGGCTGCTCGCCGTCTTCGGCAGTAAAAAAAAGGAACATGTAGAAGCGAACAGATCACTTATCTACTTCTTCATTTTTCCCATTTTTCATTTTCTTCTTCTTCTGAACTAAAAGAACTATAAGAACTATAAGAACTATAAGAAACTACAAGAACCATAAGAACTATAAGAAACTATAAGAACTATAAGAACTATAAGAACTATAAGAAACTATAAGAACTATAAGAACTATAAGAACTATAAGAACTATAAGAAACTATAAGAACTATAAGAACTATAAGAAACTATAAGAACTATAAGAACTATAAGAACTATAAGAACTATAAGAACTATAAGGAACAATTTTCTGCTGCAGGTCCAGTTCTTGAACCCAGTGCCTGTGGGCTACTCCCTGCACCTGTGGGGGCGGGTAGCATTCGTTCAGGACAACTTCATTTACGTCCACGTTAAAGCGTCAAGATCAGAAGCTGCGCAAGACGGAAGTAAAGCGCTAGCTGGCTCTGATCCCAGTGGGGCCCTAGCTGTCCCCCAGCCCAGTGAGACAGCTCCACAAGAGCACAGTCACCCGTCCAGTAGCTTCAAGCCTCACCGCCCACGCCGAGGGCACC
The DNA here is from genome assembly GCA_013435795.1 of Chlamydomonas sp. ICE-L. Classification (NCBI taxonomy): domain Eukaryota; kingdom Viridiplantae; phylum Chlorophyta; class Chlorophyceae; order Chlamydomonadales; family Chlamydomonadaceae; genus Chlamydomonas; species Chlamydomonas sp. ICE-L. The sequence goes on from JACBWV010000472.1 coordinate 3,565,115, forward strand.
ACCGATCCGACCCTCACCCTCACCTGGTCAAGCTGTCCACCAATGGGTTTTGGTTCACCTTCTGTCTACCTACTGGAGAGAGGGGGCGAGGGGGGGCTGACAGGAGGAGGGAAGGGGAGACTGATAGGACTGACGGGGCTGAAAGGACTGACAAGGGTGACATGAGGGGGGCAGTGGGGGCTGACAGGACTGACAGGGCTGACAGGAGGGGGGAAGGGGAGGTTGACAGAGACAGGGCGACAAGGACTCTGGGAGGCTCTAATGATAATGATGATGCTTACATTTTTCCTGGTGCCCTGCTGGACTCCAAATGTGCATCAAGTGGCTTGATGGAGTCAAGGGGGGCATACGAACATGATAAGGGGGATGCCTCTACAGATACCATTACCCTTGGTGGTGTGCTGGGCTCTTTGCCTCATGTATCGCCTGAGAGTAAGGAGGATGTACAGCGATATATTCATGCCTTCAGGAAACACAGAAGCATGTCAAGCATGTGCTCCCTCTTTTCTGGGTGTCAGCAGGTGTAACATAGTCAAGCAATGTAAAAACAAAAAAACGCCTGGAGGGGTGTGGTGTTAAGGAGACCCTCCCGTACGCCCCAGCTGGGGAAAGTCACCATGGCAGACATAGTAAGTGTCACCCTCCAAGCCGTAGGGACTCCTTCATGCGATGTGTGGCAAGAATGCTGGTACTGGAGGCGTCAACCAATGTGGCTATTGAGACATCTGAATCAGATGTCTCAATAGCCACATTGGTTGACAATGTTACACCCGCTGACTATAACGTTTGGTTTCGGAGCTGAATCAGATGTCTCAATAGCCACATTGGTTGACAATGTTACACCTGCTGACTATAACGTTTGGTTTCGGAGCTGAATCAGATGTCTCAATAGCCACATTGGTTGACTGTGTTACACCCGCTGACTTTAACATTTGGTATCGGAGCTGAATCAGATGCCTTGATAGCCACATTGGTTGACTATGATACACCCGCAGACTAATGCGTTTGGTATCGGAGCCAAACTATATGTCTCAATAGCCACCTTGGTTTCCTATGTTACCTGCCGACTACAACGTCTGGTTTCGGAGCCAAACTATATGTCTCAATAGCCACATTGGTTTCCTATGTTACCTGCCGACTATAACGTTTGGTTTCGGAGCTGAATCAGATGTCTCAATAGCTACATTGGTTTACTATGTTACACCTGCTAACACTGGGAGTCTCTAAGGGGGATGGGGCCGACAGTGGAGCCACATGGACTCTGGGAGACTCTAAGGGAGCTGCCCTAACAGGTAACTAAATTAGTTCGCCTTATTACGAGGCGTGAGGTTGAGGGGGCTGTTTGCTTGCACTCGGGCCAACCACCAATGAGATGCCCCAACAGATCCAACCAACCTCCACCAACCAACCAACCACCAATGAGATGCCCCAACAGATGATGATGATGATGATATTTTTCCTGGTGCCCTGCTGGACTCCAAATGTGCCCATGGCTTGACAGATGCCATTGGCCATGGTGGTGTGCTGCAGGGTAATTCAAAGCGCGAGCTTTTGCGCTTTTGAGCGCTGACTTTTTGGCCCCCTCTGCGCTTTAAGCGCAGTTTTTTGCAACCCCTTGTGGGCGCTGCAAGCAATTTTTGCGCTTTTTGCTCTACAAAGCGCAGTTTTTTTGTTTTCAAGTGCGCTAAAGCGCTGGCCAATTTGGCCATTTGAAGTACCCTGGTGTGCTGGGCTCTTTGCCTTATTTGGCGCCTCAGAGTAAAGGAGGATGTAGAGCCATATATCCATGCCTTCAGGAAACACAGAAGCATGCCAAGCATGCGCAACCTGTATGTATGTTACAGTCCAGGGGTAGGCCAAACAACTTGTTTTCTACACAGTGTTTCTGAACTTTTGCCAAGTCGGTGGCATTGGTTTGTGTAAGGGTTCCCACCTCCTGGGGTTGAAATCATTTGGATACAAAGTGTCGTTGACCCAAGATGCCCCCACACCATAACAGCTGGGGGGGCTTCCATTGGCTTAAGCGTGGACAGGCTTGTTGAGTTGAGGAGGTACATGGTTCATCAGCGCCTTATCTTTTTAAGCCCTTCCTACACGGTTGGGCAAGTCCCTTTAGCGTATTAGGCCTACCCCTGGACTGTAACAGACAGACAGACAGACAGACAGACACGGTGTTTCAGCCAATTATAGGGTGCTGACCGTTAACAAATTGTTGGCAGTCCACCTGTGCGCCCCCCCGTGGTATTCTTGGATATGTATTCTGGCGCATAGCACGATATGCTTTGTATTATTTGAAGAACTATATACCGTATTGAAGATTCCACTTACAGTACAGTTGTACTACCGAAGAGCCAAATTGCTGGCTGGAGCCATGTAACCACCTACAGGGCAGTTGCACTACCGAAGAGCCAACTTGCTGGCTGGAGCCATGTAACCACTTACAGTACATTTGTACTACCGAAGAGCCAAATTGCTAGCTGGGGCCGCGCCTGGGCTGGGAACACCAACCACCATATACACACTACCACACACACAGGGATTCACCCACCAACCAACTCTGGTACTCGCCAACCAACCCTCCAGCCAACTCAGGGACTCACCCACTGGAGCCATATCACCAAGATAATCATCATACCGTGTACTTGTCACCAGCTTAGTTGCATACAAGTGCCTTTAGGGATCGGAAGTCCACAAGTCATGTGGACGAGCCAGTCAGCCATGGTCGAACCTACAGAGGGACACACCAATTTGGAACAACGATGGTAGCCAGAGAGGAACTGGTGGTAGACGATTTATTCACTTAACAGTTTTCCTGGTAAATGTTTTTTACGGCAAGACGGCGAGCAGCCAATTTGCTGGCTGGAGCCATGTAACCCAGTTCAAGTAGACGGAGCAAGAAGGAAATATTACATGGCATCGGCTTTCACAGTCATAGACACTATAAGCCGGGCCTCTAGGACGAGCATGGACGAACAGACTGATGGAATATACTCAAGCAGCCAAAATATAAATTTGAAATTAGGGATGAAACACACGATCAACGCGTATCAAATCAAACACCCAAGAAAAACATCACAAATGCCGTCGAAAAGCTTCATACTTCAAGATGTCATTAGCCATCATGACATCTTGAAGATGTTATGATGACTCAAGTTCGTTAACCAAGTACGTTCCTTGGATTGAGCTCACTGAACTCACATACTTCGATCATTTAGATCATCTCACATTTATATCATGGATAAGATACTAGCAACCCTATAGACTTTCAATGGATAGAAGTCTGCGGGGGATTTAGCTAGCTAGAGAGAGACGGGGGACGTCGCTACATTATAAAATATGATACCCTGTGGACAAACAGAGAGGCTGACAAATCAGCACTTTCAAGACACAAGGCGTCTATTTGAACATTCCAAGGAGGGAAGGGTGGGCGGGTAAGGCAGAGTGAGAGGGGAAGCACAAAATCTCTATCTAAGCCTGGAGGGTACCTGCCTCGAGTACACCCCCGTGACACTAGCGGTCTTGTCACTTTTTTTATATACACATAGTGCTGATGGACAAGTCTCACACCATTTGATGATGATAAACATCTAACGTATTACTTCGAGCGCTATAAAAAATTATTTACGGAATTGGGCACATCTGAGGGGCAGTTGTTTTGTGTGCGACGCGTCGCTAAATGAGAGACTCGATGCGACCCCAGTGTGACACGCTGCCCCCGGAACCCTGCAGAGCGCGGAGCCCAGGGTTCGGGGGGTGGGGTGGGGTGGGGTGTGGGGGGGGGGCATTTCTGACTAGGATAGCCGGACCCATGCGTCGCCATGCAGCAACGAAATGGCGACGCGTCGCACCAAACAAACAGTGCATGTGAGGGGTGTCAAAGGCAAAGGTTGCTGGCTATGGCCTGTGGATGCACCAAACAACGAGAGGTATGAAGGTATGAGATGCCGCATGTGACCTCTGGGCTGCTGGAGACATTACTGCCACTACTACACGATGATGTGCTGAAGCCACTGAGCTCCTCATCCGTTCCAAGAGCTGCCGGGTCAGAGGCTGGGAGCTGCCCTGAGAGACCGGTGCCAGGCTGAGCAAGGGAGGAGCGGTTGCAGTGACTCTGGGGGGTAGAATGGGCAAAGGGGTAGGATCCTTGTTGTGGTAGTGGTTGCTGTACCATGCAGGTGAATACCATGGGGGTGGAGCCAGCGCTGGCAGGGACGCTAGCAGTCTTGCCACTTTGCACGGTTAGCATGCTCCATGGACCTGGAAGGCCCAAACCAGGCAGGTGTGCTGACCTGTTTCCCCAGCATGTGGCAACAACATCGGAGCCTTCCTGTCTTTCACTTTCACGAGTGCTGTTGGGATCCTCTTCAAGTTCCCCGGTGCCTAAGGGGGAGAGAAACCTCATGCGCTTGCGGCCGTTTTCCTGCGCGCCATCAACCATTGGACTCCTCTCTTGGGCCCCCTCATAGCACACCTGCTCAACACCAACACCTCCACTCTCCGCCTGCTCCTCCAGGACCACTTCTAGGTCATCATCATCATTGAACAGGCAGCCCATCACAACGATGCTCACCATGTTGGTTAAAACTGGCTTGAATGTCTCATCATTGTCGCAGGCCTCCTCCAGTGCAAACACTTGCTCCATAAGGGACTCTGGCTGGCTCTGTTTGGGAAAGGCTGCTTCTGCAGGCAGAGCAGCAGGAAGTGGGACGGGCTTTCGTCGTGCTGTGGCAATGGCAGGCGGCTGTGGGGTTGACTCCATAGTATAGAAGATCTTCATAGCTTGGCTTACGAGGATGGAGATAGCTAGCTGGGCGTGCATGGCATTTCTCTGGGTTACTGAAGGGAACACGATCGGGGAAGCCCAGGCTGCCAGCTGTTGCAACTGCTTGTTGTACTCTACCTGGCGCAGGGCGTACTGCTGCAGGAAAATAATGAGAGGGCGCAAGATGCAGATGCTTGACTGCGGCAGTCGACTGAAGGCGGACCTTAGAAGGGCAAAATGCTTGTCGGGAGCTACTTGCACTGGCTGTAACAGCTGCTCTACCATCCACTCTTGCAAGTCTTCATTAATCAAGGGATGGGTCAGGTTCCTTAGCCAGGAAGTAAGGGCTTGGACAGTCTGCGAGGCAGGGTGGGATCATGGAGTTGGAGTTAGAGTAAGGAAGGGATTGAAATGAAATCAGTAACAGGTGTCATCATCGGATGCATCGCGACAACCGACAATTTTTTGAAGGCGTAGAAGCACGGACGAGGGTGTTCGGCGTTTCTGTTGTTGACAGTTGAACAGTCGAGCAGCCCTCATCGCACGCGTGTGTTTTCAGCTACCGTATATTGTAGGCTAGCTACTGTACAATTCACTAAGGAAATGCGGCTTGATGGTTGAGATAGGCTGTGCCAAAACACTTCAGGGGCAGGAACATGAAGTAGCTAGCAACTGCCTCATCCCAGCAAGATCGGCATGCAAAGGGTTCGAAAACAAATTGGGAGCCATCAGCACAACCGAGATGGGAACGGCTGCCTAATAAGTAGCAGGCTCAAATGCGAGATATTATGGCAATCACCTGACGGGAGTGGCAGAGCTGCTCCCGGTCCTGATCTGAAGTGAAGCTGACGTCCTCAATGACCTCTTGCTTGAATAAGCTGGGCGTGGACAAGCTTTTCGCCAGTATGATGATGCATTTGGTGAACGTGTCGACCTCAGCACCCTGCGGAGCACAGGAAGAGGTCATTAGAATCACCTCGACAAGTGTCAGCATCCGACTTTCGGCCGAAGTTGCTCTACGACTTCCGATTTTCACTCCTTGCCATACTAAGTGCTTCCTGGCTTTCCAGGAAACGCAAATGCAGGAGAATAGCTCGTCTGAGCATGGCAGCAATCAACTTTCGTCTTCGGCATACTCACCGTAATAGAATTTCCTCCCATGGTCAACGGAGCACGAGCTGGAGAAAGCAACGAAAGCAGAGGAAGCTGCGTTGCAGTTTTCAGAGGCACATATTGAAAGAGAGAACGTAGAGCACAATATATAGATTGGTTGAGAGGGAGATTTTATTGAAAGGGAGCGAAAATGTAACGTTAGTAATTCTTCCGACCTCGAATATGTAAAACAATTCTGCCGGCCTCGACTATGTAAAACAATTCTCCCGACCTCGAGTAAACAAACGGCTGACGGTCACACTTCTTATCGTTGCATACGTGTGAGCAATACGGGCGCCCCCCCAGTTCGTCATTAGGCAGACCTGCGGACGCGCAGCTTCACCCGGCAGCACCTGATGCACCTCAGCCCATCGGGCCAGCATCCATGCACGATATTTGACATCGACCTAGTTCTGGGCCACATGATTAGTGTAGTGGCCGCATACCTGCGTTGTTGGCCGCAGCGCGAGGTGCAAGGGAAGTTCAAGCGCTCTACATTACCGACGTGCCTCGAGGGCCTTGGGAAGGCCCACAGTTAGCAGCACGTGGCGTAGAAAGGTATGGTCCAGAGGGACGCAGGCGCAGGCCGCAGGCCTTCCATCCTGCCTTCCATTACGACAATATTGTCATCAACGGCCAGATCAAAGGCACTGAACTCATTCTCTCCTTCATTCTAACCCTGAGATTTTCCATGGCTCTTCATGACTTCACGCTTTCTTCTGTTGCTCGATCATGGCAGCTGCCTCATCATCAGAGAGGGGGGAAGCTACTCCCGTGAAATCTCGGGCAAATTAATCGGATCTCCTTTTCGAACGCACGTGGCTCACCGTTCGAGTGCAAGCCCACAATTGAAGTTCGAACGGAAGGTGAGCTCCAGAACGCAGATGCCAGATGCAGAGGTGTCCCACGGGTGCGAGTGCTGGTAGGACCTGGGTAGATCAGACGAAGTAGATGGGAGACACATGGGATACTGGGCTCTGGAGCGTGTGAACCACGCGTGAGCTTCCTCTCTTACTACGGGAGTTCTTCTTCGTCTTCCTGTGTCCACCCCCTCTTTTGAATTATGAACCCTTCTTTTTAATTTTTAAATTAATGCGTTTTTCAGGTCTTCTTAAATGCTTGGCCTCCTGTGAGTTTCAGGGTGAGTTCGGGTGAACGGAACCGACAGCGCATTCCTTACCAGAGGAAACGCTCGACGTCAGATTACGAATTCTGGCTCCAGCCAGCTCCAGCCCTGACTCAAGACCGCGACTAAGATGAAAGAATAATTGAAACACGGTTTCCAGCCAAATCTGGACTTCTCAGATTCTCTCTAGCGTTTGTAATCCCGTGCGATGCCTGCAGAAAATAGGGAGCGCACTACTATGCGGATTCGAAGGCATGCCTGGGATGCGGAGACTCCCAAATGCGGTATCGGAGCTTAAAATTGGAAGGCGGTGAGCAGCCCAGGGAGTGTCGGCAGGAGACCACCATTGAGATTGTGTTGACGAAGTCAGCCCTCAGGTTTTTAGGCATTCAGGGTGAACATTCTTGTGTTTGAGTCCTGATCCTATACCTGTTTTTACTGCTGAAGGCGGTGGGCAGCCACATTGCTTATGTAACCAAGTTCTAGTTAAGACTGCGAGCAGCCCAAGTGCTGGATGGGCTGACGTAAGTTCAAATTCAACATAGATCTAGCTTGTACGGTACTTGTGGTCTTCTACAAAATCAAAAGCATAATAACCACTGTTTCTTTTTTGGGCTACACTTATTATCAGCTTTTAGGCAGCTCCTTTCACCCACCTTCGAGCCAAACCTGAAGCCAGCTTGGGCGTCTGAAAGCTGGCATGACAAGCACTCCAATGCAGTTGTTTTCTTGGGGCTTGACTCAGTCGACCGCTAATGGCTGGGTGGAAGCTGCTACGCATACCAAGTAGACAAAAACATATATTATAATTGACGTTACACTTTTTGTATCTTATATGCATATAGTTTATGGGACTATTGACTTTAACAAGTTGGTAAACTGTCGGTGTAGAGACCTGGACATGTTTATAATTGGGAGCCCATGCTTACTGCAGATGGTGAACAGATATTGGCCCCATGTCCTGCGCGTGACTTCTAATGTGTTCAGGGTTCAGTTGCTTAATGCCAGCGGTTGACCATAATTCAGATGCCACGTGTCCAGGCTGTCGAGACACGCCCAGCCGACTCTACAACCTCATTGGCAAAACACGTGTCCGACCGCAAATCACACTGCGAAATCGTAATACGATGTTGTATTAGGCAACAAGCGGCTTGTGTCCTAGGGGTCCCAACCTAACAAATACGTAAGAAGCTATCAATCAAACCTTGCAATCTTGGCTTCTGTATCTCTACCAAGACTGTATGCAGCTTTTTCAAACAGACCGATCCATCGAATACTGCGAGCAGCCTTAAAGGCTAGAGCCCTGTAACCAAGTTCAAAATCAAACATATACACCCACCCCGCGAACTGCTACCTATCCCCCACATCCTCCAAGCTTCTACTATGCTAACACCATTCACTTAGCCAGCCCTGGTTTCTATGGGTATCACTCGGAGGGGGTTTGGATTTGAAAGACAGCGAGCAGCCCAGATTTGACCGAAAAACTGTCTAACAATCCAACTCTACTATGCTAACTATGTCTGAAAGACCCTTCTGTTCCCGGCCAGTATGACAATTGAACGTAATCTGATGCTTCAGCTCACACAACCTACGACAGCTTGCACCAGTTCAGGTTATTAAACAGGTGTTCAGGTTGCTAAAGACCTGTTCAACAACTACATGTCTGAGCAACGATGCACATAAACAGGTGTTTAACACCCTGAACACCTGTTTAACAACCTGAACAAGCTGCAGACTGTTGTAGGGACAGGGTTGAGATCACAGGTTCACTTCGCCTGCAGACGGTGAGCAGCCTGAAGGCTGATAGACTATGCCAATAAAACACAACACCCAGTTTTTGAGAGCACATGTTCACTCCGCCCACAGACGGTGAGCAGCCTGAAGGCTGATAGACTATGCCATCAAAACATAACACACAGGGTTGAGAGCACAAGTTCACTCTGCCCGCAGGCGGTGTCACGGTGAGCAGCATGAAGGCTGATAGACTATGCCATCAAAACATAACACACACAAACACAGGGTTGATAGTACATAATTATGAACCGGCATATCATATGATGCTGACCAAAGGCGAGTATGATATCATACAAACTGCATCAGATGATTTGGTTTATAAATAGTAACTTTAGCCAAGTCAGACTGCCGGCATCATATGATATCACATTTTCGTTCCCTCAACATAATACCTGTCCCCCTGGTGTACTAGCCTCCCCTCCACCCAACTATCCAGAGGGACATTGTTGTAAGCTGTGGTTTTACCAGACTCTCATATTATTTATTCTGATTCAGATGGTCGCATGGCAAAACCAAAGCTTACAACAGACAACGATCACTGTTCAACTGCAGCTCTCGCAAATTAAATATATATACTCGACCCTGGTCCATACCCAGATCCTTGTCAGCCACATGGACCCAGAATACGAACTATCAAGGTCTTATAAGGATGGGTCCAAAATAGGAGTCACCTAAACCCCGAGTCTTCAGGACCCAGAATACTAACTGCCAAGGTCTTATGAGGAGGGGTCTAAAATCGGAGTCACCCAAACCCTGAGACTTCATGACCCAGAATACTAACTATCGAGGTCGTACGAGGAGGGGTCCAACATAGGAGTCACCCAAACCCCGAGTCTTCAGGACCCAGAATAATAGCTTTAATTTTCAGGCTACCAGCAGCAGCTTCTAGGCAGCAACTTGAGCCGGCCACTGGGCTAAACCTCAAGATTCTGGGAGTATAGAAAAGATGATTATGTCAGCTCTCAGATGCACTACCTTGCTTTAGGTTTGGCTGGGTCGCAAGCCAGGGCAGCTACCCAGAAGCTGCTGCTTGTAGCTGAAAATAAAAGCTGTGCCCATAATACTAAGTATCAAGGTCTTATGAAGAGGGGTCAAATATGGCCGACATCCAAACCCTGTGTCTTATGCCAACCTGTCTGAGACAGCATAGTATTACTATTTTGAGTCGCATCTGCATAGCTGTCGCATCTGCATAGCTGTCGCATCTGCATAGCTGACACCCAAATCCTGCGTCTTGGGTCTAGGGGCCCGTCATAGTTGGCACCAAAACCCAAATGCCTAGAAGCTGCTGCTTACAGCTGAAAATAAAAGCTATGCCCAGAATACTAAGTATCAAGGTCTTATGAGGAGGGGTCAAATGTAGCTGACATCCAAACCCTGACTCTTATGCCAACCTGTCTGGGACAGCATAGTATTACTATTTTGAGTTCTATTGCATCTTTATTGCAGACACCCAAACCCTGTGTCTTGGGTTTAGGGGCCCATCATAGTTGGCACCAAAACCCAAATGCCTAGCTGCTGCTGCTTGCAGCTGAAAATAAGAGCTATGCCCAGAATACCAAGTATTAAGGTTGCATGAGGAGGGGTCTAATATAGCTGACAGCCAAGCCCTGACTCTTATGCCAACTGGTCTGAGACAGCATAGTATTACTATTTTGAGTCGCATCTGCATAGCTGTCGCATCTGCATAGCTGACACCCAAACCCTGCGTCTTGGGTCTAGGGGCCCGTCATAGTTGGCACCAAAACCCAAATGTCTAGAAGCTGCTGCTTACAGCTGAAAATAAAAGCTATGCCCAGAACACTAAGTATTTAGGTCGTATGAGGAGGGGACCAATATAGCTGACACCCAAGCCCTGAGTCTCCGGTTCAGGGGGCCGACATAGTTGGTACAAAACCGAGGATCAAGCGTTTGGGCTCGTCGCCTCGTTCAAATATAGCCTAGGCACATGCCCTTGGCCTAGGGACTGTACTTGGCCCCAGCTGTATCCCAATCTATGGGAGACAGCTAACTAGTCCTTTTATTTTGGTGGTTGGCCCCAGAGCAAGCAAAGCACCAATAAGGGGGGCCTGTTGGCGGCCCCTAAGAGGACCTGCAAACAAGCAACTCACTCACTGGTGGTTGGCCCCAGTGCAAGCAAACCACCAACAAAGGGGCCTGTTGGCGGCCCCTAAGAGAACCTGTACACAAGCAACTCACTCACTGGTGCTTGGCCCCAGTGCAAGTAAACGGACTGACCTCACGCCTTGTAATATGGCGCACTATCCAGAGTTTTCCCCCCGCCACTAGTAGCGATCGCTACCTGGGACCCTGTTTTGGACAGACCTTCCGCTACAACGAGACTCGAATCTCGGCCCCACCCCCCGAACAGCCTACCCAAATCTCTACCAGCAGCCCAACCTTGAAAGACACCAAATCCTAGATCGCTATCAGAAGACCCCCTTTCAGAAACAATTCGAAAAGCTATGGCACCGAGCACCTGTATGGCACTATTTATTTATTTACGACGATTGATGAAGCTAGATGCCTTAAACCCCTCTAGAAGATTGCGCAGATTAGTCTTCAAAAACAAGTTGGCAATACTATTTATATATTCCAAGCAAAGCGTTTCCTAAATTGGTTGGAAGCATTGAACCAACTGTCAAAAGAAACTCAGGAGTACTAATTCCTCACTTCTATTTTGAAGTACTAATTTCTAAGCTCTATTCCTGAGTACTATTTCTGAGCACCTCCCGCTTTTGGCCACGTGGAATAGTAAGGACATTGGCCGAGGGGCTGCTGGTTACGATGTCTATAACGAGTGGGTGGCTAGCAACAACAGCACTCTTATTTGGGGGGGCACCGGTTATCTTCCGTCGGAACTTTAGCACCTGGTCCTGAATCCATGCCTGACCACAGTTGATCACCACCGGGATGCCAACCATTACGGTGAAGAGATACATATCTTCATGGCCGTGGAAGTAGCGGTCCAACCACAAAGTGGTGTCTTGCAACAGAGGGATGCTGCTCACAACCACAACACCCACAATCAGACGGGCAGTTACTACACAGCCCATCCACCCTATGGCTTGTATCACCCAACGCCGCATCCTGGGGGGGTCCCCGTAGTTTCCGATCTCTACCAGGGCATCCCACCTGTGGGACGAAGAGGGGAATATAGAGGGAATATATATAGAGGGGGAATCTATTTATAGAGGGAATATAGAGGGAATATATATAGGGGGAATGTATTTAGAGAGGGAATGTATATAGGGGGAATATATTTATAGAGGGAACATAGAGGGAATATATATAGGGGAGAAATATTTAGAGAGCGAATATAGAGGGAATACTTATAGGGGGGTTATATTTAGAGAGGGAATATAGAGGGAACATATTTATAATTATGAGGGGGGATATATTTAGAGGGAAAACAATGCTAAGAGGGAGTACAGTCTTAAGTTGTTGTTTTCGATTTAGTTGTTCTGAAGTTTTTTAATAGCATTTTTATTTTGTATGTTTTATGTTTAGGGATCGGCAAAATGATATCATATGGTATCATGTCATCATATGATGCCGGCGGTCTGACCAGGTAACTTTGGCCTGGGCCATCATATCATATGATATTAAATCATATGATTTGTGTATGATATCATATGATATCATACTCCTCTTTGGTCAACATCATATGATTTGCCGTTCTCTATTTATGTTACGTGTTGCTCTATAGCAGCTACTTGGCAGCTGAAAGCTGGAGGTGCCAGCCAGTTAATATTTATAGGGCCACAACCTTGATTGCGTGGGTGATATGCCCTAGTGCCACCTTTCAGCACAGCAGGCTCAAATCAAGCAGAATGGACCAGACCGGGAGAAATAGCCTGAAACAAACTGAAATAGCCCTAAATGGCCTGAAATAGCCCCCTCAAAGCAAGCAGGGAGGATCAGACCGGTAGAAATAGCTTGAAATAGTCCCCTCAATGCAAGCAGAGAGGACCAGACTGGGAGATATAGTCTGACATAACCTGAAATAGCCCCCTCAATGCAAGCAGAGAGGACCAGGCTGAGAGAAAGAGCCTGAAATAGCCCCCTCAATGCAATCAGACAGGACCAGACTGGGAGAAATAGCCTGGCGTATCCCCCTCAATGCAAGCAGAGTGGGCCAGACCGGGAGTTTTTCTTTTCAGCTTTTTTACGTAGCTCCCTGAGGCGGCCACTGGGTTACACCCAATTATTTCAGCACTTCAGGACAGCTGCTTGTGTCAGCGTCCTGGCTCACGTGGCTGCGATAGGAGTGGCTGAATAGCTAGGCAGGGGAGCCGCCTAGAGGCTGCTTCTGGTAACCGAAAAGAAAGCACTGGACCAGACTGTGCTGATGCCTAGGTTTGCCAAAGGATGTATCAATGGATCTGCCATGATTATACAAACCTTTTACGAATTAAACATAAATTCTACAAATATAACATAATCTACAAACCAAACATAAAGTCTACAAACCTAACATCAATTCTAGAAACCAAACATCAATTATAGCAGGTGGGTGCAACAAGAATGAGTTGGTTGAAACAGAACGGATCGCCGATTCTTGTTTTGGCTACGCGAAGTAGCTTCTAGGCAGCTCCCTTTCCTCGTCCTTGGGCCAAACCTGAAGCTAGCTAGTGTGTCTGGAAGCTGACATGACTGGCGTTCCAATGCAGTTGAAACAGTTGTACTTAACCCTGTGACTTGCTGATACAGCTGGGTGGAAACTGCTATAATGATGATGATGATAATAATCATTACATTTTTCCTGGAGCCCTACTGGACTCCAATTGTGAGCCCAGAAAAGAAACAGTGGAGAAGCCCAGAAAAGAAACAGTGGAGCGGATACTCACTAAGGAACACTGAAATTGCCATGCTCCCGCTTCGCTCCAGAACCGTGAGAGAACTAGGACACGCCTACCCCCCCCCCCCCCCCCCCAACACACACACACACACTCACACACAACTGGACCAAACAGGGACTCCCTAGAATCAGCACGTGCCAACACATGCTCGCGCCTGAACCCTACCCCCCTTCCACCCCCAAAACTGGACGAAACAGAGCGTATGCTCACCAGGGCAGACCGATATTCCCATGCTCCCCCTCCTCTCCAGAATCAGCACGTGCCGAACAATCACACGTGACAAAACCCTAACCCCTAAAAACAAACTGGTCGAAACCCGAAAACTGGTCGAAACTGGACGAAACAGAGACTCACCAAGGCAGACCGATATTCCCATGCTCCTGCTCCTCTCTAGAATCAGCACGTGCCAAAACACGCACGCGCCTCCCCCCCCCCCCCCCCCCCTCCACCCCTAAAACAAATGGACGAAACAGAGCGGATACTCACCAAGGCAAACCGATATTCCCATGCTCCCGCTCCTCTCCAGAATCAGCACGTGCCAATAGCCCCACGCGTTCGGAGTGCCACAACTCCGCCAATCCGCTCATCAGCTTGTGAAACAGCAGGGCTAATGTCAACCCTAAGGAGCAGTCTGCAAAGTACACTACGAAGTACCATCCACATTGGGAAGAGGCATGCGACTGGGAATGAGCCACTATGGCCACTCCCATGCCCACAGCGTGACCTGCCAATCCGGAGCAGCCTTGTTTGCTGATGTCTAGTAACCAAACATTCATAGCTCGACGAGGCCGCTCACGGTGCCTGTGTAAGTGTGGTGTTGTGTTGTGGTGGTTGGATGGTCGTGGTGTGGGGTGGTGGTTGAATGGTGGTGGTGTGATTGTGGTGGCGGTGTGGTAGTGTTGTGGTGGTTGGATGGTGGTGTTGTGGTGGTTGGATAGTGGTGGTGTGATTGTGGTGGCGGTGTGGTGGTTGTGGTGTGGTGGTTTGATAGTGGTGGTGTGGTGGTTGGATGGTTCAGGTGTGGCAAACGTGTGGAGTGGGGGTGTGGAGTACATGCAAGAGACACAACAAGGTACGAGGCTTGCGGCTTTCAAACAAGTTTAGGGATTGGGGTTTACCTGCTAGATGGGGCGGAAAAGCTTCCTGGTGAACGACCCATGTAGGGTGTAAACCCTTCAGCTCTAAATTTTGCAGCGGTCATGTTAGCGTTAGCGACCACTGACCTATAATTATTTGCCTTGCACTGCCGTCAAGAATAAACCCTAGGGCCAGCCAGAGAACTCAATTTTGCAGCGGTCGCGATAGCGACCGACCGCTGATCTAAAATTACTTGACTTGCACTGGCTTCAAGAATAAACCCTTCAGCAGTAAAGTTTGCAGGGGTCGCTAACGCGACCGCTGATCTATAGTTTAGGATTTTTAATCTTTTACATCCAGAAAACAGGGTGATATAGCTGTCCTCATTCTGTTACGAGATTACTTGAGGTCCTGAGTTTACCATACACCCAGAAATTGGAGTGATGTAGCTGGCCTCATTCTGTTACAAGATTACTACTGTTACAAGATTACAAGACTACTTTCCACCGAATCACACCTTAGAAAGGCTGATTTCAATACATATGCCTGTTGTTTGCATGGCTGGTGTTGACATGTGTTCCCCCCCCTTACTTGTTTTTCCCCCCACTACGTTTTCCCCCCTGCTACATTTTCCCCCCCGCTACGTTTCCCCTGCTACGCTCGCTACCTGGGCCCCTGCTATGCCCTTTTTCTTTCCAGCTACGAACAGCAGCTCCAAGGCAGCTCCCCTGTCTTGCTACCCAGCCAAACCTAGTGCAAAGCAGTGCATCTGGAAGCTGATAGAACCAGCTTTCCAGTACTTATCAAATCTTGGGGCTTAGCCCAGAGGCTGGCTCAGGGAGCTGCCTGGAAGCTGCTGCTAGTAGCAGAAAATAAAAAACCTGTGGTTATGCTCCAAACTTCTGCTACCCTGACACCTCAACCAGTCAACCCCCTCCCCCCTGGGCGGCCCTTCGGATTGCCCTACCCAAATCGCTACCTGGGCCCCACCCTTGCAAAGTACCTAATCCTTGAAAGCTACCAGAAGACGCCCTTTCTGAAACAGGGGTAAACTCTGAAGGTTGGTGGCTAGTATCAGTACCAGTTCCTAGCATAGAACTCGGCAAGTTCAGTATGTACTAGTGTTGTTTCTAAGGAAATGCAGCAGTGTCTGCAAGTTGCACCATGGTGCCACCAGCAGCCTTTGGGGTGCTACTACCAGCTTTTTGGCACCCAAACGCAACCCACAGACGCTCTAACATAGCACCCCAATCTCATAACTAACTGGATTTGGGCAGCTCCATCGTTACCGCCTGTTGTTCCGTTGCCAACACTCTCAGCCAACTTTCCGCATCGCTTGCGACACTGCATAGGACTTGTATAGCTGCCGTGCACTAAGAGCGTTCACGGAGCCCGTGAGGCTGGATCATGAATAAATAAAACAAATGGCGTGCCTTATTACGAGGCGTGAGTTTGAGGGAGGGTAGCCCATTTGCTTGCACAGGGACCAACCACCAATCTCTTACACTACGTCACTATGGGATCCCAGGGTAGGGCTGGAGCATACACATTTGTGTGTGACACCAAGCAACTCAGACCCGAACCAAATTGGAACTAAGACTGTGTTAAAAAAGAGTGAGGATCTGCCACAAGGCAGCTAGAGAGGACATCAACATAAGCTTGAGACCAAAACCTGAGTTGGTGCTATGTGTTCTTATGTGGGTGTTGAGCTGAGGTTTTATGATAGATCAGGTTTTCCATGCAATTTGTACTTCGTAGCATATATTCTGCAGTCACCCCAGCAGCCTCAGTCTAGCAACACCATGGTTATCAACCAACTAAGCAAAGTGGGGATGAATGTGCATGCGTGTGAATGTAGTACTCAGAGTTTTGAATGTGCATGCGTGTGAATGTGGTACACAGGGTTTTGAATATGCATGTGTGTGAATGTGGTACGCGGTATGCAGTGTGTGATACATGTGAGAGACAGGGTTAGGAAGCAGTATGGTAGTGTCTGACTGTTTCAGCGGATTCTGTCATTGTTTGGACGTCTAATTACCCTCACCAAGGGACTGCAGCAAGACAAAGGTCCCTACACTACAACAACTTTTTGACAGCATGTTCTGCAGGTGGGTGCATGGTGTGCAGGCATGTCTGGATGGGATAAGAGCAGCAGTGCACGCAGCTAGCGACAGAGAATGCATGATTTACTGATGCATCTCACCTTTTTATTGACAGAGCGGTAAGGACGACGACGAGCAGGCATAATTGAGCTGCCAAGGCGATGGGGCCTTGGATCAGGGAACAGCTCTTGGGTTTAACCCCCGCTGCTTCAAGATTCGTGATATTGTTGGTAACATTGGCGAGCGTAAAGGATATCGCAGAGGTCAGGTTTGCCACAGTTGTTGAGTCCATGGTAAAATTGATTCGAGGGATCGTGCTTGCACTAGGTAACGCCCATGGTTTCGACTTTTATGACAAACACAATCTCCTGACTATCAATACCAGCAGCTTGAAGTTGTGTTGAATCCTGTTGAATCCCGAGAAGAAGTACAGCCAGCAAACACGGTACAGCTGATGCCAACATTTTTGAATAAGAGGGCATGGCGCGATGCAATGACTGAGTTCAAATTCATCTACTTCCCCTCGCCCCCCATCTAGTCTCCTACGAACATTACTTCAATATGGCCAGCACAGACTCAACTCCTCGCGTGAACTTTGAGGTCATGCAGGTGAGTGCTTCGCGTGCTATGCTCCTTGCCTTCCAGACTCGTGAACACAATTCCGCAGAAATTCACTTGCTGCGCTTTCTGTCCTTGCGCAGCGCATGGTGGGCAAGCGCGTCATGCTCGTCGGCGAGGTGGAAATCGCTGAACCCAACCGGCTGACTGTGAAGACTTCAGATCAAGCGAAAATCACTGTCCTCACAGCTCCCAACGCTCCGTACAACACTAAGTTCGTTGAGTTCATCGGAACTGTGGTGGACCCCACAACCTTGCAAGAGGAAGACCACATTGACGTCCCTGATAACTTCGGTAAGGACCAACATATTTTGAATTCCCTAGTCCCTTGCTCTTGCAGCATGGTATCTGGGTTAGCCTCTGCACTGGCATTGGTTGATGCTGCTGCAGCTTTTTGGCCATTATCATTGACAGAGCTATCAGAATCTTCAGCAGAACCCAAACACAGAGGTGGTAGACTGCCGGCAGCGCTGACACCCCCCAGTTGACCTACACAGCATGGACCAAGTGGCCACCAATCTGCTGAAGCATCGTGTCCAAAGTATGCTCACCTCCGATCGAGTCCTCAGACTCAGCGAGCAGACAGCCATCGTCTCTTATGCCTCCCCTTAACTGACCAACCTAAATCAACCCGGCCGTCTCTCTATCAGTGATGTACCACCATCACCACATCCTTAAATTGCCCTTTTTGCTTTATCCCCATCTGGACCACCCAGGGTCCAGGGGCTGAAACCCCAAGTTCCACCCGTGTCTCTCTGTCTGTCTCTCTCTCTGTCCCTCCAGGTGTTCGAACGATCCCGGGCACCTCCGCACCCAAACGTTTAGCTCATAGTTGGAGTGCAAATGATTGAAGTTATCAGCAATGCAGCGGTCAAGATCCTTCGTATAAGTTGTTGAATGTTTTGTAGCTTATTCTGCTGCAGGTAGCTACTTAATCCACTGCTTTTGAAACCCCCAGCATCCCTCCTCGCCGGGGACTTGCTCCTCGCCCTTTCTCGCAGTCTGCATATCAAGTTTCTTAACAATTCTCCTCCTGCCCTGCCCGTGACTGCTTAAGCGTTTTTCCGTGTCGCTTGCTAAACGCTCGTAGGACTTGTCTTTATGCCATTTCTGTATCTCTCTGTCTCTGGTGATAGGTGCTCCACAACTAAGTTTCAGTCCAGTGGCACAGTAAAGTGAATCTTTATATCTCTTCTTCAGACTTTCCAGACAGTCTGTGCCCAACCTCTAACCCGCACCTCTCTCGCCTTCCTCTAATGCAGACATGAACCTCTACAATGAGCTGGTCAAGCTCAGCACCGGCCGCTACCAGGATCTCTTCGTTTAGTGCCCCATACGATGCATACTCTAGACCCTAGCTAGACACAGGAGGCCAGCATTTAGTCCTGGCATGGCTCCCCACACATCCCAGATACTGGCCCAGCAGTTCTAGTAAGGCAGTTCTGGCATGGCTCACCACACGTCCCAGAAACTGGTCCGGCAGTTTAAGTATGGCAGTCCTGGCATGACTCACCACATGTCCTGGATGCTGGCCTGGAGTCCTAGTCCTGGCACGCCGCATGTCCTGGGGGAAAGTTTGGCAGTCCCAGCTAGGCTATCCTAATCCTGGCACATCAATTGTTTTTGGGACAGGCCTCGTGGTCACTTACCCCCTCCCCTATCCAGTATTCTGATCATGTGTTGGCCTTATCCGCCAGGGCATGCAAGGTGCTAAGGGTACTCCCGACCTGAGAATATGTCAGCAATCTTGTGGGACGCCCTAAGGGAACTGTGGCGGAGACCTCTGGAATCTGCCCTGGTCCACATGTTGTTGGGGCAGTTGCTGTTGCAACACCCATGAATGTATTGGCCATTTTCAACAAAGGGGGCTGTCCATTATGATGACTGATCCACGGGGTCAGCTGAACATGTCGAACGTCCCCATCAGGGTTAGCTCACTATTCAACACATGTTCTTCACTCTAGTTAGAATGGCATATCTGCATGTGATTTTCTCTCAGCTAGAATAGCTGGTGGAAGGGGCTGGCCGGCTTGTTAACATTCATTGTGGATTTATTGAAGCTGGACCCTGCACCCAGGGAGTACTCGTTTTCAAATTCATTTTATTTTGGACCATTAGATCCTTTCGTCTTAATGAGTGATGCGCCCATGCGCAGATCTTCCCATCCATACATGTTCTTCACGATGTAAACAATGTAACATATTCCCGGACGTTTGTTGACTTGTTCAACCCATCCCAGAATTGAATTGGTACATTGTTTTTCAGCCAACTCTGGGATTGCCGTCTTCCAATTCCAAGTCCCCCTGTGCGACACCAAAGAAACCTAGGGGCCACACCAGGCTTTTTTAAAATCTTGGGATTCTTCTCAAACAAATCAGGCCAGATGCATTTAAAACCACTTTTTATGGGCAGCGGCTGCAAGTCTCGCATAGATAATGTGTATTACAATCGTTACTTGCTGGATTTATGAAGCGTGTCCTAGGAGTGAGGCGACCTGTCCCCCAACACACGGCTCTGAAAGGAAAAGGCCGATTCCCCACCCCAGGAGGTGTGTCGGGAGACACACCTCCTGGGGTGAAAGTCTTTTCAAAACTTCAAAAAAAATCCCAATTCACTACCGGTAATACTGGTTGGAATCAGTGATTACATTAAATTCTGGAACTCTGTTGTGAAATAATGTGATACCGGTAGTTACTCTGGCATGATTTTTTTTTTTTTTTTTTTTTTTAGTTGTGAAAGGACTTTCACCCCAGGAGGTGGGTCTCCTGGTGAGAGATACCAACCCACGACCAAACGAACATTCACCACTACCCCTGTTGACCACGGCAGACAAGCTCCCTGCCATGGTCGTTAGAGGCGGAATCAAGGAGACATAACTAGAGAACCACCACGAGGGCAGAAATCCGACAGTACTTCCCTACAAGGTTTGCTTAGGGCCAGGACGCCAAAATACTGAGGAATCGAACCTCCCCACCCCCTTCCTACTCTCGCAAGTAGGGTCGATACAGCAAGGGTACTGTAGATCACAAGGGATGTAGAACACACCACATTTGTAACTCAGCCTGCGTGTCCTGCGATCTAACGCCGCCCCCTAACCGCTAAGGTAAACCTCGGCAAGCCAGGAAAAGAGCAATCTCCAGTGGAACTATGGATGTTGCCCTTGCTGATCTCAATATGCCTGGGAATGCAAAAGATGTCGGAGCTAGGATATATTTGATGCCCTGGCGATTTTGTACTCCTTGGAAGATTACCAGGATGAATCTCTGGCCACCAAATTACATGGAGGCGTGGGACCTTAGAACCTTAAACCAGTTGACCGGAACAAAGTGGAGAAGGTCCTATTATCCAATCATCTTTTCTTTGACTTTTTTTTGAAGTTGTGAAAGGTATTTCACTCCAGGAGGTGGGTCCCCCTTCACATTTCACAAACCAGCGGCACCGACGATTCACTTCGAATGGCGTTGCCACTCCAACAAAAGAGTAAGAGCACCAGGGAAGAGCACTTAGCACCAAGTCATCAGATACGCGCCCTAGAGATGAAGTCTCGGGACCACAAGGAAGAAGTCTGTGTACCATAATTGGATGTCCTCTTCATGGAATGGGAGTGGGAAACCTGATATGCCTAATTATCTCATCAGAGACCTACCTCACAATGTGGTGCGTAATAAGTACAGATTTGTAACTTGCTTCTACACCCTGATGGTGGAAACTGATAGATGGATACGTCCCATTGTTCCTTGAAAATATCGAGCATGTCACCTACGTGATTCCGTTCAAGATGAGCACCATGTGGTCTTAGGATGTACTAACGAAGCCTGACTGAATTCGAGGAGAATATCAGAACCTGATTTTCTAATCTGAGAGTAAAACCATTCCTGTACATTACCTAATGTGCTATCCAGAAGTGGAAGGTTGAACGAAGCTTTCTCTGTTTATCCATGAACGTGTGGAGAGATTGCATCCTCGACAGATTATTTGCACACGAATGTACACAATTACCGGTATCACGATGTGCCTTCATTTCTTTATGGGGCTTTCTTCACCCGGTACAGCTAGCAGCCAAATTAGTGGCTGTAGACATGTAGATTCTTGGGACGGCAAGTAGTGCAGCCCCACGATTAATAAGACCGCCACAGCTACCGCTTATCACCCGGATAGAAAAGCCTCTTGGATTGGGAGCTAACCGAGGAGAAGGTACTATTTTGCTGCCGAAAACGGCGAGCAGCCAAACCGCTGGCTAAAGCTATGTAACCAAGTACAAGAACCTAGGAAGACTAACTCAGCACCACATGGATGATATACACAGTTCTCCCTACAAGGTGTGCTTTAAGTCTGGACACCTGAATAGCTGAGGCAAGGAACCCCACATGTCAGCTTATCATGCTAGCAAGGCCAATTAATCAGGCTGTACTAGGGATCACAGGGCCACACACTAACACAGCCAAAGTGCAAACACTCTATGCACACGCACGCAAGCTGACACATACACTTTGATAACAGATTGCAAGCAAGAAAAGGCAGTTCAACAAGCAGAATGATCAGAGCAGGTATGCGCCCAAGGTGGTCGTATCAAAAAGGCCTAGTAGTAGTGTCTGCAGACGTGGGGTAACGAGAGCAGCAGACACAGCCTCAAGGATAATGCCCAAGGTTGATGCCAAAGCAACATAAAAATGCAAGCAGAACCAACCAAGGAGACTCATCTACCCAGGTCCACAATAAACACTAGGAATCAACAGACACAAGTGTGCACACACATGGGACACTCACAGCATGGACAAAACATACAACAGGGACACTCAAGTCCATGCACACACAGCGGCACTTACACATGCAACACAGGCGGCACGTACACATGCAACACACAGACGGCACGTACACATGCAACACAGACGGCACGTACACAGGCGACACACACAAGCGGCACGTACACACGCAACAGACAGCACGTACACATGCCACACAGACGGCACGTATACATGGGACACACACAAGCGGGACGGACACATGCAACACACAGACAGCACGTACACATGCAACACGAAGACGGCACGTACACATGCCACACGCAAGCGGCACGTACACATGCAACAAACACAAGGCAGCGCGTTCACATGCAACACAGACGGCACGTTCACATGCAACACACGGACGGCTCGTTCACATGCAACACAGACGGCACGAACACATGCAACACACGGACGGCTCGTACACATGCAACACACAGGCAGCACATACACACACAAACAGGCGGCATGTATACATGCAACACACACAGGCGGCACGTACACACGCCACACACACAGGTGGCACGTACACATGCAACACACACAAGACATACATAATAACAACAATCATCACCCGCACTAAAATCGCAAGTACTCATACTTTCGACTCACACAAACAACGCTCACTGTGTTCACACTATGACATTCAAACACCACTTTGATTCGGCCTGCATGTCCTCCCATCAACCAAGTACAGATAACTGACAACTTGTATTGCTCCCATGCGCTCGTCTATCTATAAGTTCGTAAGTACGCTAGCATGCAGGTTCAAGTGCATGGTGCATAAGTGTGTGAGGGCATGGTGAGATGGGTTGGGGGGGGGGAGGGGGGAGGGGGGGGGGGGGGGGGGGGGGGGGGGGGGGGGGGGATGAACGGGCATGTTTGTTGCGCGTAGAGTGGTTAGGGGGCGACAAGCTAGTACGTGTGCCATGTGTGAAAAGGCTAGTAACCTGAATTGTTGAGTGGTATTGGGGCAAGACCCCTATACTTGTTTAAGTTTCTTAATGGTTGATAGGGCTCATAACTTGGCCCAGCAGTGGTTTTGCTATAGAAACTTGTGAGCGTAGGTGTGTGTCCAGGTTGATGAAGCTTGTAAGATGGCTCAAACAGTGATTTAGGGGAGCTAGTGTGTGCATTAGGGTGATAGAGCTCACACCTTGACTCGTGCAGTGGTTCTGGAGGGAGAAGTGTGTGTGTCATAGGTGATAGGGCTCGTAACCAAGCATCAGGAACAAGTTAACTCAGGTTGGGCATGCAATGCAAACAAACACTGCTGTGACAGCATGAGGCGGCAAGAAACGCAACACATGCTAGGACCTGATACCTAAGATAGAGAACAAGAGGACCATCTAAACAGATGCGATGGGCATACAGCCTACCTGCCAGATCAGCATTCATCTCATCAAACAAAGCATGATACTAGCTCCTGAAACACTCCCTCCCAGGGGGGTGAATCTTGAATTGCACAAGCAGCATACCCCCTCATCAGTTGGTCGGATCCACAGCGCACCACCACTCCTTCACCAACTCTCGCGGGTACCACGTGCAGCCCATGAGGACCACTGTATGGAGTTCAGAACTTGCAACCCACCTAGTGGTCATTACACCCTCTCACGGAATATCATATCTGGATAGAGGGACAGTTGTGGACAGACAAAGGTAGACAGAAGTACCAGATCATTGTGTTACATTATGACTGCAACACTAATATCAAAGCCAGGGCTAGACTAGATACCCAACTTGGTGCGCCTCCAGTGCCTCCTCTTGGCGTTGTACCTACATTGGCGTAGGGAGAAAGGTAAGTCCTGCGACCATATGTCTCGTACATCGAACTGTATAGTGACGAATCATTGCGGCACTCACCTAATCTTGTTGTCGGTCCTGAACCGAATCCAGTGGGGGATAGGGCGGTTCTGCCTGGCCTTCTTGGCCTGTAGCGGGAAACAAAGCCGTCTTAGAGCGAAGAATAAGTCGCACGGTAAATGTAGTACTTAGCGAGTTGTGACACCTCGCGAATGCCAGAAAGCCAAAGCAACTAAGTAGAAAACGTCTATCGAATGAAAGCTTTTTTCAAGCCGCAAGGAAAGGCCCTCGGAACTAACGGCGGCAGGCGGCAGGTGTTCTCACCAGGATCTTCTTGACCCTGAAAGTCTTCTGAGACGGCATGGTTGCTTCTCAAGTGAAACCAAGAGGGAGGGATCGACATAGCATGAACTCAAGTACATGATACGCAACCCCTCGCTGGTGTGTACCGCCTGTACCTTCTATCGCGCTAGCTGGTGTTTAGCCACTCAGGCTTGAAATTTGGCCACCGCCCAGCTCGCCCCCGCCCCCAACTCCGACTGCCGGCTGCACCTCCCATCCCCTTGTAACCAGCACCAAATAAAACGCGATTAAGTGAGATCCGAGTTCCACTAGTTCCTCCTCCGATTATTGCCTGGGGCATGGGGAGAGAAGGCTCAGCTTTCTAAAGAGTGGCCGTGCACCATGACATTAAATTACTTGTAAAAGGGCCTAACTGCAAGCCATATCCAAGGGGATGTATCCTTCTTGGGGTATACACAATTGAATATAACGAATTAAATGGAACCCATGGTCCACACTGGTGTGGGGGGGTGAGTGTGTGGGTGTGTGGGGGGGGGGGGGGGGGGGGGGGCGCTTCCAAATCATAGAATGCAAATCACGTTCAAGGCTAAAAATCGCAGGATCCAAATCACAGACAAGGCTAGAAATTACAGGCTAGAAATTATAGGCTGGAAATAACTGAATGCCCACAATTTTTGGTTTTATACCATTGGCTGTCTCTATGAGCTGTGTAAAATTCAAGTCCCAAGTACAGGCTAGCCAAACTATCACCTCAGAAATTCTGATTCAAAATGAGTGCCCCTGGGCCAGGCCACCACGGCAATCCCTGCTTGAACTCCTCTGTGGTAGAGATAGGTAGCTACCCACCAATTGTGTTATAAAAGAGGTAAACGATTGCCACGTTGGCATTGATCGGCTTGAAATTCTGAGGTCGGAAGAAGTTTACTAAATGCTCAAGTCGCTGCTGCAGTTTAGTGGTGCCTCTGATGTCGTCTACCATATTTGGTGGGCATGCGGGTTAAACCTCACAAATAGCAGCTTGCCGTCAGGATGCGCCGTCACCCAAGTACCTGTCTGGAGGACCATCCTCTTCATGTCGTTTGCTATGGAGTAGTACCTATCGCCTATGCTTATGCTGTGGCTCATCATTTCCCCCCATTACATGGGTGTCCAGCAGGGTTGTTCAAACGTGCCCAGGCGTTGCGTCCTGGGACGCACCCTAATTCGGTAGGTTGCGTCCAGGGACGCATCCAATTTCATAGGTTGCGGTCCTGGGACGCGGTCAAATCCTTAGACTGCGTCCCACAAATTCCCTATTTCCCCTCTCACAGTTGCCCGATGCGTCCCATGCGTCTCACTGCGTTCCATGCTTCTCATTTCGTCCGATTGTTACTAGATTGCACGACTGCATCACTTTCTGGCCCACTGCGTCTCATGCTCCTATGCGTCCTATCTATGTCCGCACTTGCCTAAATGCTACTTTAGTCCATGAGGCACCTGAATTAGGCATGGCCTGGATTCGCATACATGGAACACACATTGGTGTGTGCTATATCCCACATGCCAACAGCTCATACTACAAACATGGTGACGACTACATTAGTATAGAGGACCACTTCCTCACTCTGGGTAAAATCATTGGGAACTTCCAGGAAAAAGGCAACGTTGTGGTGATGGGTGACTTCGACGCTCGGGTTGGTCTTGGTGTGGACAATGAAGATACCGAGTTAGGAGATGAACCAGTATCCCAAACCAATAATACAGCCCCCAACCAAACCATTCAACCGAGGTGTAGCATGGGGGCCTACTCCAGCTATGTGTAGTAACTGGTCTTATCATCCTATCAGCATGAATTGCGTTGCTCTCACGCGTTTTATGACTTGGTGACTACTTCTGTACTCCCTTAGAACTATCGGTCCTGACAGTACTGTGACAGCTTCCCGTACTGACAGCTTCCCGCAGACTGTGTCATCCTTTGAGTGACTCAGTGGTGACAGCTTCCTGTCAGCTAGGTTACCGTTGCATCTCTATGTGGATATACCTGACTTAGGTTCTAGTTAGGTTATAGTCAACGGTCTCTTCCACCACTGGTGCCCCTTGATGGGTCTCCAGTGCTTGTAAAGCTATTCTCGTCTCTGTGTATAGATTGGCGCGTCTGTCTCCGCTGCATACATCTCTGTCCACTCTTAGAAGTGATTATAGCTGATAGGTTACGGGCTTCATCTCTTTCTACCACTGCTTTATAATGCAACTTCCTCGTGGGCCTCCTGCCGGCTTCGAGAAGCTTACCCCACAGAATGGTTTGTCTTGGTCGCGTGGTATGGAGAGCGTCATTATCTCTAATGGCTGCGACCGGATTCTTCCTTTCAAGATCCGTGTTCCCACGGATTGGCTTGATGATTGTGCGCCAGCGGCCTCTGCTGCCTTAGATGAGTCTCCTTCCGCCATCATGGAAGCCATCCCCCCCAGCCATCCCACCATTTCTCTCCCTCCTTCTCCTCTTATCCAACGCCTCCGTCCTGAGGTAGAGGATATTCTGATGCGTCTATGCTGTGTCTCGACACAGATCATCAAGTACAGGAGTTCTCCTCCGCCTGCTGATGCTCGCTTCTCTTATGACCATGCTGATCTTGCTCGTCATAAGCATGGAGATGGTTACTACACTGACAACACTGAGGATGACGACGAAGAGGCAGATCTACCGAGTAGTGACTTCGGTGGAGTTTCTCCCTCCTCTGCCACTCGTGTCTTTGATTCTCCAGTGTTTGAGCATCCACTGGCGCCTCCTCCTCCTGTCTTGAGGCCTCCGTCTGCTCCTCCTGTTCCACCGTCTGGTGGCTACAACACTCGGTCTCGCGAGACTGCTGCTGCGAGTGTCTCCAGCGCTGCTGCTGACCCCTCCCTGGAGCCACCTCCACTTCCACCAGTGGATCTGCCCCCTTCCCCTTCTCCTTTTCCTCCCCCCTTGCCGCTTTACCCTACTCGCTCACTGGGATGCTTATCCTGGGAGCACCTGCTTGATGGCTCCCGTCCTATGACCATGGATGTGCGGATGTCCCGCATTGTTCGCCAGGAGCAGAATGCTGGTGACTCTTTGGACCGCACTTTGTACGGTAGGATGGATCAGGCGGCCACTAGGGCTAATGTAAATCAGAAGGGGGATCCGCGGGTGATGATTTTCTCTGAGTTGGGCCATGCTAGCCGTGCTTTTCTCGGGCCTGTGCAGGCGGGTATTTCCTACCCTCGTCCTGGTGGTGCAACCTTTGGTGGATCTGGTGTTAGAAATGCGAATCTTCGCAAGTACCAGTTTGTTTCAGTCCCTCTCAGCTTTGTTCCTCCTAGGCCAGATTTCGAGCTACTTGTGCGTGTTGCGAGTTCCTTGGGTGAGATTAGAAACCTTGATGACCAGCGTGCGTATGATGCTGGCATCGCTGCTGAGTACTTTCTGGCTGTTCGCGCGATGTACGATGTTTCGCCGGCTTCCCCTGCTGCATCACCACCGGCCTCTCCTAGTCAGTCTCATGTAGATCCTGCCCTGTTAGGATTTAGTACCCTGCCCCTTGCGCGCCAGGAGTTCATGTGTCTCACGATGATGCTAGCAAACATGACGGAACCGATGGTACAGGTCTATCAGGATTTTGCTACGCCTCGCGATATCTTTGTGCATATCAAGAGACAGCATTCTGATACCCTTGCTGCTCGTGTCCCCCTCATGCTTGTTGAGCTTCGTAGTGTAACTATGAACAATTCTGAACCTGTAGACGTGTTCTTCCGCAGGGTGCGGCAGTTGTGTACTGACCTTCGCAGTGCGGGATACCCGCAACCGCAACGTCACGCGATGCACACGATTATCAATGGCATCACTCACCCTCGCTTCGATTCGCTGCGCCTACAATTTGGTTTCGAGCTGTACCAGAACAAAACTGTTGATTACTGGACCTGTCTTGCAGCATATAGATCATTAGATTTTTTGAATGTGTCTCTCCCCAGGTCTGATCCAAGGCATCCTGGTTGGTCCCGTGACTCTCCCCCAGTCCCTGCCCATGCTGCCATCCAGCGTGGCCGGGGGTCTGGTTCTCAGAGTTCCGGGGCTCCCAAGAGGCACTTGGATTGCACTTGGGGCCCCTGTCCTTCCAAAACGACCCACTCGGAGGACCGTTGCTGGACTAAGCATCCGCACCTGAAAAGGTCCAAGCCTGGTGTACCGGGCGGTGAACCCGTGCCCATTGCCTTGGCACTTCCAGGTTCGTTGACTCGCCGGCAGTTGTCCTCCTTGCAGGCTCAGATTGATGGGTATGCCATGTCCAAGAACTAGGAGGTACGCTCTGTCCTATTCTCTTGCACAACTAAGTTCTCTAACGTGTGTAGCCCGAGTCTTTCTGAGGGTGTCTGGCATGTGGACTCTGGAGCTGGAATGTCTATCACAGGTGATAAATCTTTGTTCACTATGTATATGGCTTCTGCTGTTGGGCCAGCAGTTCGATTTGGTGATGGGGTGGTTCAACGGTCTGAGGGTAAGGGATCCATTGTGTTATGTAGTGATTGGTTACCAACATCCATCACTCTTACCAATGTTCTCTACATCCCTCACTGTCCAGTGAACCTCCTGTCAGTAAATGCTGTGGCTCATTCTCTCCACTGCCAGGTTTCTTTTGATAGTCTTAGTTGCACTGCCACTCAGGGCTCTTCTGTTCTCTGGTCTTTTCCTGCATCTAGTGATGGTGTGTACAAGTTTGCCTGTAGACCTTGTAACACCAGTCGGGACTGTTTGAGGGTTGCTGACGATTATCCTGCTTTTGCACTTGATGTTGATGAGGACGGTGGAGTTGTTATCCCTACCACTCCTGCATGGTTGTGGCATAGGCGGTTGGGTCACCCCGGCTATCATGCCTTACACAGACTTGTTGATAAGGGTATGGTTAAGAACTTACCCCTCAGTCTTCGTCAGGTGGAAAGGATGGCTAAGATCCCTTGTGATGCTTGTCAGAAGGCAAAGGGCAAACGTCTCCCTTTTCCTAAAGAAAGCAAAACTGAGATCCGTGCACCTCTCCAACGGCTTCACTTAGATATTATGGGACCTGTTCACATTAGGGGCCTGCGTGGGGAGTTTTATATTCTGTGTCTCACAGATCAGTACTCTGGCTATGCTGAAGTACTGTGCTTGAGAACCAGGGATGAGGCTCCCTTAGCAGTCCAAACTATCATCCTCAGATGGATGAATCAACTACATGGGTTTGCCTTTAAATGTCTGAGATCTGACAGGGCCAAGGAGTTTATTGTTACATGGTTCGAGGACTGGCTTATTTCGGTTGGGGCAGTACATGAGTTATCGTTGGCATACACTGCGCAGCAGAATGCAACTGTGGAACGGTATAATGGGGTCTTACAGTCTGTCGCTAGGAGCATCCACCTGGAGTCTAAACTAGCTAAGTCTTTCTGGCCCTATGCTTTCCTAGCTGCTTGTTACCTTCGTAATCGGCTGCCCAATCAGGGAGACAAAACACCCTATGAGTTGTTTTATGGGATCGTGCCTGATGTGTCGTTGTTGCGTGTGTTTGGTTGCCCCTGCTACGTTACGTTAGTCAATGGGAAGAAACGTAACAAGCTGGACGAAAGGGCGTTATCTGGTAGACTGGTTGGGTACTCTCTGGTGAGTAAGGGTTATTTTGTTTGGGTTCCAAAGTTGCGCCAGGTCGTAGAGAGTCGTGATGTACTCTTCTATGAGCAGTTTGATCATAACTGCATTCCTGGGCTTCCTCCCTATGATGGGTCACCGTATGTCTCTAGCATCCCTGCCGCTATCAACGGACACATGCCTGAGGCTGCAGTGAGTTCCCTAGATCCTTTGCTTTCCCCACTTGTTGACCACTGTCCTGGCCATAGGATGACTCTGCGAACTAGGTCAGGGGCCAGTGGTACTGTATTGCGTGAGAAAGCACTGGGCGGGCGAGTTTCTGCGGTTCCTACGGACAAAATCTTAGCCGAATCTCAGGGGGTCGCCAGGCCCTCCTCTGCGCCACGTTCCGTCGGTGAAGCTCTAGGATTAAGGCAGCCTCAGATCATGGTGGAGCCTCTTACAGGTCCATCGCCTAATAGTCACCAACCTCCGCCCGCCTTGGATGGCTCGGTGTTGTTGAACACCTCGCCGTCTGCCGTTCCTGGTGGAACAATCGGGTATAGCCCATGTGACGATGTAGCCTTTGCTGACGACGCAAGTGATGATCTTGAACACTGGTCTGGTTCCGATACTGCGTATGGCTGGGGTGTTCCGGTCGACCCAGGCTTCGTTGATTTAGAGGCAAATAAGGCCGGCCCTGTTCAACCGGGCAGTAGTTCTGCGCTGGGGGCTTTACTAATGGTTACTGCTGATACTGCTGATACCCCCGCTGCCCGTGTACAAGTAAACTGCTTGTACGTGGGAGCATCTGCTGCACCCACCACTGAACTGTCCTATAAAGCTGCCATGCTTCCTACCAATCCTGATAGGGACCAATGGCTTCTTGCTATGAAGGATGAGATGGTTTCCCTTCATGCCCATGGCACTTGGGCTCTCACTCCACAGCCTCACAAGCAGAAGATCCTGTCTGGCAGGTGGTTGTTTGTGAGGAAGGTTGGAGTTGATGGTTCAATCCGCTTCAAGGCACGTTTTGTGGTTCGTGGTTTTTTGCAGCGTCCTGGGCTGGACTTTCATGATGTATATGCCCCTGTCTCCTCTAAAGCAGGTCTAAGAGTGCTCCTGGCTGCTATCACTCATAGGAAGATGTTTGTTAGGCAGCTGGACATCAAGACTGCATTCCTAAATGCTAAGCTGGAACCTGGTCTGGACCTGTACTGCCACCAGCCTGATGGCTTTAAAGTACTTGGTCCTCACGGTGTTCCCCTTGTGTGCAAGCTGCTCAAGTCCCTTTATGGTTTGAAACAGGCACCCAGGGCTTGGAATAGGGATGTCAAACGGGTTCTGATTGCACATGGCTTTACTATGTGCAAGGCTGAACCTGCTCTGTATTTTAGGAAGGATTCTGATGGTGGGTGGAGCTATGTCCTGACCTATGTAGATGATTTCATCTGTGCTTTTAGTGAGCTGGATAGGTATGTGTTGCTGATCCAAGCTATGGAAGAAGCTGGATGGGAGGTCAAAGAGATGGGTGTTCCTGTTCAGTTCCTCTCTTTAGACATGGCTTGTACACTTGACTCTGAGGGCAGGTGTGTTCAGATCAACCTGTCTCAGCACACCTACATTGTTGATCTGGTGGAGCAGTTTGGTCTCACTTCTGCTGCCCCACCCAAGTTTGCTGCTCCCATGTCCAAGTCCACTGTTTCTGATGAACCTGGTGTACCCCTGCCGTCTAATAGCCAGTACCTCTCCCTTGTGGGTGCTTTGCTATACCTGGCTACTTGCACCAGGCCTGATATTTCTTTTGCTGTGAGCTACTTGTCCAGGTTTTCTGCTCAACCTACAGTCTCTCTCTGGAATGCTGCCAAGAGATTGCTGTTGTATTTGAGAACACATTCCCACCTGGGTCTCACTTACACCCACAGCCCTGAGTTCTCTTTTACTGTCTTTAGTGATTCCTCTTTTGCTGATGATGGGTCTGACAGGAGGTCTCAGACTGGCTTTGCTGTGCTAGCTGGGGGGTGCATAGTAAACTGGATGAGCAAGCGGCAGCCTACCGTTGCTATTAGCTCTAGTGAGGCTGAGTATCAGGCCCTGTCCCAAGCTGCCAGGGAGGTACAATGGTTGAAGAAATTGAGAGTGGATCTAGGCCTGCCTTGTGATTTGGTTACCATTCAGGGTGATAACTTAGGATCCCTGAGCTGGGCCAAAGACTGGCAGCTTCTCCCTCGCAGCAAGCACATTGATGTTATTCATCACTACATCAAGGAGCTGGTGGAGGATGGCTCCCTTGCTGTTGCCTATGTGAACACAGTTGATAACTGTGCTGACCCATTCACCAAGCCCCTTGATCCTGCGGTGTTCTGGCGGTTCATTCGCATGTTTGGAATGACTGCTTCTCCTTAGACCAATTTTTTTGGTTCCATGTATTCTTGACTTTTGCTTACATGTGTTCTGGAATTTTTTTTGGTTCATTTTAGAGTTCCTCTCGTTATCTTTGATTGGCATTAGGTTCCTATTCCCGGATCGGGTTTTCTATACCGTTGTTACCCGACTTAGATATTTAGTTTCTCCACTAGGCAAACTTTGGTTTTTTGCCTTGTTACATTCCTTCATTTACACCCTTTGGGTTCCATTCATGGTTCTCTCGTTTTTCGGAGTTCTTTGATTTTTTTTTAATTGTTACATATAGTTCTATGTCCCCAGTGCCATAGGTGGAGTACTAGTATTGTATGTCACCTGTGTCATAGGTGGAGTATCAGCATGAATTGCGTTGCTCTCACGCGTTTTATGACTTGGTGACTACTTCTGTACTCCCTTAGAACTATCGGTCCTGACAGTACTGTGACAGCTTCCCGTACTGACAGCTTCCCGCAGACTGTGTCATCCTTTGAGTGACTCAGTGGTGACAGCTTCCTGTCAGCTAGGTTACCGTTGCATCTCTATGTGGATATACCTGACTTAGGTTCTAGTTAGGTTATAGTCAACGGTCTCTTCCACCACTGGTGCCCCTTGATGGGTCTCCAGTGCTTGTAAAGCTATTCTCGTCTCTGTGTATAGATTGGCGCGTCTGTCTCCGCTGCATACATCTCTGTCCACTCTTAGAAGTGATTATAGCTGATACATCCTTAACGGTAGAACAGAAGGTGATATGCAAGGTGCACATACCTTCTTTGCAGATGGCATGGACAAGAAATCTGTCATTGATTATGCGCTAGCCGCCCCTAGTCTTCTCAACACCCCAGGATTCAAGTTTAGTGTGACTCCCAAGCATGACTGCCCTCTCAGGCCCGGGGGTAAAAAGTTTGACCACATGCCTATCACACTCCACATACCAGATGCTGATCTTAAGCCTTCTCAAGGTACTATTAGTACACCTGCTGGTAGTAAACCTTCGCCCAAACTGAAATGGAAAGACAACTATGCCCAGATTTATGCGCACACAATTAAGCGTGACCCAGACGTTAACCGATTACTTGACAATGCACTCCATAGCTCATATATGGAAGATTCAGAGAAGGGGATTGCTAGTGCTATTGAACTAGCCATAAGCAAATGCACACCATGTCACAAACTATTAATGTAAGATTGTTACAACGGCATAGGCTCGATAGAGGAGAAGATGCTATTAAGCGCAACAGGCGCAATTATATAGAATAGAGATGTGTACTGCAGGGTACTGCAGTCACGTGCAGGCCACAGCTAGCCTGAGGCCTGGCGGCAGGCAACACGGTACCGGGAGGAAAGGTACCGGTGTGCATTATGCCGACTCAGAGACTGATATATAAATCAGTCAATAACATCCCCCCCAATTCAAGGTATTCTTGAGCTCAGGAATTCCTGGAATTAACTGAGGGGCATAAGAAAATTAAAATATTAAAACTAGGGAGACTTTGGGAATTTCTAGTAGCTGCAAGGGAGAAATCACTGCAGCAGGGGTTTTCAAAGAAATGTTAGTCTTCTGGGGTAGCTGGCTGGGTAAGTGGCTCTACAGGTAGGCTGCAGGCTAGGTAGCAGGAAGGCTGCTGAGAGGGTGCAAGAAATTGGCAGGTAAGCTGCAGGCTAGGTAGCAGAAAGGCTGCTGAGAAGGTGTAAGGAAACTGCAGGTAGGCTGCAGGCTAGAGCAGATAGGCTGCTATGGGAAGCTGGATACAGAAAGTCCAGGCTTGGTGAAGGCTTGTGAAGATATCCTTGGCTACGAGAAGTTTCATGATTCGAGACTAGAGGATTTGTCATTTAGACATGATGTCTGGACTAGTCCCCCCATAATTTGGGTGAGCTACATTAGGTAGGCCCTAAATTAGAGCAAAGACATCAGGGAGAGATTAGAAGAATTCTAAATTCAGAGGGTGTGCTGCCTGTGGAAGTACATGGGGCAGTAATGTAGGCAGGTTATCTAATAAATTCTAGAGTGTTCAAGTCTATCCAAAAGATGAAGATCCAACTGAATTAAGTGCCTGGCTTGCTGGGAAAGCCATCAAGGGCAAGCTGTTTGCAGACTTGGTCAAGGAACTGGTCAAATGACTTGGGAGCTAGGCTGGGGGGGGGTAAGAATGTTGATAAAGGTGAAGTCCATGGGGCTCCAGTCCATGCTGAGGTGGTTGACACATAGCACTTTGCCTCCAGGATATGCACAGCTCCTGGGGTCCATGATCATCTTAGGTCTGAATGAGAGGGTGTGAGCATGTGCATTGACCATGGCAGCTTGGAGACAAATGGCCCACTGTAAAGTGGGTCTGGCTGTGGTAGAAACAGTGGGGTAGGCTTGCACCATCTGCTGGAGTCTACTGTTGTGCTTGATGATAGGACTGCAGGCATCAGATGGCTCCTTGTGCATTGACCTGTGTGGGAACTGTTCTTTTTCAGAAGCCAGCAGGGTAGGGAACTTGCTGGTGAATGCTGTGGTGAGCTTGGACAGTGGAGGCCTGGGCTGGATGTTGAAAGCTGGTGAAGCAGGCCTGCTGTTCAGGTGGTGGAGGGTGCATACAAAACGTGTGAGGCTAAGGCTGGAGTAGTTGGAAAAATGGATGTGGTTGACATTCTGGTTAACTTCTCCCAGTGGTAGTCCAATGTCTGGTTTTCTGTTGACCAGTATCCACTGGTCCCAGGTAGTGGCTGTGTCAAGATCAGATGGCTTGAGTGGCCCGTCCCCATCTATGGGGCCATCATATTCCTCATAGTTGGTTCTGATCTGGTCACTGAGGAGTTACATCTCTGCTCTGGCTCTCTGTAGGCCCAGGTTGTCCAGCTGTTGTTGGAGATCTGGAGTGGTTTCAGGAGGGTCATCTACTACTCCTAGTCCAGGGTCATCTTGGGGCTTGTGTACTTCCGGATGGATGAGTTCTGGCATGTCATCACTGTCAGGATCATCAGAGGCTGCCAGGTTGTCTGCAGTGAAAGGGGAATGGGACTGGCAGATAGTGGGAGGATGGTCCTGGAGGTCTTGGTCTGCCTCCACATGAGTGGGTGGGTACTGCCCTATCTCAAAAGCAGTGCGGGATGCAGATGGATCAGAAGTAGATGGGAAGTCCTGGTGGTCTTGGTCTGCCTCCACATGAGTGGGTGGGTACTGCCCTATCTCAGAATCAGTGTGGGGTGCAGATGGAGCAAAAGTAGAGGGGAGGTCCTGGTCTGCCTCCACATGAGTGGGTGGGTACTGCCCTATCTCAGAATCAGTGTGGGGTGCAGACGGTGCAGAGGTAGAGGGGGTATCCTGGCAGTCTTGATCAGCTCTACTGGGGGAGGTCTCATGAGTGGGTGGGTACTGCCCTGTCTCAGAGTCAGTGTGAGTTGATGGAGGCTTTGTAACCATCATGATGTAGACTATAGTAGAGTCCACAGGGATAGAGGGGTTTCTGGCAGGGATTGGTGAAGTTTGGGTGAGGTAGAGTCCATGCCTTTTGGGGCATGAGAGGAGCAGTTTAGTACCAGATGGTCTTGGGATGAAGAGTGTGGCTTGAGTCTTGGACAGGTTCACTTGGAGGTCTGGGCAGAGGCTGGTGGCTGCATGAATGCTAATGATGTTGGGTATGTTGCAGTCAGCAAGAAGCACATTGTTCAGGATAATCAGAGTCCTGCCATGACCCTTGATCTTGGCCTTCCCTATCTGCTTGCAGAGGATAGGTGGAGAGTCTTGATCTGCCAGCTGCAGCTTAATAGGCTGTTGAAGGTCCTGAATGTCATGCAGATATGAGATGTTACTTGTTGCATGAGAGTGTGCTGCAGTATCTATGATCCATTCTGTCTGCAGTGCTGCCTGGAAAACTTCTCCATCTTCTATAGTGCATTCATCATCAGCACTTATTTGTCCAAAGAATGCTGTATTAGCCAGGGGGTCAGGTGGCAAGGCAAATGAAACAGACTTGCCTCTGGTTGGTGTAGCAAATCTCATGGGCTGGAGGTTGTCCTCATCCAGTGCCAGGGACAGGAAGTTGTGTTCTTCACCCTCACTGTTAGAGTTGGAGGTGGACTGATCACCATCAGCAACATGGGCATGGCGTCCCCTGCTTGGGTATCTTCTTGGACGCCTCCTGTCTGGACTGGTCTTCTTGTGGGTCTTCTTGTCATCAGGATCCTTGTCATCTCCTGATCTGTTCTTGGGAGGTGACTTAGATCCATGGTCAGCTTCGTCTGAGTCTGCTGGCCTGAAAGCCAGATCAGTGTCCTCACTGGTGCACTCTCTGGAGCTATGGCCTATTCCCCCACAGTTCCAGCAGGTCATCTTCTTGTTGGCTGTCCTGTCTCTGAATGGGAGGTGCTTGCTGTTGAAAGGTTTCCTGGCCCTGTAGGCTGCAGCTGCCAGCTCAGCCTCTTCAGGAGATGGTGCAGAGTCCACTTGCTTCACTAAGCACCAGTTGAATAGGGCACTTTGGAGCATGGAAAAGGTGGTAATAGCAGTAGGGTTGAACTGATTGATGTAACCATCATATTCAGGGCGGGAGTTCAGTCCCCTGACAATGAGGTTCAGGAAGGTGCTGATAGAGACGATGTGGAGACCTTGTATCTTGGGAATCTGGGAGTACAGATCAGCTGCCCTGGAGAGGTAAGTCTGCAGGGATTCAGTAGAGGTCATACGTAATCCCATTATGGCAGTCAGGGTGGTATGCTCTAGTCTGCTGCCATCCTCAGAGTACAGGGCATCTAGAAACCTGAAGGCTCTAGTGGTCAAATCTGTGTTGGCATGAATGGCCTGCTGGATTCCATCTGATACATGATCTATGATGACCTTGAAAGCCTTGTTATTCTTCCAGGTCGAGATCCTGTTGGGGACACCAATCCTAGGGGCAGCCGGAGCAGCCGGGTCAGCAGCCGCAACAGGAGGGTAAGTAACATCATCAGCAGGGTAACCATCAGAGTCATTAGGCTCGCCAGCGACGACCGCTTGTTGGCAGTCGAAAGCAATGGCAATGGTATCCCTATCTGATTTGAGGGCAAGGAGGATATTCTGCCTGGCGCTGCGCCAGGTGTAGAGGTTGTTACCAGTGAATATTCTGGGCGGTTGCATTGTGAGGTCTTCTGTGTAGGAGTCTTGGCGTTGTAAGTCGGAGTGGTGGGAGAGGGGGAGTTACGAGGGCGGGGCAGGGGAAGAGGGGATGGAGTGTGTGTGGGAATCGGCGATACAAAGGGATCCAGCGAATTACCGGAGGGGTGAACGTTGCCAAGCGGCAATGTTCGACGACAGAAGCTTCTGTTAAGCCGGAGGCGTAGACAAATTGATCGTCTAAGATCAATACAGCACTGTGTGAGTCTCGGTGAGGGCGTCGTCCTATACTCACTTCATAGATTTCGGGTAACTTGTGGTCGCTCTTGCTTGCTCCAGTCGTAGGACGCAGTGGCAGATCCAAGGATTCTTGGTAGGAAGCGGCAGGCGGGGCAGCGGGAAGTAGGATCCGCACAGGGAGTTCAGGTGCTTAGTTAAAACTCGGGCCTTCGACAAATCAGAGGGGGACTGAATCCTAGCGCGGAAATCAGCGGCTGTTCTTCGTTAGCGTCTAAAGATGGCGCACATAACCTGTTAATGTAAGATTGTTACAACGGCATAGGCTCGATAGAGGAGAAGATGCTATTAAGCGCAACATGCGCAATCATATAGAATAGAGATGTGTACTGCAGGGTACTGCAGTCACGTGCAGGCCACAGCTAGCCTGAGGCCTGGCGGCAGGCAACACGGTACCGGGAGGAAAGGTACCGGTGTGCATTATGCCGACTCAGAGACTGATATATAAATCAGTCAATAACACAAACCTGTAGCTAAACGTAAGCACGGGCCCGTGAACGCATGGTATGATGATGAATGCAATCGTGCTAGACAGGCAGCAAGCCAAGCAGAACATCAACATGGCTCTAGCTCTGACGTGGCTGGTTCTATGCACAAGGAGTACAAGAGGATTCTCAGATGAAAGAAGAGGAAGTGGCTAGAAACACGCATGGAGAACCTTCATACGAATCTTCGGCATTATCCGAAAAGTTTTTGGAAAGACGTGCGTGAGCCTAACAAGGCCACTACGGCAGATATCACAATTCATGATTGGACTGATTATTTTGCAGACCTCTTTGATGTGCAAGTAGGTATTGATCCAAGTCTGGATGCTAGGGACTTTGTCCCTCAAGCTGATGGACCTCAGATAGAGGCCGCACCAACGTGGTTATGTCAAGACTTTACCACCCAAGAGGTGTTTTCTGTTCTCCAATCCCTACGGAAAAACTCCTCCCCCGGGGTAGATGGTATCCCTGCAGAATGGTACAGATTTGCTTCCCATGAGGCCAACTCCCGATTTGTACAAGCTATGACTAACATGTTTAATCTCATCTGGAAGACCTCTTACCCTAGCCAATGGGCTGCAGCTGCCTTGGTACCCGTACCCAAATCCAAAGGCAGTGTTTATGACAAGGACAACTATCGAGGTCTTGCGGTGAGCAACTCCATAGGAAAGATCTTCTCCCTTTGCATGCTACGTAGACTAGATGATTGGTCAGAAGAAATCAACCTCAGAGCCGCTGGCCAATATGGATTTAGAAGTGGTAGGGGTACTGCGGATGCATCATTCATTCTTAACCATATTGTAGATAAATATAGAGAGAAGAAAAAACCACTCTTTGTGGCTTTTGTCGATTTCAAGAAGGCTTATGATTGGGTCAACAGAGACTTGCTATGGGATTGCTTAGCAAGGCTAGGAGTCAAAGACCCCTATCTTAGTATTCTGAAGTCCATGTATAATCATGTCGTTTTCCAAGTTCGCCTACATGGGGACATTGGATCCTCCTTTCCATCCCTTGTAGGAGTTAAACAAGGAGACCCCCTATCCCCACTCCTATTCGGTCTGTTCATTG
This sequence comes from Chlamydomonas sp. ICE-L, assembly GCA_013435795.1. NCBI lineage: Eukaryota > Viridiplantae > Chlorophyta > Chlorophyceae > Chlamydomonadales > Chlamydomonadaceae > Chlamydomonas > Chlamydomonas sp. ICE-L. Next base: position 3,604,421 of record JACBWV010000472.1, read on the forward strand.
ATAGAATTGAATCGTTCCTCCAATCCAAGCTCCCAAATGTAGGGGCTGAGCTTAGGGGAAAGATTCTGCAACTGTTACTTTATGCTGATGACCTAGCTATAATGGCAGAATCCCCGGCAGATATGCAAGCGATGCTTGCCTGCCTGAGAGATTTCTGCGAGGCTACTAAGATGGCTGTGAATATAAAGAAAACTGAGATTGTCGTTTTCAACAAGCAATTCTGTGATGAGGCCCGCATGGATCCTGATTACAAATTTGTCTATGATGGAGCACAACTTTCTACAAAGTTATCTTTTATCTACCTGGGATCCCTCTTTGTGGATGGTGACTCAAGCAATCGTGCAAAAGCTGCTTTTTCTAGGATGCTCACTAAGGCCCAAAAGGCACACCACATGCTCCGTAGGCGATGCCATACTATGGAGATATACAATATTGATATTCTCACCCACCTGTTTGATTCTCTTGTACAACCTATCCTGAATTTTGGCTGTGAGGTGTGGGCTCCTTCTATTTTGAACAACACACTTATCTCAAATGACCATGCTTGTGAGAAATGGCTTAGAGGTATACTTAAACAAATGTTCGGTGTTTGCCAATCTACTACATCTAATATTATCATGGAAGAGCTGGGTAGAACCCCGTTGTGTTTTGCTTGGCTTAAACAAGCCTTGCGCTTCTGGAACAAGACCATAGATAAAGAACCTGAGGATCTCATTAGAATGGCTCTTGAGGAATCTTTTGATTCCAACACTGGCTGGGTTCATGACTTACGTTGTGCTCTCCACAAGCTAGGATCCAGTGAAAACCTCAACATTTTGGAGGCTGTCGATGTCGAAGGTATTATGTCTGAAGTTTTTGAGTCATGGAGGTTTAAGTACCCAAGTGACACCAATGCAGTCAGAGACATCCCTGATGAGAGAAGGTTTGGCTTTAAACGCCTCCGATACCATAAATGGTTCGCAGCCAACAGCAATGATGAGAATGGCTTGATTCCCTTTACATCTGCCTTACATAAGCAGGATCAGATTCGTTCTATAGCACAGTTTAGAATGGGTTGCCATTGGCTGAACACAGAAAGAATGAGGGTGGTGGATAGAGCACACATCCCTCGTTCAATGAGACACTGTCAAATGTGTGGGTTCCAAAAACCTGAGGATGAAATGTATATGTTTGAGTGCCCTTTTTATAATGATATTCGCCTCCGCTACCAGAAGCTGTTTACAGATATTTATAGGCACGTCCATGAGGATACCGACTTAACCGTATGGAATGTGGAATTCTGCGATTCCACATTCAGAACCTTTATGAATGGAAATGGCACTAAGACTTTCTGGAGCAACCTAGCCGACTATCTTTCTACTTGTAGAAGAGCAAGACAGGAAGCCCTGGACTGCTTAGTGGCACCGTAATTTATTATCCCTTTTTTTTTCTTTTCTTCTTGTGACTTCTCATTTGTTAGCTTCTTACCTCCGCCACTGTAAGTGGTTGAGATCTGGGTCCGGCTCTAGGGGGTTTAATACCTACGCCACCAAAACGGTGGTTGGGAGCTTGGTTTGTTTGTCCTCGACACACCCCTGATGTGATGGGTTTTTTTGCTTTGTGGGTGCTTTTTCTTTTTGCTTAAAGCACAGAGTCTCATACACCCTCGCGGTGTCAAGTAGACTTTAACATGTAATGTAATGTAATGCTGAAATCTCCATGTGGAGCATTTGAAATTCGAGGCCAATTCGAGGCCATTCACATTACGGTATGTGGCTCAGAGAGACTGCTGCTCTACAGACAGCCACACCAAGTTCCTATAAAGCTTGCACCAGTAGGTCACAGGTTGTTCTGACGAATGGTGTAGCAGGATTACTTCACTCGATTTTCTCAATGGGGTTCGTAGATAAGTTTTAATGCAAGGATGACCAACCTACGGTATCTGCTACTTTTTGCAGCCTCTTCGACAGTGTCTGCTGGGGGTGGCCTCTTCAGTTCGACTCCGAGCTTCTTTTGCCCTGCTTCAATCAGTTTGATGAATCCACCATACCGCCTGTTGTTGCAGACGCATCGCAGGCAGGCGTGACAATTGTTTTGAATAGCCATTTTTTTAATCGGATGTTTCAAATCCAGGTGCCAGCGGTTCAAACAAAAGCATAGACAGTTGACTAAATTTAAAAATATTGCTACAGGACGTTGGAAAGGCCATGCGCTTAACAGATAGCCAAGTTGCCGCTCAGCGAGTTCAATCGAGTTCGTTTCCTGGTGTCAGTATTGCCAACTCACCTTGTAATATTGCGCTAGCTGGTATTTAGCCATTCAGGCACATTCAGGCTTGAAATCGAAGAAAGACCCGGAAAGATCCCCGCTCCGCACGCCCCCGCCCCCAACTCGCCCCAACTCAGACTGCCGGCTGCAAGCTACCGCGTGATAGTATCAGTAGCTGTCATGTGACACTGGCAGTACAGCAGAAAGCACTTCCCCATCTTTTCGCCGTTTTACGCACAGTCATACAGCGGCGCAAGATCGCGATAGCATTCTCTGACTCTCGGCAGCTCTACCGCGCTCTACTTCTCATCTATGCATTCACAGAGCATACCGACTATAATCTGATATCTATTGAGCGATCTGCATCTGGTGGCCTGCTTTTTTTCACGGACGTTTTGTCCTGACCGTCATTGCCTGATTCCTTCCTCCTTCTCCACTGATCTAGATACCGCCACAATTGTCCTGATTAGTAGCACTCAAGTGGCCACTTTCTGTTAACTATCGAGGGGTGGCTATGCAGGCCTTGAAACGCCGGAAGCAATTGAAAGGCAGGGGTAAAAAAGGTGACTCCCTCCTCCTCCTGCAGCTGCCTCGTCCACTTTTTCCTGCGCTTGCTCAAGAACTCACAGTTATAGCACCACTTATTGGCGTAGGGGGTTATGGTGTTGCACCGAAAGTATCGACGAAGCATGCTCCCTCTCAAGATTATGACAGCGAGTACAGTGACGCTCCGGAGACTGACTCTGACGATGAGGGGAGTGAGGGTTACAGGAAAGGTATGCCCCTTGCATCTGGCTTGCTTTTGGGATGAACCATTCAGTCAGATGCACCTAAGGAAACAGGCATCATTGCAACTGTACCACCAACAGGAACACATGCCACTTGTTTTTTTGACTGCCTATGGAACACACTCCTTTCTTTGTGATGAAGGGTGTATATAACGGTTATGCTGAGGCAAGCTCATCCTTCTGTGTATCGCCTGCAAGTTATGCACGCTTCTTTTTATGTGCACTGCCCGTTTGTGGAGGGCACTTATTTTCTGTGTTATGGAAGATGTGCAAAAAGGTTATGCAGATGCGAACTTTTTCCTTTATGTATCACCTGCCAGTTGTGCAGACTTCTTATTGTGTGTATCGCCTGCATGCATGCCTGACTGCCTGCCTGACTGACTGACTGACTGACTGACTGAGCACACTTTATCTTGCGTGTAATGCTTGCTTGCTGCATACTCAGTATCGTGTGTGTATTGCTTGCCTGCTGCACACACTTCAACTTGAATCTACAGCCTGGTGGTACTGTGCACTTCTTCTTCAGTCTACAGATTGCGTAACCTTCAAGTGTCTTCCCATCTGTATGGCCTGCTTCTCCTGCTCAATACTTGTTTATATGCCGAGCCTGATTTCTCTCTTGTTCGTATTGCCTGCCTCTTGAGCGTACTTCTTGTTGTGTGTATGTCCTGCCTGTTTTGCACACCATCCTATGTTTGATGCGACTTCGTTAATCAGGCTTCTGGTTTGTACCCCCTACCCACTGAACACACCTCTTCCTGTGTGTACAGCCTGCATGTACATCACACGCCTGGTTGTGTGCGCACCCTACCCATGGTCCACTGCTCTTCCTGTGTGCATGTTCTGCATGTTCTGCAATCATCTGGTAGTGTGTTCAAGCTGCATGTTAAGCATTCTTCCAGTTGTGTTTACGCCCTACCCATGAAACACACCCCTTCCTGTGTGCATGGTTCGCATGTTGGGCAGGCTTCTGGTTGTGTATACAGCCTGCCCATTGCGCACACCCTTGTCTTGTGTGAATGGTCTGCTTGTTGAACAGTTATCTATCTGGTTTTGTGTCCAAACCGAGGTTCAAACTGCATGTCAATTGAGATTCTGGTTGTGTTTACGCCCTACCCTTGGAGCACACCCCTTCCTGTGTTTATAGTCTGCATTGTGGGCACGCTTTTGGTTGTGTTTACAGCCTACCCATTGAGCGCACCTCTTCTTGTGTGAATGGTCTGCATGTTGAGCACTCATCTGGTTGTGTTCAAACTGCATGTCAAGCACGTTTCTGGTTGCGTTTCCGCCCTACCCATGGAGCACACCCCTTCCTGTGTGCATGGTCTGCATGTTGGGCATGCTTTTGGTTGTGTTTACAGCATGCCCATTGAGCACACCTCTTCTTGTGTGAATGTTCTGCATGTTTAGTACTCATCTGTCTGGTTGTGTGTTCAAACCGAGGTTCAAACTGCATGTTGGGCATTCTTCCGGTTGTGTATGAAGCCTGCTAATTGAGCACCCTCTTCCTGTGTGAATGTTCTGCATGTTTAGTACTCGTCTGTCTGGTTGTCTGTTCAAAGTGCATTTTAAGTAAGTTTCTGGTTGTGTTTCCGCCCTACCCATGGAGCACATCTCTTCCTGTGTGCATGGTCTGCATGTTGGACATGCTTCTGGTTGTGTATACAGCCTGCCCATTGCGCACACCCCTCCACGTGTGAATGGTCTGCATTTTGAGCACTCATCTGGTTGTGTTCAAACTGCATTTCAAGCACGTTTCTGGTTGCGTTTCCGCCCTACCCATGGAGCACACCCCTTCCTGTGTGCATGGTCTGCTTGTTGGGCATGCTTTTGGTTGTGTTTACAGCCTACCCATTGAGCACACCTCTTCTTGTGTGAATGTTCTGCATGTTTAGTACTCATCTGTCTGGTTGTGTGTTCAAACCGAGGTTCAAACTGCATGTTGAGCATTCTTCCGGTTGTGTATGAAGCCTGCTAATTGAGCACCCTCTTCCTGTGTGAATGTTCTGCATGTTTAGTACTCATCTGTCTGGTTGTATGTTCAAACCGAGGTTCAAACTGCATGTTGAGCATTCTTCCGGTTGTGTATAAAGCCTACCCATTGAGCACCCTCTTCCTGTGTGAATGTTCTGCATGTTTAGTACTCATCTGTCTGGTTGTCTGTTCAAAGTGCATTTAAAGCAAGTTTCTGGTTGTGTTTCCGCCCTACCCATGGAGCACACCCCTTCCTGTGTGCATGGTCTGCATGTTGGGCATTCTTCTGGTTGTGTATACAGCCTACCCATTGCGCACACCCCTCCGCGTGTTGCCTGCCTGTTCTGCAATCTCGAGTTATTGTTGATCTGCCTGCAATCTCAGGAGGATACCACCCCGTGCACATTGGGGAGAAATACAAGCAGTCACGGTACACTGTTCTGAGCAAACTTGGTTGGGGCCACTTCTCTACAGTTTGGCTTGTCCTGGATAATGAAACAGGCCAAAACAGGGCCATGAAGGTAGGTTAAGTTATAGGTTGGTTGATTGGTTGATAGGCCAGTTGGTTGATCGGTTTGTTGGTAGGTCAGTTGGTGGGTGGGTGTCCTGGTTGATTAAGTCACCAAGGGAAGAACCAAGTGAGTTGTACAAATGCTTTCTAGCTTTCACATGAACCCCTTGGTTGCAGCTTACACATACATACCACTGGGGTACAGGCACATCACATGTATGTCTGTACATGAGATATGCCCTAAGAGATATGAGGCTCCTTTCCCCCCATCCCTTCTCCCCCATCCAACCATCCATCCATCCATCCATCCTTCTTCCCATCCATCCATCCATCCATCCGTCCATCCATCCACCCATCCATCCATCCATCCATCCATCCATCCATCCATCCATCCATCCATCCATCCATCCATCCATCCATCCGTCCATCCATCCATCCATCCATCTATCCATCTACCCATCCATCCGTCCATCTTTCCAACCATCTATCCACCCATCTGTCCATCTTCCCATCCATCCATCTTCCCTTCTCCCCATCCACCCATCCATCCATCTTCCCAACCATCCATCCATCTTCCCATCCATCCATCTTCTCATCCATCCATCTTCTCATCCATCCATCTTCCCATCTACCAATCCACCCATCCATTCACATTCCCATCCACCCATCCATCCACCTTCCCATCCACCCATCCACAATCCCATCCACCCATCCTCCAGGTTCAAAAGAGCGCCTCACACTACACGGAAGCAGCCAGAGATGAGGTGGAACTGTGCTCACAGATCAAAAAGGGAGATCCAAATGGAGAATACCCTTGTGTGCAGCTGCTAGACTCCTTTGACCACATCGGTCCCCATGGCCGTCACGTCTGTATGGTCTTCGAGGTGCTTGGGGACAACATCTTGGCACTCATTAAGCGCTTTAACTACAAGGGTATCCCTTTACCTGTGGTTCGCAACCTGACCCAGCAGATGCTGCTTGGCCTGGACTACTTGCACAGGTAAGCACTCCACAGGCCGCACCACTGTTATTCTTTTCGGTTTGCAACCTGACCTGGCAGATGCTGCTTGGCCTGGACTACTTGCACAGGTAAGCACTCCACAGGCCGCATCACTGTTATTCTTTTCGGTTTGCAACCTGACCCGGCAGATGCTTCTTGGCCTGGGCTTCTTGCACAGGTAACAGGTAAGCACTCCACAGGCCGCACCACTGTTATTATTTTTGGTTTGCAACCTGACCCGGCTGATGCTTCTTGGCCTGGGCTTCTTGCACAGGTAACAGGTAAGCACTCCACAGGCCGCACCACTGTTATTCTTTTCGGTTCGCAACCTGACCTGGCATATGCTTCTTGGCCTGTCCTACTTGCACAGGTAACAGGTAAGCACTCCACAGGCTGCACCACTGTTATTATTTTCGGTTTGCAACCTGACCTGGCAGATGCTTCTCGGCTTGGGATTCTTGCATGGATAACAGGTAAGCACTCCACAGGCCGCACCACTGTTATTCTTTCCGGTTCGCAACCTGATCCAGCAGATGCTGAATGGCCTGGGCTACTTGCGCAGGCAAGCACTCAACAGTCCCGTCCACTGGCATTCCTTTCGCTTTAGTCCCTACCGCTTGGAGGGCGACACGTACTATGTCTGCCATTGTGACTTTCCCTAGCTACTGCGTACGGGAGGGTCCCCTTAACTCCACGCACCTCCAGGCGTTATCTTTTTTTCCTTTCGGTTCTTAACCTGACCCGGCAGCTGCTTCATGGCCTGAGCTACTCGCTCAGGTAAATACTGTTCCCTATTTTTGCTACTCGTAGCATCTTCCACCCAGCTCCATTAGCCAGCGACTGAGTCAAGCCCACGGGTTACAGCTGCATTGGAATGCCTGTCATGCCTGCTGTCAGACAAACTAGCTAGCCACAGGTTTGGCCTTAGGGTGAGTTAGAGGAGCTACCTAGAAGCTGCTAAGCATATCCCCCAAACAGTGCAGGTGAGGACCACACGGTCCACACCACAGTTATTCGTTTTGGCTGTGAGCAGCAGCTTCTCGGCAGGTCCTTACGCCAGCCATGGACCATGCCCACTGATTGCATCAGTGCTGGAAAGCTGATGATGTCCCCTACTTGCCCTGTCTATCTGCTTTTCTACTTACCTAGTGGCCATACACACCCCCTTCTCACCTACTGGCCCTGCCTGACTCCTGCCCTATTTACCCTCTAGACTTACCAACTGCCTACCCACCTAATTACTAATTACCCTGTGTACTTGCATACCTACTCACCAATTTACCCTCTAGACTTACCAACTGCCTACCCACCTAATTACCCTGTGTACTTGCATACCTACTCACCAATTTACCCTCTAGACTTACCAACTGCCTACCCACCTAATTACTAATTACCCTGTGTACTTGCATACCTACTCACCAATTTACCCTGCTTATCTGTGTACCTCCTGACTCACTGTCCCTACCTCCCCCCAGCCAATCTACTAGCCCTGCCCAACTAACTGACGTACTTCCTTAATCACTCACTCACTCACACACTCACTCACTCACTCACTCACTCACTCACTCAATCTCACTTACTCTCACTCACTCACTCACTCACTCACTCACTCACTCACTCACTCACTCACTCACTCACTCACTCACACTCACACTCACACTCACACTCACACTCACACTCACACTCACTCACTCACAATCACACTCACTCACTCACTCACCCACCCACCCACCCACCCACCCACTCACTTACTTACTTACTTACTTACTTACTTACTTACTTACTTACTCACCAGCCTTTCCTAGTGCATGCTCACTTGCTTACCCTGCTTATCTGTGTATCTCCTTACTCACTGGCCCACCTAACTACTCACCTGCTTACCCGCCAGCCTCTCCTTATGCCTGCTCACCTACTTACCCTGAGTACCTGCTTACCTACCTACCTACCTACCTACCTACCTACCTACCTACCTACCTACCTACCTACCCACCCACCCACCCACCTACTTACCTACCTACCTACCTACCTACTTACTTACCTGCCTGCCTGCCTGCCTGCCTGCCTGCCTGCCTGCCTACCTACCTACCTGCCTGCCTACCTACCTACCTACTTACCTACCTATCTACCTACCTACCTACCTACCTATCTACCTACCTACCTAGTGAGGTTGAGGGGCCCAGCTCGTTTGATTGCACTGGGGCCAACCACCATCCTCCCCCATACTCACCTACTGGCCCTGCCAAACTACTGCCCTACTTACCCACTAGACGTAACAGCTGCCTACTTGCCCATTGGCACCTACTTGCCCTGCGTATCTGCCTCCCTTTGTAATGGCCCTACCTCCCCCCTACTCACCTAGTTGCCCTGCCTAACGACCCGCCCACTCTCCCTGCCAATCTGCTTACTTGTTTGCCGGAGCTCCCATACACGTCCACCAAATATAAATATAAACCAAATACCTGTATGTATATTTCCTGTTGCAGCAAAATGAATATCATCCACATGTGTCTGCTTACCTCCTCACCCACTAGACTTACCAACTGCCTACTCACCTACTTAACCATCAGCCTTACCCGATGCATAATCACATTCTCTCCCTGCCAGTCTTCTTACCTGTGTGCCCTGCTTTCCGGTCGCAGCAAGTTGAATATCATCCACATGTGTCTGCTTACCTCCTCACCCACTATACTTACCAACTGCCTACTCAACTACTTAACCATCAGCCTTACCCGATGCCTATTCACATTCTCTCCCTGCAAGTCTTCTTACCTGTGTATATTTCCTGTTGCAGCAAGTTGAATATCATCCACATGTGTCTGCTTACCTCCTCACCCACTAGACTTACCAACTGCCTACTCACCTCCTTAACCATTAGCTTTACCCAATGCCTATTCACATTCTCTCCCTGCCAGCTAGCTTACCCGTGTACCCTGCTTTCCCGTCGCAGCAAGTTAAATATCATCCACACAGACTTCAAGCCAGAGAACGTGATGCTGACAGAGCCTCTAAAGGACCGAATCTGGGAGTTACCTCAGCCAGGCCTGGCTCGCCCCCAGAGCAGACCGGCAGCCAACCAGGGCCCAGCAGCAGTCAACTCTGGCGCGGCAGGAGGAGCTGCGGGCGCAGCTGGGCTTACAAAGAACCAGAAGAAAAAGATGAAGAAGAAGAAAAAGAAGACTGGTGGGGAGGCTGAGGCAGAGGGAGGTGAGGGGGCATGCACTAGCCTGGTGAGCGGAGAGGGGGTGGAGGAGGAGAACGAAGATGAGGAGGCGGGAGTGGCTTCAAGCAAGGAGATGGTTATCGAGTTGGAGAAGGACAGCGTTGTGGGTGTGTGCTCTGCCCAAGAGAAGGGGGAGGTTGCAGAGTCCGATGGCGCTGCAGGCGAGGAAGCTAGGGGCTCCAATGTGGATGGAGCAGGTCCGTCTACTTCAGACTCCGCTCCAAATGTGATGAAGACACCTGGTCTGACAGATGAGCAGCTGCTCACCGCCAAATGCAAGCTGGTGGACTTTGGAAATGCCTGCTGGACACATAAGCAGTTCACCTCTGACATACAGACAAGGCAGTACAGGTCGCCTGAAGTACTCCTGGGGGCTAAATATTCAACGCCGTGCGATATATGGTCCATGGCGTGCATGGTGTTTGAAATGATCACTGGAGACCTGCTGTTTGACCCTAGATCAGGGGACAGCTACGACCGTGATGAGGACCACCTGGCGCTGTTTCTAGAGTTGCTCGGTCGTATGCCAAAGCGGGTAAGAGTTTTGGCCAAATCCTGCCCACCCCAACCCACCATAACCCACAAGCTTTACCACCCACACCATACCACAGCACAGCACAAGCTTGACCACCCACTCCAATCCACAAGCTTGACCACCTACACCACACCACAAGCTTGACCGCCTACCCCAACACAACATAACCAACCTGGCCCACCCTACCCAACCCAACCCAGTAGCTTGACCACCTACACCACACCACAAGCTTGACCACCCACCCCAACACAACACAACCAACCTGGCCCACCCTACCCAACACAACCCACTAGCTTGAACGCTCGCCCCACCACACACCACACACCCCAACCCAACACAACCAACGCCACACACCTCACCCACCGCCACCCACAAAGCTGCCCACACCTCAATCTGACCTTGTGTTATCACGGGATGAAGATCTTTAGCCAAATCACTTAAAATGTTAAGGTTGTGTTCAAATACATTACACATTGTATCGCATACCAGTACATTACATATTGTAAAGCATCTCAGCAGGAAGATTCTAATCTATTAAGCATGCTAGCGTTTGGTGAATGCTCAAGATATACACCAAATAACTCAAAATGTTGAGGGTCTGTTCCAATACATGACGTATTGGATCACACCCTCAACACGATTACTAACATATTTTAAGCATGGTAGCGTTTGGTTAAGGGTGGAGCGAATGTAGGGTTTAGTTAACTCAGAAATGACAGTTACTAGATTTGCTCTTGGTGGTGCTGTTACCTGAAAAGGAAAGAAGTAGCCATAATCGACGGCGGAAAATAGAGATGGCGGAAGGCACCCTAAAAGGGGGCTATACTACAGTTTTGTTTCTGCTATCCGGCCTTCAATCTCGAGAAGAATTGTCGGAAATTTTGCCTGAAAAAGTGGAGGTACAAACTACTAACTACGAGGCCCAAATCCAAATCATCCCCTGGATGGCTATTGGATGGCTACAAGCGCAACATTTGGTAACAGCTCGACTAAAAGGTTTTAGTTCATGGTAACATTTGGTAACAGCTCGACTAAAAGGTTTTAGTTAAGGGTAACATTTGGTAACAGCGGTAACATTTGGTAACAGCTCGACTAAAGGGTTTTAGTTAACGGTAACATTTGGTAACAGCTCGACTAAAAGGTTTTAGTTAATGGTAACATTTGGTAACAGCTCGACTAAAAGGTTTTAGTTCTGCCATCACGTCTTCCCTAAACCCTAAAACCCTAAATCATAAACCCAACATCCCCCATAATTCCATGCACGCCGCTTCTGCAGATGTCCGAGAAGGGTAAATTTGCCAGAGATTACTTTCTCCGCTCAGGAGAGCTTCGCCACATCAAGCGTCTCAAGTTCTGGCCGCTGGAGGAGGTTCTGAAGGAGAAGTACAAGTTGGATCTCCGTGAGGTGCGATGAACTGTTGTACATTTTGGTGCATGTAGGATGTCTAAGCACCTTCTCAATTGGCAGAAAGAGTTTTTATAGAAGAGCCATAAACATATAATGTTGTGTCCGCTGGAGGAGGTTCTGAAGGAGGAGAACAAGTTGGAGCACCGTGAGGTACGATGAGCTGTTGTACATTTTGGTCCATGTAGGACGTCTAAGCACCTGTTCAAGTGGCAGAAAGAGTTTCTTTAAAAAAACACGAAACTTAAGTTTTACCACAGGAGGAGGTTCTGAAGGAGAAGTATAAGTTGAAGCACCGTCCACCCCCCCAAACCCAACCCCCACCCCTCCCCCAGTAAAACACACCAACCTCAACTGCGCAGGCCACGTCCCTGTCCTTCCTCCTCCCCATGCTTTACAACACAACACAACTGCGCAGTCCAAGTCTCTAGCCTCCTTCCACCCCCCCCCATGCTTTACAACACAACCCAGCACAACACAACTGCGCAGTCCAAGTCTCTAGCCTCCTTCCTCATCTCCATGCTTAACTATGTCCCTGAGACCTCCCCACTCCCCATCCCCACTCCCCCAATAACACACTCCAACCTCAACTACGCAGGCCGAGTCTCTTGCCTCCTTCCTCCTCTCCATGCTGGAGTACATCCCAGGGAAGCGAGCCACTACCGCCCATATCCTCTCGCCCTCCCCCCTCCACCCTCCCCCAGTAACACGCACCAACCTCAACTATGCAGGCCGAGTCTCTAGCCTCCTTCCTCCTCTCCACGCTCAAGTAGATCCCCGAGAAGCGAGCCACTGCCGCCCAGCTCCTCTCTGCCTCCCCCCTCACCCTCACCCCTCCCCCAATAACACGCACCTACCTCAACCACACAGGCCGAGTCTCTGTCCTCCTCTCCATGCTCGAGCAGATCCCAGAGAAGCGAGCCACTGCCGCCCAGATCCTCTCTCCCTACCCCCTCACCCAAAAACACGCACCAACCTCAACTACGCAGGCCGAGTCTCTAGCCTCCTTCCTCCTCTCCATGCTCGAGTACATCCCCGAGAAGCGAGCCACTGCCGCCCAGCTCCTCTCCCATCCCTGGCTACGGGGCGAGCACTGCTCAGTATCAAGCAGTGACAAGCAGCACCAGAGCCAACCCGCTGACATGAGCGACGAAGGGGAGAAGGACGAGAGCAGAGCAGAGGAGGGTGGGGCCGCCCAAGCAGCACACCCTGAGGGAGATGAGGGTGATGGCTGCTCTTCACCCCCCCGAGGTTCACGCATGGACTCGGCCAGTGGGCACAGGGAGCAGAAGGTGCGCCACACACCTCACACACAAGCGCTACACACAATCCCTGCACACATACCGCCACCTACTCCCCCCGCTTCACACACACACACACCCTGGGAAGGATAAGTGTGATGACAGCTCTTCTCCCCCCCGAGGCGCACGCATGGACTCGGCCGGTGGGCACAGGGAGCAGAAGGTGCGCCACACACCACACACACAAACGCTACACACACACCCTGCACACACACCGCCACCTACCCCCCCCCCCCCCCCCCCCCCGTATACCCCTACTCCACACACGCACACACACTGAGAAGGATGAGTATGATAACAGCTCTTCACTCCCGAGGCTCATGCATGGAATCAGCCGGTGGGCACAGGGAGCAGGAGGTGAGCCACACAAACCACCAGTACTACGTCCCCCACACCCCCTACACACACACGCACTGCCACCTACTTCCCCCCACCCAACCACTACCACCAGTACCGCGTCTCCACACACACACACACACACACACACAAACAGGAGCGAACTAGCAGCTTCGAGAATGGACGCCGGGATCAGGAGGTGTCACTCACACATCACCACCTACTTCCCCCACTCCACCCCACCCCTCCGCTCACGCACATATACACCACCAGTACCACGCCCCCACGCCCCCGCAAACAACCCCCCCCCACCCACCCCCCCACCCCCCCCACACACAGGCGCTAAATAGCAGCCTCCAGGATGGACGCCGGGATCAGGAGGTGACAAACACACATCACCACCTACTTCCCCCACTCCACCCCACCCCTCCGCTCGCACACATACACACCACCAGTACCACGCCCCCACGCCCCCACGCCCCCCCCCCCCCCCCCACACACACACACACACACACACAGGCGCTAACTAGCAGCCTCCAGGATGGACGCCGGGATCAGGAGGTGACAAACACACATCACCACCTACTTCCCCCACCCCACCGCTCACACACATACACACCACCAGTACCACGCCCCCACCCACCCGCAAACACACCCCACACACAGGCGCTAACTAGCAGCCTCTAGGATGGACGCCGGAATCAGGTGACACACACATCACTACCTTTTTCCCCCACCCCCCACCCAACCCAACCCCTCCGCTCACACACATACACACCACCGGTACCACGCCTCCACCCACCCGCAAACGCACCCCACCCCACCCCACCCCACACACACAGGCGCTAACTAGCAGCCTTTAGGATGGACGCCGGGATCAGGAGGTGACACACACATACATCACCACCTACTTCTCCCACCCCACCCCACCCCACCCCTCCACTCACACACATACACACCACCAGTACCACGCCCCCACCCACCCGCAAACACACCCCACACACACCTTACACACACCCCACACACACAGGCGCGAACTAGCAGCCGCCATGATGGACGCCGGGATCAGGAGGTCGAGGAGGTATCGGGCAGGCGCTCCAAGCTGCACTGCGAAGGAGGCAATAGGGAGCGATCATCCCCTAGTGCTTCGCCTAATGACGCAGCGGGCACAACTGGTCATGGCCATGGTTCTAAACGACACTCCCATGGGACAAATGGGGCAGACGATGAGCCATCGGGTCGTTCACACCATGACAGGCAAGTTCAGGGGTGTTTGTTTCAAAACCCTTGCCTCTATTTCTACCAAATCCTGTTCATGAAATCATGACAGAGCCATGGCTCTAAACGACACTACCATGGGACAAATGGGACGGACAATGTGCCACGGGGTCAAGGTAATTATAACGCCTGGTGGGGCGTGGTGTTAAGGGAGCCCGTCGTACGCGGGTGGGGAGCGGTCTCCTACCTCAACTGGACAAGCTACCATTGCGGTTGACAACGACCTGCAACGCCAAGAGCGACCAAAGTGGGGAGTCGAACCCCCGACTCTTCATCCTCAAGCGATCTGGTCTACCACTAGACCATTGTATATATAACTGAAAGGGGCTGCCATCGGGTCGTTTACACCATGACAGACACGTTTGGGAGCGCTTGTTCCACAACCATTGCCTCTATTTTTACCCACATCTTATTCATGACACAGATGTTCACACTCATGATTCCTTCATGACGAAATTCACATCAATGAGCCCATCGTGACAAAGTTAACACCACCTTTCCTTCTTGACACCTTCATGAAACAAAGTTCACACCACCTTCTCTTCTAAACCCTAAACCTTAAACCCTAGCTCTTAATCATTAAGAAGTAGGCTGGTACAAGAAGAACATATGGGGTTATTGGCCCGTTCACATCTGATGTTCTTGTTCTGGTCATGCAGGTTCGTGCATTAACCTCGAGCCCTGTACTCAACAGGTCCACCACCACCTCGTCGCACCGGCGTGAACACGCCAGGCAGCACAGTGACCATGCAGAGCAACGGGAGACTGTACCCAAGGTCAGCGGGACCCCTCTAGACGTGACACCCGAGACAGCTGGCCTGGAGGGTGCCATGTTTGCAGCCTCACTAGATTGATCTACATAGGTCAAGAGGCACTGTGACCTCGCTGGCTGTACTCAAGCTGACTGTACCCAAGGTCAGTGGGACCCCCCTAGAGGTGACACGGGAGGCGGCATCACTGGGGGGTGCCATGTGTGCATCTTCTCTAGATTGATCTACATATGCTTGGAGACCTTTCTTGAAAGTGGGAGCTTCTAAGCCTGCAAGAGAGCTTGTGAGCTTGAAGGTTGCAAGAATTTTTAATTTGAATTGTTGCATGGTCTTTCGGCCAACTCTGGGCTGCTCACCGTCTTCCAATTCCAAGCCCCCCCGTGGGATACCCACGGAAACCAGGGAGCATACTAAACAGACTAGACAGTTTAAATACTTGACTTAATTTTGCAAGCTGCTGCAAGAGAGCTATAATGACTAAGTTATGACTATGTTTGCAAGCAGCTGCAAGAGAGCTGTTATAACTAAGTTATGACGAAGTTATGACTAAGTTTGCAAGCAGCTGCAAGAGAGTTGTTATGACTAAAAGGGCGCCTCGAAGCTTACAAGATCCGTAGCCGGACCTTCCTGGACACTTGATGCAGCAGTGACTGCTACCGCACAGAATGTAGCAGAGACGAGGGTTGTTCAGGACGCTGTGTCCTGCGTCGCAGACGCAACATTGAAGGGTCAGTTGCATCCCAGGCGCAGCTTCAGTGGATTCGTTGCGTCGCAGGACGCAGGCTATGGGTTGGTTGCGTCTCAAGGCTCATGCTATGGAAATGATTGTGTCTCAGGTCGCAGGCTGGGAAATTGGTGTTGGATTGGATTGTTACATGCTTTTGCAACCAACTCTGGGCTGCTCGCCGTCTTCTTATTCCAAGTCCCCCGTGGCTGCACACAGAAAACAGGAAGCATACTAAGTCAGACAGGTGTTGGATATGTATGAATGTCCCAGTCCAGGGATAGGCCCAATAGACTACAGGGACTTGCCCAACCGCGATAGGAAGGGCTAAAAAGTAAAAGCATCGATGAACTGAACCCCAAACACTTGTTTTGCCGACGGGGGCCCTGAAGTTTAGTCTGTTAGGAGAGGTGGCTCTACTATCCTGTACTCGCGTATATATAATGGAAGCACTCTTTCACCACCTCTTGTCTGAGCCTGTTTGTTTGCTCTGGGGCAAAAGTGTGTTACCCCCAGTCAGAATGATAATTCAGGCGTCGACTGTTATTTTTATGCTTTTACCTATTTTTCCAGACATGTCACCAGATGTCAGGATCGGATCGGACTGATTACATGATCCGTCAGCCTTCCAGCTGCCCACCGTCTGCAGGTGGAGTAAACATGGTTAGTGTAACAACTGTTTCACTACAGGAGTGTTGTGAAATATTGAGTACTTGAACTTGAACTTGATAACATAGCTTTAGTCGGGCTACAGTTAGCAATTTCAAATCAAATTGCCAATTGGGCTCTTCGCCGCCTTTGGCAGTAAAATTAAGGCAGGAAAAACGTAAACGTTATCAAATCAATAAAAATAACATCTAACATCTAAGCATTCATATCAAAAATGACTTGATCCAATCTCATCATACATTCATGGATGAACAGAGGTCGATTCACACGACCTGCCACTTCTGGATTGTACATCAGATAATTTAGAGGAATCGTTTTGCTCTAAGATTGATAAATCAGATTATGATACTTACTTCTCGAATTAAATAAGGCTTCGTCGGTACATTCGAAAACCACATGGTGTTCAATTGAACGGTCCCGTAATCACATGGCACATTCGGTCGTTCCAACTGACAATGGGTCTCTTCCATCTATCAGTTTCCACATTCAGGTAGTGGGAGGAAATTCCGAATAGCCATGTGACGAACCACTTCGAGTGAGGTAGGCCTCTGATGAGATTAAAAAGCAACTCAGGTTTACCATACTCATCCCATGACGAGGAAATCAAAATAAATAAATAGTATACCTGATTAAGAGACCAAACTACGGCATACCGGTACTAACCCCGTGCGATAACGACGGACACCAGGGGGGTCGAACTCGATCCCATTATAGGTAGACATGCTCAAGTCTTTACGCTGGTAGAGTGATAGTTCAGTGACGTTGCCGGGGGCGAGGCTAAAATAAAGTTGCTAACAAAAGACTAGCAATAACTTGAAGTTTAACTGAACAAAGGGGCTGTGATTGGCCCCAGTGACAGCAAACGGGCTGGCTCCCTCAACCTCGCGCCTCGAAATAAGGCGTCTTATTTCTTTATTTCTGTATACAAAGGGGCTCCTTCCTTCTGTGTTTCTGGAGGACTTGCTCATCATCCTCAAGAAAGACTACCGTCTCTTAGCAAAGGAGCCCTTGTTTTGTGTCAACAAAGGCCTGCCCATGACTATGTAATGCTTTGTAATATCATGCAATTACATTTTTTACAACAAGGATTTTCGCCCTATGCTAGCCCCAGTCTCGAATGATTAGATGTGATGTGATGTGATGAGGCGGAGCTTTTCCTAAATTATATTTGATAGTCATTGGCAGGCCATTGTTGACCCAAGACAAGCCCGCTCCACAGCATACATATGGCACTGGCGAGTGCCAGGAATAGTTACGTGATCCGAAGTAGGGTTGTCCAGGGCTACACAAAGATCTGTATCTTGAGGCGCACCCAGTTCCAAGATCTGCATGAGACGCAACGGACCCTCCAAGCACGCAATCGACCTACTGGATCTGTGTCTCAGACGCAGCAGACCTCCGAAGGTCTGCGTCTGCGTCCAAGACGCAAGACGCAGCGTTTTGAACAACCCTGCTCCTTATTCTGAATCCGATTCCCAACCCCATCTGCCAGCTTGGGCCGACGAAAAATGTTGATCCGCGCCAAATTTGCTCAGAGAAAAAAGGGGGATGTTGGCGTTATCTGTTCCTGGTCCCAGCCCACCCGCGCCCACCGAGGCCACGAGGCGGATGAACTATGAGGCCGATATGAACGATGAGGCGGATATTACCGATTAGGCTGATAAACTGACAACGACAGCAGCCACTCTGTTTCTCTCTCACTCACAGTCGCGTTGAACCAACGACGCAATGCTTCACCACACCATGCTACCAAAGGCGATGCATTTGACCCACAGGCGCATCGCCCCCATCACCAGGCCGTCCTGCACTTCCGCCCAGTAAGACCCCCCCAACTAAACACGATTAGGATACAACCCCATGCCCCGTTTCAATTGTAGCGAAACCTAGCGCATGCGAGCAGGCTGACATTGTTCCTCCTAAACCGGCAATATTGTGCTATCGATAGAATGAGGCGAGGCAGTTCGATCCAATCCATCGTGTCCCTTCCATCCCCTCCCACCACCATCCACCCATCCATCCCATCCCATCCCACTCATCCACCCCACCCCACCCCTCCCATTCGCCCACCCACCCATCCCCATGCACCTTATCCCCCCCTATCCCCTCCATCGCCCCCCCCCCACCCACCCACCCACCCACCCACCCACCCACCCACCACCACCACACCCACCCACCCATCCCATCCCCCAGCACTTTATCCACACATTTTTGTCTCTCCCTCGAGTTGAGTGTTCGTTGCTTCTATTTGGTAATGTCGTGCTACATCAATGTGGATTTTTTATGCTGCCTCAGACATCGTTGACCGGAGCATACATCGTATTGCTATCCTGCATTTTGTACCTGGTGTGGGGGGTGTGGGGGTGTGGGGGGGCATGCATCGTATTGCTATCCTGCATTTTGTACCTGGGGTGGTGTGTGTGGGGGGTGGGGGTGGGGGGGGGCATGCATCGTATTGCTATCCTGCATTTTGTACCTGGGGTGGTGTGTGTGTGGGGGTGGGTGGGGGGGGCATGCATCGTATTGCTATCCTGCATTTTGTACCTGGGGTGGTGTGTGTGTGGGGGGGGGGGGGGGGGGGCATGCATCGTATTGCTATCCTGCATTTTGTACCTGGGGTGGTGTGTGTGTGGGGGGGGGGGGTGGGGGGGGCATGCATCGTATTGCTATCCTGCATTTTGTACCTGGGATGGTGTGTGTGTGGGGTGGGGGGGTGGGGGGGGGGCATGCATCGTATTGCTATCCTGCATTTTGTACCTGGGATGGTGTGTGTGGGGTGGGGGGTGGGGGGGGGCATGCATCGTATTGCTATCCTGCATTTCGTACCTGGGGTGGTGTGTGTGTGGGGTGGGGGGTGGGGGGGGGCATGCATCGTATTGCTATCCTGCATTTTGTACCTGGGGTGGTGTGTGTGGGGGTGGGGGTGGGGAGGGGCATGCATCGTATTGCTATCCTGCATTTTGTACCTGGGGTGGTGTGTGTGTGGGGGGGGGGTGGGGGGGGCATGCATCGTATTGCTATCCTGCATTTTGTACCTGAGGTGGTGTGTGTGGGGGGTGGGTGGGGGGGGGCATGCATCGTATTGCTATCCTGCATTTTGTACCTGGGGTGGTGTGTGTGGGGGGTGGGGGTGGCGGTGGCATGCATCGTATTGCTATCCTGCATTTTGTACCTGTTGTTTGTGTGGCATAAATAGGGGACCAGCCCATCATGCATGATTGCTTGGTACCCTTATGTATGACAAAAAATCGTTAGAATGTGTGTATTGCACCACCATAAGTGCCCTCCAATGCTCGACTTCCTGCGGGCACATGGTCAGCATGTGCATGTGCATGAGAGGGGGAGGGTGGGGAGAATTTTTGTGGGGGCATAAATAGGGGGCCGCGCTTCATGCCTGATTGCTTGGTGCCCTTCGGATTACAAAAAAATATTAGAACGGGTATAATGCCACCACCATGAGAGCCCTCCAATGCTTGACTTCATGCACACACAAGGGAGGCATGTGCATGGGGGGGGGGGGGGGGGGGGGGGGGGGGGGGGGGGGGGGGGGGGGGGGGGGGGGGGGGGGGCATAAATAGGGGACCAGCGCTTCATGCCTGATTGCTTGGTGCCCTTAGGATTACAAAAAATGTTAGCACGGGTTTAATGCCACCACCATGAGTGCCCTCCAATGCTCGACTTCATGCACACACAAGGGAGGCATGTGCATGGGGGGGGGGGGGGGGGGGGGGGGGGGGGGGCATAAATAGGGGGGCCGCGCTTTATGCCTGATTGCTTGGTGCCCTTAGGATTACAAAAAAATGTTAGCACGGGTTTAATGCCACCACCATGAGTGCCCTCCAATGCCCAACTTCATGCACACACAAGGGAGGCATGTGCATGGGGGGGGGGGGGGGGGGGGGGGGGGGTCATAAATAGGGGACCAGCGCTTCATGCCTGATTGCTTGGTGCCCTTAGGATTACAAAAAATGTTAGCACGGGTTTAATGCCACCACCATGAGTGCCCTCCAATGCTCGACTTCATGCACACACAAGGAGGCATGTGCATGGGGGGGGGGGGGGGGGGGGGGGCATAAATAGGGGGCCGCGCTTTATGCCTGATTGCTTGGTGCCCTTAGGATTACAAAAAAATGTTAGCACGGGTTTAATGCCACCACCATGAGTGCCCTCCAATGCCCGACTTCATGCACACACAAGGGAGGCATGTGCATGGGGGGGGGGGGGGGGGGGGGGGGGGGGGGGGGGGGGGGTCATAAATAGGGGACCCAGCGCTTCATGCCTGATTGCTTGGTGCCCTTAGGATTACAAAAAATGTTAGCACGGGTTTAATGCCACCACCATGAGTGCCCTCCAATGCTCGACTTCATGCACACACAAGGGAGGCATGTGCATGGGGGGGGGGGGGGGGGGGGGGGGGGGGGGGGGGGGGGGGGGGGGGGGGGGGGCATAATAGGGGACCAGCACTTCACGCATGATTGCTTGTTGCCCTTTTGATGATCAAACATCGTTAGCACGGGTATAATGCCACCATTATAAGTGCCCTGCAATTCGTTACTTCCTGCAGGCACATGGGGGGCGGAGGGTGGGTGAGGAGGAGGGTATGTGCATGGGGTGTGTGGGGGGAACTGGTTGGTGTGTGTGCATATGGGTGGTGTGTGTGTGGGGGGGGGTGGGGGGGGGGGGGGGACTGGTAGGTGTGTGTGTTATGGCTGAGGCGCACTCCTCTGTGAATTGTTTTACAGTTCTCCTAGGATGAGGGCTTGGAAGTTGGCTACCCCAGTCACAATGCTAATTCAGGCCTCCACTGTTATCTGATAATTCGACAATTCAACAATTTGACAATTCGGCAATTCTCCTAGGATGATGGCTTGACTGGGAGGGGAAGTATGAGGTGGGAATGTATGAGGGGGGATGATACCCCTAGTCAAAATGATAATTCAGGCGTCCACTGTTATCTGACAATTTGACAATTCGACAATCTCCTAGGATGGCTTGACAGGGGGGGCAGCATGAGGTGGGAATGTATGAGGGGGGAGTGCAAAATATGGGAGTGCAGGAAGGGTGTGGTGGGGTTGGGGGGGAGGTGGTGGTGGTAGTGGTGGGGTTGGGGGGGTGGGTGGTAGTGGTGGTGGTGTGGTGTTGGTAGTGCGGTGGTGGTGGTGGTGGTGTGGTGGTGGTGGTGGTAGTGCGGTGGTGGTGGTGTGGTGATGAACCAGGATCAGCCCTCCATGCACCTTCTGAATGCATCGTGCCGAAGGTGACAAGAATTGTTAGCATGAGTAAAATACCACCATCAGAAGTGCCCTCTAATTGCTGCGGGCGTATGGACGGCTTTTGCACGAGCATGGGGAAGGTGGTGGTGGGTGTGTGTGGGGGGGTCGTGTTGTGGCTAAGGGGCACTAAGCCGAACGCCCGAGGGGTCTAGGTCCACATTTTTCATTTTGTTCAAATGTCAAATTTCCCTATCTTGCAGTGCTGAGCGGGCTGTTCCTTGCCCTGTTGCACAAGACGCTCCTAAGGTACCCTGGACTACTTTTACCCCCCCTACACACACACACACAAATCCCCCCCCCCCCCCCCCCCCCCCCATGTTGCAGAGCGGAGCAAGCTGTTCCTTCCCCCGCTGTTGCATAGGATGCTCCCAAGATACCCTGGACTATTTGAACTTGTGTGTGTGTGTGGTACCCTGGACTACTTTTATCCCCCCTCTACCCCCCCCCCCCCCCCCCCCCCCCCCTCTTACCCCTCCCCCAAGCTTTCCCCCACCCCACCCCCTACCCCCCATGTTGCAGGGCTGAGCAGGCTGTTCCCCCCCTGCAGCACAGGGATGCTCCCAAGGTACCCTGGACTCCTTCCCCCTCCCCCCCCTCCCCCAAACTTTCCCTCAGCTCATCACCCCACCCCCCACCCCCCATGTTGCAGGGCTGAGCAGGCTGTTCCCCCCCTGTAGCACAGGATGCTCCCAAGGTACCCTGGACTCCTTCCCCCTCCCCCCCCTCCCCCAAACTTTCCCTCAGCTCATCACCCCACCCCCCACCCCCATGTTGCAGGGCTGAGCAGGCTGTTCTCCCCCTGCAGCACAGGATGCTCCCAAGGTACCCTGGACTCCTTCCCCCCCCACCCCCCACCCCCCTCCCTCAAACTTTCCCTCAGCTCACCACCCCCACCTCCCACCCCCCATGTTGCAGGGCTGAGCAGGCTGTTCCCCCCTGCAGCACAGGATGCTCCCAAGGTACCCTGGACTCCTTCCCCCTCCCCCCCCTCCCCCAAACTTTCCCTCAGCTCATCACCCCACCCCCCCATGTTGCAGGGCTGAGCAGGCTGTTCTCCCCCTGTAGCACAGGATGCTCCCAAGGTACCCTGGACTCCTTCCCCCCCCCCCCCCCCCCCCCCCCCCTCCCCCAAACAATTCCCCACCTCATCACCCCACCCCACCCCCTATGTTGCAGGGCAGAGCAGGCTGTCCCCCCCCCTGTTGCACAGGATGCTCCCAAGGAGGACAAGCCAAAGAAGCAGAAGACCCCCAAGGGAACTAAGCCTCCCACTCCCAAAGGATCAAAACCTGCTGCTAGTTCAGCTTCTAGCCCTGAGGAAATCAGGGCTGTGAGGATTCAGAAGGTGGGTTGGGTTTTCCAGAGAAATCGTGTTTACATGATCTTACCAACCTGCTTTAGGGATTCAGAATGTAAATGGGCGGTTTTAGAGGGATTGAAGGGCTGTAAGGATTCATCAGGATTTGCACCCCCCCCTGCACCCACCCTGTACATTTCATTTCATTTCATCTTGTTTGCAAAACTCCTGCACCCCCCCTGTACATTTCATTTCATCTTGTTTGCAAAACTCCTGCATCCCCCTGCACATTTCCTTTCCTTTCCTTTCATTTATTCATTCCATTTCATTAATGTCATTTCATTTCATTTCATTTGCAAAAACCCTGCCCCCCCCCCCCCCCCCCCTGAAAATTTCATTCCATTCCATTCCATTCATTCCATTCTATTCCATTCATTTCATTTGCAAAAACCTGCACACCCCCTGGAAATTGCATTTTATTTCATTTCATGTCATTTCACCAATTCAATTTTATTTCATCTCATGTCATTTCATGAATTCCATTTTATTTCGTGTCATTTCATTAATTCCATTTTATTTTATTATATTTTATTTCATTTCATGTCATGTCATTTCATTAATTCCATTTCATTTGCAAGGTTATGAGCGAAGTGGGAATAAATCAATAAAATAAATAATATGCCTTATGACGAGGATATAAGTTGAGGGGGCCAGCCCGTTCATAAGGGCTTTTGGGATTCTGAATGTAAATGGGAGGTTTTGAAAGTAGCCAAAGGCTGTGGGGATTCAAAAGGAAATTGTGTTCTGCATGGAAATCGGGGCTGTAGGGAATCTGAATGTGAATGGGAGGTTTTGAGAGTAGCCAAGTGAAGGGCTGTGTGGATTCAAAAGGAAGTTTTTGTAAGAATCTGAATGTGAATGGGAGGCAAGGTGATGTGAGGTTTCGAAATTGGCTAGGAGGTCTGTTAGGATTCAAAGGGAAATTGAGTTCTGCGTGGAAATCAGGGCTGGTGGGAATCTGAATACGAATGGGAGGTTTTGAAAGTAGCCAAGGGCTGTGAGGATTCAAAAGGAAATTGTGTTCTGCATGGAAATCGGGGCTGTGGGGAATCTGAATGTGAATGGGAGGTTTTGAAAGTAGCCAAGTGAAGGGCTGTGTGGATGGGGTCACGGGGTGGACATTGCTTGGGTGCATGGGGTTGGGTCTCCATGGGCACCAACTTGTACTTTTGCCTTCTTGCCATACCAACCATACGCGATACCTTTACTCAGACCAACTTGTACTGCTTTTTTGCTCATACCAACCTTACGCGGTACCTTTGCTCAGACCAACTTGTGCTTTTGCTTTTTTGCTCATACCAACTTCTGTTACTTGTAACAGTCCAGGGGTATACCAAATATGCTAAAGGGAATTGCCCAACCATGACAGGAGGGGCTTTAAAGAAAAGCACCGATGAACTGAACCCCCAAACAATCGTTTTACCAACGGGAGCCCTGACTTCGTGCTACATTGAAAATTGAATTCAACAATGAATACGATCATCTACATGTTCAAAAATCTACATCTAAACCCACCCCCACCCCACCCCACCCCCATCCCCACCCCACCCCACCCAACCCCACCCCCATCCCACCCCACCCCACCCCACCCCACCCCACCCCCATCCCCACCCCACCCACCCCCCACCCCCACCCCACCCCCACCCCACCCCACCCACACCCCACCCCACCCCACCCCACCCCATACCATCTTCTACATCTTCTCATACCAACCTTACCTTGTCCTTGTGCCCAGGGGGGCCCTGAGTTTGTGCTACTGTGCAAATTTAATTCTACGATTAATCCAATCTTCTACATCTTCTCATACCATCTTTTAAATGTTCTCATACCCAGTCTGGAGGGCGGTATGGTCCAGACCCGGTCGTTAAGGCTTCGGCGACCGGAGTTCAAGCCCCGCTGCCGGAAGACGGCGGGTGGTTTGTCGAGTCCGACTTTAGGGCGGTGTTGTTTCACTGCTAGGACATGAGCCCCTTGTAAGCTTTCTTTCTTTCATACCAACTTTACCTTGTCCTTGTGCCCAGGGGGGCCCTGAGTTCGTGCTTCAGTGAAAATTTAATTCTACGGTTAATCCAAACTTCTTCATGTTCTCATACCAAGCTTACCTTGCCCTTGTGCCCAGGCTGAGACTCTGAGGGCTGCAGGCAAGGAGCCTTATGCCTACCGCTTTGACAGGACACATTACACCACTGAGCTCCAGGTGTGGTAGTGGATGCTTGTGTGTGTGTGTGTGTGGTGGTGGTGGGCGTGGTGGTGGGAGGGGGGGGGGGAGGACGCAGGTGCGTGATGATGAGCCATGGCAGTGGGAAATCTCTTACTGGCTTTCTTGATTGAATTTGAATTTGAATTTGAATTTGGAAATTGAAATCTCTCACTGGATTTCTTGATTGAATTTTCAATTTTGAGCTTGAAATGGTATTGTATATGGACATGGGAATGGAAATTTGAAATCGAATTGAAGTTTGAACACTGCTATACTGGGCTCCTAAACAAAATACATTAATTAATAAACCAATAAATGCATACATAAATAAATAGTACACCTTATTACGAGGCGTGAGGTTGAGGAGGCCCGCCCGTTTGCTTGCACTGGGGCCAGCCACCAACTCCTAGACCAGCTCAAATGATATTGAAAGTGCCCAGACTACACCTGTTCAGAAGTACACTGCAAAGTACAGCAACATGAATGCTTGCACATTGTAACGGAGTGCTATACCACTGCATCTTAGCTACTTATACCGTAGTAACGGCCATATCATACGATATCATATGATGCCGGCAGTCAACATCATATCATCATATGATATGTGGGTCCCTACTTATACCCATATATATAGACTAGTAGCATCTCCCGTTTCTACATTTTGCTCAATAGTTGAGTTCGTTGAAATCTGGCAGAAGGTGCGGGGTTCGAATCACTAGGGTGCGCCTTAGTGTTCGCGGTCGCTGTCAGCTGCACTGTCCAGGTAAAGTAGCAGCCCGTTCTCTACCCCCGTAAGACAGGGCTCCCTTAATTCCACGCCCCACCAGGCGTTATCATTAACTTGTTTATATACATATATACCCATACATACAGAATATAGTAGCAAACCACCCTGGGCTATGTATCAGTGCTTTTCTTTTCAGCTACGAGCAGCAGCTTCTAGGCAGCTCCCCTGCCTGCCTATCCAGCCAAATACAATGCAGTCTACTGCACCTGGACGCTGGCATCATCAGTATTCTACGCGTGTTGAAAAAGGCGCATAGCCCAGTGGATGAGTCTGGAAGCTTCCTAGAAGCTGCTTCTTGTAGCTGAAAAGAAAAGTACTGTTATACATAGGGAACAACAGCATGATATTATATGATGCCGCCAGTCTGACTAGGCTAAAGGTACCATTTATATACAATTTCATAAGCAATTTGTAAGATATCATATGATACCATACTCGCCTTTGGACAGCATCATATGATATGCCAGTCCCTATTTGTATGAGGAACTCCTTCATTGTCTGCTACACACATGCACCTATCTACACACATGCACCTATCTACACACATGCACCTAGCTACACACATGCACCTAGCTACACACATGCACCTAGCTACACACATGCACCTAGCTACACACATGCACCTAGCTACACACATGCACCTAGCTACACACATGCACCTAGCTACCACATGACCTAGCTACATCATGCACCTAGCTACACCACCGCACCTAGCTACCACACCATGCACTTAGCTACACACATGCACCTAGGCTACATCACTGCCCCTATCTACACACATGCCCTAGCTACATACAGCACCTAGCTACACACATTACATTGCACCTAGCTCAACAACACATATGCCTCCTACTACAACACATGCCCCTATGCTAACACAACAGTGCACCTAGCTACACACCTGCACCTAACGCTACAAGCACAATGCACCTAGCTACACACGGCACCTAGCTACACACTATGCACCTAGCACATCCATGCACCTTCTACACACATGTCACCTAGCTACACACATGCACCTAGCTAACAACCATGCACCTAGTACAACACACACTGCCCCTTTAATCTACTCCATGCACCTAGCTACAAACACAATGCAGCCTATCTACACACATGCCACCACTAGCCTACAACAGCATGCACTCTAGCTACATACAGGCACCTACTACCACATGCACCTACTACAACCATGCACCTGCTATCCACATCATAAGCGCCTCAGCTACATTTACAGTGCACCTAGCTACAACACAGTCACCTTAGCTACACCATGCACCTAGCTACCACATGCACCTGCTATCCACATGCACCCAGCTACTACATGCACCTAGCTACACACATGCACCTAGCTACACACATGCACTCGCTAATACTGTCCTAGCTACAACCATGCCCTAGCCATACATCCATGCACCTAGCTACACCATGCACCTAGCGACAACCCTTGCAGCCTTGAGCTACCACACTGCCCTACGCTACACACATGCAC
Organism: Chlamydomonas sp. ICE-L; assembly: GCA_013435795.1. Lineage (NCBI taxonomy): Eukaryota > Viridiplantae > Chlorophyta > Chlorophyceae > Chlamydomonadales > Chlamydomonadaceae > Chlamydomonas > Chlamydomonas sp. ICE-L. The sequence continues at coordinate 3,632,282 of JACBWV010000472.1, forward strand.
CTAGCTACACACATGCACCTAGCTACATACATGCACCTAGCTACACACATGCACCTAGCTACACACATGCACCTAGCTACATACATGCACCTAGCTACACACATGCACCTAGCTACACACATGCACCTAGCTACACACATGCACCTAGCTATCCACATGCTTCTAGGCATTCCCTGAGATTTACTCCCCTCATCCTGTATTTTGCTTTGTCCATTAGCCCGCAACTCCTGTGTTCTGGCACATCTTTAAATCCACCACCCCCAGTTTTGTCCTTAAGTTCAACCCACAAATCCTGTATTTTGTTCTGCCGATTAATCCACCCATCCTGTGTCCTGGCCTGTGTTTCATTCCACCCATCCTGTGTTTTGCTTTATCTTTAAATCCACAAATTCTGTATTTGTTTCTGTTGATTAACCCACACATCCTGTTTCCTGGCCTGTGTTTCAATCCCCACATCTCACATCTTATTCTTTGCTTCAACCCGCGCATCCTGCGTTTTGTCCTGTATTAAAACCTGCAAATCCTGAGCTCTGTCCTTTGTTTCAATCCCCACCTCCTGTGTTTTGTTCTGTATTAAAATCCTTGAATGCAGTGTGCTGTCCTTGGTTTCAATCCCCACATCTCAAATCTTATTCTTTGGTTCAATCCACGCATCCTGCATTTTGTCCTGTCTTCAAATCCTAAAATCCTGGGTCCTGTCCTGTCGTGAAACCCCAAAATGCGGTGTTTTGTTCTGTGTTAAAATCCTTGAATGCGGTGTGCTGTCCTGTGTTTCAATCCCCACATCTCAAACCTTATTCTTTGGTTCAACCCACGCATCCTGCATTTTGTCCTGTATGAAAATCCTAAAATCCCGGGCTCTGTCCTGTCGTTTAACCCAAAAATGCTGTTTTTGTTCTGTATTAAAATCCTTGAATGTAATGTTCTGTCCTTTGTTTCAATCCCTACATCCTTTCTTTCGTTCTATGTTTCAATCCCCACCTCCTGTCTTTTGTTCTGCATTAAACTCCTTAAATGCTGTGTTCCATCCTTTGTTTCAATCCCCACCTCCTGTCTTTTGTTCTGCAGTAAACTCCTTAAATGCTGTGTTCCATCCTTTGTTTCAATCCCCACCTCCTGTCTTTTGTTCTGCATTAAACTCCTTAAATGCTGTGTTCCATCCTTTGTTTCAATCCCCACCTCCTGTCTTTGTTCTTGCAGTAAACTCCTTAATGCTGTGTTCCATCCTTTGTTTCAATCACCACCTCCTGTCTTTTGTTTCTGCATTAAACTCCTTAAATGCTGTGTTCCATCCTTTGTTTTCAATCCCACCTCCTGTCTTTTGTTCTGCATTTAAACTCCTTAAATGCTGTGTTCCTCCTTTGTTTCAATCCCCACCTCCTGTCTTTTGTTCTAGCAGTAAACTCCTTAATGCTGTGTTCCATCCTTTGTTTTCATCCCCACCTCCTGTCTTTTGTTCTGCATTAAACTCCTAATGCTGGTGTTCCATCCTTTGTTCAATCCCCACCTCCTGTCTTTTGTTCTGCAGTAAACTCCTTAAATGCTGTGTTCCATCATTTGTTTCAATCCCCACCCTCCTGTCTTTTGTTCTGCATTAAACTCCTTAAATGCTGTGTTCCATCCTTTGTTTCAGATCCCACCTCCTGGTCTTTTGTTCTGGCATTAAACTCCTTAAATGCTGTGTTCCATCCTTGTGTTTCAATCCCCACCTCCTTCTTTTGTTCTGCATTAAACTCCTTAAATGCTGTGTTCCATCCTTTGTTTCAATCCCCACCTCCTGTCTTTTGTTCTGCATTAAACTCCTTAAATGCTGTGTTCCATCCTTTGTTTCAATCCCCACGCGCCTGTCGGTTTGTCTGCATTAGCGACTCCTATTGCGGTGTGGTACTGGGCTGTCCTTGCTTTGCAAACTCAGCGGCCACCTCATGTTGATATTGTTCTGTCTCTGTAGCGACTTACAAGGTCTAAGGCAGAGTTGAGTGATGAGAGCACCTGATCGTCGTCTCGTGCAGGAGGCTCTTGCATTGTTCGAGAGAGGTGGCCGTTTGATAGAGTACCTCAATGCACAATTCCACCTGGATTTGCCAGTTTATTGATGGTCAGGCGCCTCCCACGGCTCCTGGGCTGGACATCACCAACCGCACCACCATATCACCACCACGCACCCACCGCGGTTCCACTCCTCCACCCACACACACACACCACACACAGCCCATACACCAACCCCCACCTACTCATGCCCGACCACCAACACCCCCACCCACCCTCCCACCCACCACCACCCCTGAGCGTAGGACCTGTTACAAGGATCTATAGGCAGGTGCTTGAGGATGAGAGCGCTGATGTTGCTGTGGCAGGCCGTCTGATGGCCAAGCGTGTGATGGGCAAGCTTGCATTCTTATCCATCAGGGACGACCGTGGTGAGATTCAGGTGTGTACTTTTTTATTTATTTTTTATCCAAGTTTGTATGAATTGTATTCAAATTAGGTGCATTAAAATCAAAATTCGTATTCGTATTTGAATTCAAATTAGTCTCCAAGCTTGCATTCTTATCCATCAATAGACGACGTGGGTGAGATCCAGTTGTGTACTTTAGGGAATACCAAAGGTGGGGCATATGAATAGTAGTTCAAATGAGGTGTATATGGTGAATCGCGGGCAAAATTCGTAGGTATTTGAGCTGAATGTCGGACCAGCTTTCATTCCTATAAACCATACAGGGAACGACGGGACAAGGTAAAAAGGTCGGGGTGGGCGACTTCCAAGTGTGTACGTTTGGGATACATCCACAACATTGGTATGATATTGGACACATGCTTAATATCCTACTTATTTATGTGGAATGAATCCTAATTTTAATTTTGGTTTTTTTGAATCCGAAAATCGTTATGGAAAAAAAATAAATTTGAATTCAAATTAGTCTCAAAGCTTGCATTCCTATCCACCAGGGACGACCGTGGCCAAGCTGGGGTCCCAGCTGTGTAACGTGTAATCCAATCAGTGTGTCTTTGTCATGCAAAGTTGGTATAATGAATCTGTATCCAAATCCATAGCTTCTTGATCCAGCCACTAGGCTGAACCCCAAGATTTAAGCAGTGCTAAAGAGCTGTTTACGTGATTCCAGGTGCACTAGGTTGCCTTGGGTTTGGCTGAATAGCCAGGCAGGGGAGCTGCCTAGAAGCTGCTGGTCATAGCTAAAAACAAAAGCTATGCCTAACACACATCATCTGTATTCTCCACCTCCCCTACCTTATCCCTGTGTAGCTATACCCACCATCCCTACCTACTATACCCTACCCCGCTATCCTACAACAACCCATCATCCACTACAAAATCTACAACCCCCATCCCTTCCCCGCTCCGCTGTCCCCTTTGTATCTATGGCTCACCATCCGAATCACTATCCCCACCATCCCTAACCCATACACCCCCGCTATCCCCCTAGACCCATCCTACTACAAACCCACCATCCCTACCCTATACCCGCTATCCCTACACCCATCATCACTACAAACAACCCCCATCCCTAACCCTATACCGCTTCGCTACAAATAACCCATCATCCTCGCACCCACTATCCCTTCCCCCTGCCACTGTCCCTGTGTATCTATGGCCACCACCGAGTGCACTAATAACCGCACCATCCCCTACCTCTAACCCGCTATCGTCCCCCATACACCCATGATCCGCTACAACCCACTATCCCCTTCCCCCTGCCTACTGCTCCCTGTTATCTATGGCCACCATCTGCCTCTCCATCCCATCACTACATACCCACCATTCCCTACCCTATAAACCCGCTAAAATTCCCTACAAGCCCATCTCACTATACCCACTACCCTTCCCCGTCCCCCTTGCCACTGTCCCTGTGTATCTATGGCCACCGTCCGATCACATGTGTGACCCCCAATCCCTACCCTATACCGGACCCTCGTCCCTGAATACCCATCATGTGCACGTGACACCCATTCAGCACTATACCCACCATCACGTCGCTGCCCTCCCCCTACCTCTGCATCTTTTCCCTGTGATAGCTATTGGCCACCACCTCAATCCGAGACCAAACCACCAGACCTACCCTAGAACCCTCTATCTCCAACCCAGCAATCAGCTATCAACCCACCAATACCCTACCCTATACCCACCATCCCTTCCCCCTGCCGCAGCGTCCCCTGACTACCATGGTCCAACCATGCCGATCACTACATCCCCACTACCATCCCTACCCTATACCCACCCCGCTAATCTCCTACATCCCAGCATCACTATACCCACCAGCTCCTACCTTAGTATGCCCCTACCCACCATCCTAACAACCCATTCACTATAACCCACCATACCATTCCCATACATAACCCCACGTACATCCCCTTGCATCTGCTCGGCCCCTTTGTCACCCAACATACCTGAAACCGCCGTCCCTACACCCACCATCCCTGTAACCTTCATCCCTACACCCACCATCCCTTGCATCTGCTGCTGCCCCTTTGTCACCCAACATACCTGTAACAGCCATCCAACAAAGCTGTATAGCTATACCCTCCATCTGATCCCTAACCTATATCAGCTATCCTATACCCATCATCCCTGTACCCGCCATCCCTATATCCACCATCCTTTGCCTCTGCTGCCGCCCCTTTGTCACCCAACATACTTGTAACGGCCATCCAACAACCCTGTGTACCTAAACTCTTTGGTGGTTGGCCCCAGTGAAAGCAAACGGGCTGAGCCCCTCAATCTCACGCTTTGTACTAAGGCGTACCATGTATGGTATTTACGTAGCTGTACCCATCATCCCATAGCGGTCATCCCTATGCATTTTTGTACTGCCCTGACCCCGCCTTTTGTATTGCCCTTCTGACCTGCCCTCCTCTTCCCTCACCACCATCGCCCCTTACCCCCACCATCCCCCACCCATGTGTAGCTGTACTGTGAGAAGGCGCGCTTGGAGGAGGTTGAAGAGGGCGGCTTTGCTGTTGTGAAGGGCACATGTGGCGTGGGCTGCATTGTTGAGGCTGGAGGGCTCCCACCATCCTATCACTGTCATCCCTATACCCTCACACCCACCGTCCCTTTCCCCCACCATCCCTTACCCGTGTGTGTAGCTGTACTGTGAGAAGGCGCGCTTGGAGGAGGTTGAAGAGGGTGGCTTTGCTGTTGTGAAGGGCACATGTGACGTGGGGGACATTGTTGGAGCTAGGGGCCATATGAAGAGGACCGAAAAGGGAGAGCTCAGCGTTATGGTCAAGTCGGGTCTCGAGGTGGGATTGCTTGTCTAGGATGCTGTGGTCTTGTTATTTCATATAATTATATGCCGGTTCCGGTAGGGTGGGTGGGCCAGTTGGGTGGGCCGGGCGGTGGGGTGGGGAGGGGGGGGCGGAGGGGTAAGTGGGTGGGTGAGGGGAGATGGTATAAGGTAGGTTCCAACATTGTTGGAGCTAGGGGCTTTAGAGAGGAGACTGGCAAGGGAGAGCTCAGCGTTATGGTCAAGTCTGGTCTTGACGTGGGAGTGCTTGTCTGGGGTAATGTGTCTTGTTACTTCATATAATTAGATGCAGGTTCAGCTAGGGTGGGTAGGGCTGGTTGGGGGGGGCTGGGCAGTGGGGTGGGGTGGGGAGGGGGGGGGGGGGGGGGGGGGGGGGGGGGGGGGGGGGGGGGGGGGGGGGGAGGGATTGCAACATTGTTGGTGCTAGGGGCTTTAGGAAGAGGTCTGGCAAGGGAGAGCTCGGCGTTATGGTCAAGTCTGGTCTTGACGTGGGAGTGCTTGTCTGGGGTAATGTGGTCTTGTTATTTCATATAATTATGCGCAGGTTCTGGTAGGGTGGGTGGGTGGGCTGGTTGGGTAGGCCGGGCGGGCGGTGGGGTGGGTATGGGAGGTGGGGAGGTGGGCCGGGTGTGGGTGTGGGGGGGGGGAAATGGGCTGGGTGGGTGCGTGTGTGGGTGGAGTGGGCCGGGTGGGGTGTGTGGGAGGGGAGTGGGCCGGGTGGGGGGGGCAGATGGTAAAAGGTACATTGCGGCAATGTTGGAGCTAGGGTCTTTATAAAGAGGTCTGGCAAGAGAGAGCTCAGTATTAACGTCAAGGCGGTAGTGCTTTTCTTGTGTGTATTCTTGTGTGTATTGAGGTGGTAGTGCTTTTGTTGAGGCGGTAGTGCTTTTGAGTTTTGAGGCGGTAGTGCCTTTCTTGTGTGCTGTGATCTTTTATAGCAATTCAGGGGGTGAACTGGACAAACGTTTCGTACTTAGTCGAGGATTGTCGAGAATTCCAGGCCAAATTGTCGATACCTCTCAGATTTCCAGGCCAAAATTCTCTATTTCAAGTACTAAGTACGAAGTACAAGTTCTCGCGGAAACGTTTTGTCCAGTTCATCCCCTGAATTGCTGTAATTGATAGGAAGGTAGTGCAGTAATCACCGATCAGAACCGAATGGCTCAGTGGCAGAGCAGAGGTTCAAAAATCGAGGCAGGTGCGGGGTTCGAACCCCCTTGAGTTCAAACCCCCTTGGGCCCGTCCAGCGGGTCGTCGACCGGCACGGAAACTGGTATCTAGGTGCGATGTTGGCTCGAGCAGCGCATACTTACAATCCGGTTCCCTTAATCCCACTGGGCACGTCCTTAGAGTTCATTGTGACAATTCTTGGATGTTTAAATTTCCAATTTTCTTTTTCAAATGTTTCAATTTTGTTTAAGAGTACTGTCTTTATTCATATTGTGATCTCATTCATTTATAAGTAGGGTACGATTATGTGCATACGTAAGGTGTAATTAGTATATTGCGATCTCATTCATTTATAAGTAGGGTACGATTATGTGCATAAGGTGTAATTAATATATTGCGATCTCATTCATTTATATGTAGGGTACGATTATGTGCATACGTAAGGTGTAATTAGTATATTGCGATCTCATTCATTTATAAGTAGGGTATGGCAATATGATATCATATGATACCATGTCATCATATGATATCATATGATGCCGGTGGTCTGACTAGGTAACTTTGGCCTGGGCCATCATATCATATGATATTAAATCATATGATTTTTGTATGAGATCATATGATATCATACTCGTCTTTAGTCAACATCATATCATTTGCCGTTCCCCATTTTTAAGTAGGGTATGATTATGTGCATAGGTAAGGTGCAATTAATATATGTATTAGTAGGGTGTGTATATGTAGGGTGTGAGATATATGGCTTGTTACAGTCATTATATATGTAGGGTGTGAGATATATTGTTTGTTACAGTTATTAGTAGGGTGTGTATATGTAGGGTGTGAGATAAATGGTTTGTTACAGTCCAGGGGGTCCAAGTCGGGTCTCGAGGTGTGGATACTATTCCTCTTGACTTGTGGCATAGACTGATGGACCCCTGTTTCACGTACTGCTTGTACCGCTCTTACACAGATTTTGACGAAGTCCTTGCTGCCCTTGCCAGACAGGGGGCAGGGAGTGACGGACCCCTGTTTCACGTACTGCTTGTACCGCTTTTACACAGATCTTGACCAAGTCCTTGCTGCCCTTGCCAGACAAGTGGCACGGACTGACGGACATCGAGAAGCGCTACCGCCAGCGGTACGTCGACATGATTGTGACAGAGGACACACGCAAGACCTTCCGCGCACGCTCAAAGATTGTGTCAACCATCCGACGTCACCGACGGAGGGTTTGTCTGGCCTGGCACCTTCCTGGAGGTGGGTGTTGCATGGGGGTGGGTGGGGGTCTGGATGTTGGGTCTGGTAGTGTGTGGGGGGTTCTGATGTGGGTTGGGAGTGTGGTGTGGGGGTGGGGTGGGTGGGGGGGGGGGGGGGATTGGATGTGGGTTTTGGTCGTTAGGTGGGGGGGTGGGGGGGGGTGTGTGGGGGTGGCCGGTGGGTTTGGTTCGTGTGTGTTCTGTGTTTCTGTCCAATTTCTTTGCTGTTTCGTTTTGTAGTTTTTTAGTGTGGGGGGGGTTGGGGTCTGGATTGGGTCTGTGGTGGGTGGGTGGTGTGGAGGAGGGTTCTGGATGGTGGTTCTTGGGAGTGGTGGGATGGATGTGGTTCCTGATGTCGGTCTAGGAGAAGTGAGTGGGGAATGAGGAGGTCTGGATGTGGTCTGGAAGTGTGTGTAATGGGGGGAGGGGGTTCTGGATGTAGGTCTGGGAGTGCGTGTAATAGTTTGTGGGAGGGTGGGGGGGTCGGGGGTCCGGGCTGTGGGTCCTTGGGAGCGGTGATAAATGCTGTGTTGGGGGGTTTGGGGAAAGGGGGGGGAGAATGGAACTCCCCCCTCCCCCTCTCAACCTCATCACCTCGAATCTTTTTTTGTTCTCTCTCCATCTCCTTCTTGCTCTCCCTTCTTTCTTTCAACCCCGTGTACATCGCTCCCCTCCGCTACTTTCGCCTCATTCTTGGTACTTAGTTTTACCTATTGCACCCGTATAATTGGGATTATGAAGGTGACCTTAGAGCGCGCAAGGCTATAAGAGGAAGATCCCCCTATACCGTTTCTGTCTGGAAGGTGGTGATTGAATGGAGGAGATATACATTTTGAATGCTTGAGACCATGGGCGTTTGGTGGGTTAGTTTACTTCTTTTCTTTTGCTCTTTATTGTTTCCTCTCTTTCTTTCTTTTTCTTCTTTCCTCTTTCTTCTTTTCTTCTTCTTCCTTTTTTATCCGCTTTTTCTTTTTTTCTCATTGTTTTTCCTTTCGTCTTTTTTTTTCTTTTTTGTTTTTTCTTTTTTTTTTCTGTGTTCTTTTTTTTTTTTTCCTTCTCCTCCTCTCTTATTTTCTTTTTTTCTTTTTTTTTTTCTTTGCTTCTTTTTCCTGTCTCTCTCTTTTTTTTCTCTTTTCTCTCTCTGTTAGGTCTTTTTTTTTGTTCCTTTTTTCTCTTTCCCTTCTTTTACTTCCTCCATCCTTTTTTGTCTCCTGGCCTTTTACTTTGTGGGGGATATATGGAAGTGCAGGAGAGCCATCTGTTGGGCTTCTCACTTGACCTTTACCTACTTCACTTACCCCATCTCCTTTCCCCACCGCACACCCCCCCCAAACCACCCCCCCCCCACCCCCCCCCCCCCGCCCCCCTTCCCGCCCTCCTTTCCCCCCCCCACCCCCCACCATCCCCCCTCTCCCATACTTTTCCTATATCCTGCCACACTGCAGGTCGAGACTCCTGTCCTTGTGTCAGCTGTCAGTTACGTAAAAAAAGGGAGTTAGAAAAGGAAATTCGGACAAGCGGAAGAAACAAACGGTAACTATGACTAACAAGAAAAAAAAGAACAGCGGAAAAAAAAGGAAAAAGAAAAGAATGAGGCCGATGACCAACAAAAGACACAAAAAAGGGAATAGAAAAGGGCGAATGATAAGCATATAAACCGAAAGAGAGGACACAAAGGAAAAAATCAGGGGAAAATTCCAGCCGAAGAAGTAAAAACCCACGACTCTCGCCCGTGTGACATAAACCACAAAAAAAAAAAAAAAAACACTTGTGCGCGCACTTCACCATGCGTATCGCAACCAAGCTGCGTCTGAAGAGTGGTTGGCGGCGCGTGCGCACACACACACACACACACCTCACCCTCACACGCACCCTGCCCCTCCCCCCCAGCCCTCCCTATATCCTCCGTCCCGTACATTAACGCCCTTCCCGACCCCCCTCCGTAGTCGAGACACTCCTGTGCCTTGGGGTTCTGTAGGCAGGCGGTTCCACGCTTTCGCCCCTTGTGACATAACCACAACACCTTTGGCGCGCAACTTCAAACCCCTGGCTTATCTCCAGCCTGATGAGCTGTGCCTCTCAAGCGAATGGTGGTGGGCGGCTTTGAGAGAGTTTTCGAACTTGGTCGCATCTTCAGAAATGAGGGAATGTCTTCTCGCCACAACCCAGAGGTGAGAAGTGGGGGCAAGGGTTAAGGAAAAGGCATGGAAAATTTGAGAGGGTGTTCGAACTTGGTCGCATCTTCAGAAATGAGGGGATGTCTTCTCGCCACAACCCAGAGGTGGGAAGTGGGGGCAAGGGTTAAGGAAAAGGCATGGAAAACTTTGAGAGGGTGTTCAAGCTAGGTTGCATCTTCAGAAATGAGGGAATGTGTTCTCGCCACAACCCTGATGTGTGTAGTGGGGACAAGGGTTAAGGAAAAGGCATGCAAAGCTTTGAGAGGGTGGTTCGGCTGGTTGCATTTTCATAACGCGGAATGTCGGCCACCAGCCAACCCCCCCCCCCCCCCCCCCCCCCCCCCCCCCAACCCCCATCACCCACACCTCCCCAGCATCAGCACCCAACCCCCAGCGCCCACCCAGTGGCCTCAAACCCATACCCTTCCCACATCCACACACTGCAATCCCCCACCCCACCACCCCAACACCCAACACCCACACACCCCACCCCAACACCCAACTCTCACCCCCAACACCCACACTACAGTTCACGTATGTGGAGTGCTACCAAGCGTATGCCGACTACAATGACATGATTTGGCTCCAGCCTAGGCCCAGACCCAACCACACACACACCACACACACACCAACACCCAGCCCCCCCCCCCCCCCCACACCCACCCACCCACCCACCCAACCCACCCCCTCAACACCCAGCACTCAACTTAAACACTCACCCCCAACACTCACCCTCAACACCCACACTGCAGTTCACGTCTGTGGAGTGTTACAAGTGTATGCCGACTACAACGACATGACCCAACACCCGACACCCACCCACCCCGTCCCAACATCCAGCACTCACCCCCAACACCCAGCACCCAAGCACCCAAGCGCCCACCCAACCACCCAATCCACACCTTAACTCCCATCACTTACCCCAAACACTCACCCCCAACAACCACACTGCAGTTCACGTCTGTGGAGTGTTACCAAGCGTATGCCGACTACAACGACATGATGGAGCTCACCGAGGCTATCTTGAGGGACTGTGCCATGGCTGCTTGTGGCACCATGCAGGTGTGTATGCTTGTATATGTGTGTATGTATGTATGTATGTGTATGTATGCTTGTATATCTGTGTATGTGTATGTATGCATGTATGTGTATGCATGTATGTATGTATGTATGTATGTATGTATGCATACATGTGTGCATTGGTTGGTTCTGTTTGCATTTGAACGAGCAGTGGCATTTGAATGGGTTTAGGGTTTGGTAGAACCCTAAACCCTAAACCCTTTGCATTTGCACGAGCAGTGGCATTTGAATGGTGCCTTGGCATCAACCCAAGGGCGTGTGGGGCATTATCTGTGGGGCCATTGTCTGCTGGTGAACCGGTACCCTACGCCTGCAGACAGCACAACCAGGCCTCAATTGATACAAGCACCTTGGATGCATACCTGCTTTGTTCATTCTGCTTATGGCACAGCCTTATCTTGCTTGCAACCTTCCACCTAAATGTATGTATGTTTGATTTTTCGCAGTCCAGGTGTAGCAAAATAGGCCGAAGGTCTTGCCCAATCTTTTAAACAGGACAGGAAATTAGAACTAGAACATTTCATTTTTTTTTTAATCTGGAAGTGGGTTTTTTCTAGCTTTATGGTTTATGGTCCTCCTCCAGGGACAGCGTTTTTGTGGTTTTCGTAGCTTTTTGTAGCTTTTGGGGGCCATTTGGGGCAAAAAAAAAAAACGGGGTCAAAACTAGCGATTGCTATGTATAGCGGTAATAAATGTCCCTGGAACATTCCAAGAAACAAACACTGGAAGTGTCGTCAGGTCGTTGATCCAAGGCTTGGCTTTTCTGCCTAGCTTCTAGGTAGCTCCCTGATCTGAGGCTAAACTAGTCAAAAATGACCCCCCAGGCTTTGTGCTTCGCGATCAGTGGGGTTCGGGGGGCAGCGCTTCGCACTAGGATCGCACCGCGTCGCACAAACAAAAAACTAGATGCAGGTACTTGGGATGCTTGCAGGCACATGCACAGGCATAGGCACAGGCACATGCATAGGAATAAGCGCACACAGATGAAGAGGCAGATAAAGAAACAGTAGCCCCTACCCCACCCCCACCCCCAGCTCCATCTGATCCGTCTCGTTCCCAAGTACCGGGGGAGTACCAAGGAGTGACCCTAGACACACACACACCACCCCTGCCCCCACCCCTGCCCCCACCCCTGTCCCCCATCCGTAGCCCCTACCCCACCCTCACCCCCAGCTCCACCTTGATGATCTCATTCCCAGGGGGAGTACCAAGGAGTGACCCTAGACACACACACCACCACCCCTGCCCTCACCACTATCCCCACCCGTACCCTCATCCCTATCCCCACCCGTACCCTCATCCCAATCCCCACCCGTAGCCCCTACCCATCACCCCCGCCTCCATCTTGTTCATTTCGTTCCCAGGTGGAGTACCAAGGAGTGACCCTAGACACACACACACCACCCCTGCCCCCACCCCTGCCCTCACCACTATCCCCACCCGTACCCTCATCCCTATCCCCACCCGTACCCTCATCCCGATCCCCACCCGTAGCCCCTACCCGACCCTCACCCCCGCCTCCATCTTGTTCATTTCGTTCCCAGGTGGAGTACCAAGGAGTGACCCTAGACTTTGAGTCCCCCTTTAAGCGTGCTACCATGAGTGACCTGGTCAAGGAACAGAGCGGTACGAGGGGTGACTGTACGAGGGGCGTCTGTATGAGGGTTGTCTGTGCGCGGTGTGTGTACGAGGGGTTTGTGTCTGTGGTTGGTGGGTGTGGGTGGGAGGGTGCGGGGGGGGGGGGGGAGGGGGGGAGGCCTTCGAGCGTGCTACTATGAGTGACCTGGTGAAGGAATAGAGCAGTACGAGGAGTGGGGGTGTCTGTACGAGGGGTGGAGGTCTGCAGTGGGTGTTGGTGGGTGGGGGTGGGTGGGGAGGGAGGGAGGGAGGGGAGGCCTTCAAGCGTGCTACTATGAGTGACCTGGTGAAGGAGCAGAGCAGAGCGGTGTTAGGTGTGTCTGTGGTGGGTGGGGTGGGTAGGGGTGGGGTGGGGTGAGTCCCTCTTCAAGCGTGCTACTTTGAGTGGCCTGGTCAAGGAGCAGAGCGGTGTGAGGTGTGTGTGTGTCTGTGGTGGTGGTAGGGCTGTGTGGGGGGGAGGGGGAGGGGGGGGGGGGTCCCCCTTTACGCGTGCAACTGTGACCGACCTGGTCAAGGAGCAAAGCGGTGCGAGGTGGGGGTGGGGTGGGGTGGGGGGTGGGGGGGAGTGAGCACCTTCAAGCATGCTACTGTGAGTGCCCTGACCTAAGCCTTCTCGTGTGCTGTATTGCAGGGCTTGACGTACTAGGGTTTGGAAGTGATCTAGCTGGTGCCAAGGAGGCTGCAATAGAAGCTCTTCAGAAGGTAATGGGTAATAAATCGATCCTCATCAACCAGAGGAATTCCTAATATCTATATTATTATTACCGAAGGGAATCAGTGTACTATCATATGATTAATTAAACTCCCATTGTCCATATTATTATTTTTATTGCACACAAGGTTTTGGAGCCCGACTGCCTGATTGATGCAATTTTTAAAAACCCTTCTGGGTGCAGTGCACAGATTTTTGGCGGAGCCCCCTCTTCAAGGGGGCAGGAGCCCCCAGGGTTACCTATTTGTTCGTCCGACCGACCGACCGACCATCCGTCCGTCAGACTTAGATGAAGCCTGACACGTCAGCCAACGGCCTCGTAACTAACTCGCTTCTGCTGCCACCTGTCGCTCCGTCGCGATCACCCTCCGCCAATTTTTAGCGTCGCATGCGACGCTGCATAGAACTTGTCGTCTGAAGTTGAGTCAAAAGTGCAACCCCAAAGGAGGCAGTTGCGCTTTTGAAGCAACCCAAAATGTCGAAATGTAGTACCCTACTAGTTACCAGTCCAGTGCACATAAGGAGATCAAGGCATCTAGCATTGAGCCGTTTTTAGTAACCGCTATCCATTTATAGAATTCAGTCTGGATCTGAATTGTTACATGGTCGTTGACAATTTTTCGCGTTGCTTGCGACGCGCCTAGGACTTGTTGTTTTTGTTTTGGTAAGAACCACCAGAGTCGACCAGGTCAGGTATCAGGTACAGGGTACTTCCAAGCATGCGCTGGCGCGTTGCCTTTTTGAGCCCCACTGCGCGTTTCGCACAGTTTTTGCAACCCCCTGTGGGCGCAGCAAGCAATTTTTGCGCTTTTTGCACTACAAAGCGCAGTTTATTTTTCAAGTGCGCTAAAGCGCTGGCCAATTTGGTAATTGGAAGTACCCTGATTAGGTTTCGGCCCTGACTGATGTAGCGGCCGGCTCCTAGGTGCCCTGCTCCACAGACGCCGAGGTAGTGTTTGCTTCGATAATTAACATAAATAAAAATATTGCTTTGGTGATTGTTACATAAGTATTGTATTTACGATTTACATAAATATAGTATCGCTTTGATGATTGTTACATAAATATTGCTTCGGTGATTTACAGAAATATATCTATATATATAAAGAAATCATGGTCGTGGTCGTTGTCGTGGTCGTGGTCGTGGTGGTGTCATCGAGTAACCGACTTAGCCAATTCCCGCTTGTAATCCCTCCTGCTTCAACTTCTGCCTGATTGGCCTCCTGTGAATTCTGCCTTGTGCAACCTTCGCCTCCTGCGTATTCTACCTGTTGTGCATCCCGCCCGATTTCTCCTTTTCCCGCCTGAGTTCATCCACCTGATTTCGGTAGCGCTACAGTTCGTCTTCCTACAACCTTTTCCCCCTGCACCTCTGCAAGGCCTATACCTTGCGTCAAGAGACCTGTCGCTGCGCACAACGGGAGGTGACGTGGTGAGTCAGCTGACCTGTCAGAAATGTCCGAATCGCATCCATCCCATGTCACTAACTTGACTGCAAATTCTTCCCACTGCATTGAGAAACATGTCGCTCCGCATTGTGCCTTAGCAAGTACGCATCAAAGTTGACCGAATGAAAAATCTCGCTGAGCATTCTCGCCCTAACTTGATCGAACATCTCAAATCAGCAACTTGACTGGAACTTCTTCCCACTGCGGCACTGCATCGATAAACATGTCGTCGCTGTGCATTGTGCTATAGCGAGCACGCGGCAAAGTTGAATGGATGAACATAGCGATGTTTCCAAGTCTCAGATCGAGTTGTTTTCGGGAGCAGTTGCGGTGAACAGGATTGTTCTTCGGCCGAACTGAATACATGCTCGCTAAGAAGAAGCTTTAGTTATGTATAGTTGCGATTGCGCAGGTTCGGCTTTTTCAGTGGGGTCGACTATCGATCACAGCTGAGGTGGCAGGGAAGCAGGTCCGATGCTTTTAGCGGAGTCGGATGATGCGCAAACGTTGTCGATGCTCTTCGTCCCGTTTGCCTTTCAGCTATGGCAAAGCCCACAGCTGAAGTGGAGGGAGGCAGATATGGAGTATGTGAGTGCTGGTGGGTGCTTGTAGGAGGGAGGGGAGGGATGAGAGTGGGGAGAGGGTGGGGGCTGGTGGGATGGCTTGGGTGGGGGAAGGTATGGAGTCAGAGAATATGTCAGGAAGAGCAAGGGAGTATGTTTGTGTGCGGGGGTGGGGGTGGAGATAACTGGGGGGGGGGGGGGGGGGGGGGGAGTACGGTGGTGTTTGTGTGCTTGTGGGTGCACAAGAGAGACCATCGCAAGGGATATGCGTCCGTCAATGTTTTAAGTTGCATGCACTGCAGAAAAAACCGTTTTGCAACCCAGCCCAAAACAGATGTGGCCAACGGGAGGGAAGGGGGGAGGGGGCGGATTATGGTTTGGTGGTGGTGGTGTGTGAATGTGTGTGGGGGGGGGGGGGGGGCTTCAAGTGTCAACCATTATGTAACCAGCCCCAAATAGGTGTGGCCAAAGGCCAAACGGGCACCGTACTTTGATTGGGGGGGGGGGGGGGGGGGGGGGGGGGGGGGGGGGGCTTCGTGAGAGTAGGTGTGGCCACCGGCCACACGGGCTACCGTACTAGTATATATATATATATATATATAAAGAAATCATGGTCGTGGTCGTGGTGGTCGTGGTGGTGTCATCGCGTACCCGACTTAACCGACTTCCCGCCCAGCCATTTCCCGCTCAGCCATTTCCCGCCCAGCCAATTCCCGCTCAGCCAATTCACGCTTTTAATCCCTCCTGCTTCATCTTCTGCCTGATTGGCCTCCTGCGAATTCTGCCTAAAGCAACCTTCGCCTCCTGCGTATTCTACCTGTTGCGCATCCCGCCCGATTTCTCCTTTTCCCGCCTGAGTTCATCCACCTGATTTCGGTAGCGCTACAGTTCGTCTTCCTACAAGCTTTTTCCCCTGCATCTGTGCAAGACTTTTCCCTTGCGTCAAGAGACCTGTCGCTGCGCACAACGGGAGGTGACGTGGTGAGTCAGCGGACCTGTCAGAAATGTCCGAATCGTATCCATCTCATGTCACAAACTTGACTGCAAATTCTTCCCACTGTATTGAGAAACATGTCGCACCGCATTGTGCCATAGCAAGTACGCATCAAAGTTGACCGAATGAAAAATCTCGCTGAGCATTCTCGCCCTAACTTGACCGAACATCTCAAATCAGCAACTTGACTGTAACTTCTTCCCACTGCATCGAGAAACATGTCGTCACTGTGCGTTGTGCTATAGCGAGCACGCGGCAAAGTTGAATGGATGAACATAGCGATGTTTCCAAGTCCCAGATCGAGTTGTTTTCGGGAGCAGTTGCGGTGAACAGGATTGTTCTTCGGCCGAACTGAACACATGCTCGCTAAGAAGAAGCTTTAGTTATGTACAAGTGCGATTGCGCAGGTTCAGCCTTTTCAGTGGGGTCGACTATCGATCACAGCTGAGGTGGCAGGTCCGATGCTTTTAGCGGAGTCGGATGATGCGCAAACGTTGTCGATGCTCTTCGTCCCGTTTGCCTTTCAGCTATGGCAAAGCCCACAGCTGAAGTGGAGGATGGCAGATATGGAGTATGTGTGTGCTGGTGGGTGCTTGTAGGAGGGAGGGGAGGGATGAGAGTGGGGAGAGGGTGGGGGCTGGTGGGATGGCTGGGGTGGGGGAAGGGATGGAGTCAGGAAATATGTCAGGAAGAGTAAGGGAGTATGTTTGTGGGCGGGGGTACATGGTTGGGTGGGGGTGGGGGTGGAGATAACTGGGGGGGGGGGGGGGGGGGGGGGGGGGGGGTACGGTGGTGTTTGTGTGCTTGTGGGTGCACAAGGGAGACCATCGCAAGGGATATGCGTCCGTCAATGTTTGAAGTTGCATGTACTGCAGAGAAAACCGTTTTGCAACCCAGCCCAAAACAGGTGTGGCCAACGGGAGGGAAGGGGGGAGGGGGCGGATAATGGTTTGGTGGTGGTGGTGTGTGTATGGGTGGGGGCTTCAAGTGTCAACCATTATGTAACCAGCCCCAAATAGGTGTGGCCAAAGGCCAAACGGGCACCGTACTATGATTGGGGGGGGGGGGGGGGGGGGTCTTCGTGATAGTAGATGTGGCCACCGGCCACACGGGCTACCGTACTAGTATATATATATATATATATATATATATATATATATATATATATATATATATATATATATATATATTGCTTTGGTGATTGTTACATACATATTTCTTTGGTGGTTGTTACATACATATAAATATTGCTTTGATGATTTTTACATAAATGTTGCTTTGATGATTTACATAAATATAAACATTGTTTTGATAATTGTTTCATTAATATTGCTTTGATAATTGTTACGTACATATAAATATTGCTTTTGTTGATTTATATAAATATGTATATTGGTTTGATAATAGTTACATAAATATAAATATTGCTTTGTTGATTTACATACATATAGATATTGCTTAGATGATTTACATCAAATAACTATTGCTTTGTTGATTTACATAAACATACATATTGCTTTGGTGGTTGACATAACTATTGATTTGACCCCTACACACTACTTCCCACTCCCCCACCCACCCATGCCCCCACCCCACCCCCGCCCCCGCCCCCGCCCCCACCATTGCCTTCACCCCTGCAACCTACCCCTTTTCCCCACCCCCACCCATGCACCCACCCATGCAACCTACCCCTTTTCCCCACCCCCACCCTGGCACCCACCCATGCACACCACCCATTTGCAACCATACCCACTTTTCCCCACACCACCACCCATGCACCCACCATGCAACCTACACCTTTTCCCAACCCCCACCCATGCACCCACCCATGCCAACCACCCCTGCAACCTACCCTTTTTCCCCCCCCCACCCATGCACCCCACCCAGTGCACCCACCCCTGCAACCTACCCCTTTTCCCCGGCCCCCACCCATGCAACCCACCCATGCACCCACCCCTGCCTACCATACCCCTTTCCCCACCCCCATCCATGCACCCACCCATGCACCCACCCATGCAACCCTCCCCATATTCCCCACCCCCCCCATTGCACCCACCCTGCCAACCTACCCCTTTCCCCCCCCCCCCCCACCTATGCACCCACCCATGCACCCACCCCTGCAACCTACCCCTTTTCCCCACCCCCACCCATGCACCCACCCCTGCAACCTACCCCTTTTCCCCACCCCCACCCATGCACCCACCCATGCCCTTTCCCCTTCCCCCTATTCGCGCAGCTCTCTCACCCACCACCCACCCATCATATTCAGGTAGTCCAGGGCTCTGACCCCCCACCCACCACCCACCCATCATGTTCAAGTAGTCAAGGGCTCTGACCCCCCCCCCCCAACCCAACCCAACCCAACCCATGCCCTTCCCCCTTCCCCCTATTCGCGCAGCTCTCTAGCGATGTGCGACGCAAAGCCGTGGCCAAGGTCTCCTCTGCCCCTAGTGTGGGTCACGTGCTCAATGAGTTGTTCGAGTCCATGGTGGAAAGCACCCTCATCCAACCGACCTTTGTTTTGGAACACCCCACTGAAATCAGCCCTCTGGCCAAGCCCCATCGTTCCAAGGAGGGTGTCACGGAGCGCTTCGAGCTGTTCATTGCCGGTGAGAGGCGGGGGAGGGGGGGGGCAGGACGTGGGGCAGGGGGGGAGGCAGGGGCGGGCAGATGCAGGGGTTGGGGCAGGGGGGGAGACAGGTTGTGGGCAGGGGGGGGGGGGGGGGGGGGGGAGCACTGATGGAGTCAGGATGTAGGGCAGTGGGGGAGGCTGGGATGGAGGCAGGGGGGGGCGGATGCAGGGGTTGGGGAAGGGGTGGAGGCAGGTTGTGGGCAGGGGGGGGGGGGGGGGGGGGAAGTGATGGAGTCAGGATGTAGGGCAGGGGGGGGGGCTGGGATGGATGCAGGGGCGGGCGGATGCAGTGGTTGGGGCAGGGGTGGAGGCAGGTTGTGGGCAGGGGGGGTGGGGGGGGCAGGGATGGAGGCAGGGGCAGATGCAGGGGTGTGAGCAGCCGGGTGGAAAGCACCCTTATCCAACACACCTTTGTTTTGGAACACCCCAATAAGATCAGCCCACTGGCCAAGCCCCATTGTTCCAAGGAGGGTGTCGCCGAGCGCTTTGAGCTGTTCATTGCCGGTGAGAGGCGGGGGAGGGGGGGGGGGGGGGGGGGGGATTCACCCAACTCAAACCCAAATGCACTTCTTGGTTGGATTTTGTAGACCAACCCAACCCAACCCAACCCAACCCAACCCAACCCAACCCAACCCAACCCAACCCAACCCAACCCAATCTATCCTCAGCACGGGAGCATGCCAACAGTTTCTCAGAGCTGACTGACCCGTTGGAGCAACGTCGGCGTTTTGAGTCTCAGATGGTGGAACGTAAGGCGGCTGTTGAGGCTGCTGTTGCTGAGAAGGCCGCTTCGGGAGAGGAGGTAGAGGACGACGATGATACTCCTTTTGAGGTGGGTGACAGTGCTGAGAATGGTTAGGTGGGTCGGTGTCTAGTGGGGTGTGGGTGGATGCGTGGTGTGGTGTGGGTGGCTGAGTGGGTGGTGGTGCTGAGAAGGCGGCCTCGGGAGAGGAGGTCGAGGATGATGATGATAATCCTTTTTAGGTGGGTGACAGTGCTGGGAATGGCTAGGTGGGTTGGTGTCTAGTGTGGTGTGGGTGGGTGTCTAGTTTGGTGTGGGTGGGTGGTGTGGTGTGGGTGGCTGAGTGGGTGGTGGTGCTGGGAAGGCGGCCTCGGGAGAGGAGGATGATGATGATGATGATGATGATGATGATGAAACTCCTTTTGAGGTGGGTGACAGTGCTAGGAGTGGGTCAGTGTCTAGTGTGGTGTGGGTGGGTGGGTGGCGAGGGTCGGTGGGGGGTGGCTCTGCTGAGAAGGAGGCCCCTGGAGAAGAGGCAGAGGACGGCGATGATACTCCTTTTGAGGTGGGCGACAGTGCTGGGAGTGGCTGGGTTGGTGTCTAGTGTGTTGTGGGTGAGTGGTGTGGGTGGCTGGGTGGGTGGTGCTGCTGAGAAGGCTGCCTCGGGAGAGGAGGTAGAGGACGACCCTACTCCTTTTGAGGTGGACGACAGTGCTGGGAGTGGCTGGGTGGGTGAGTGGTGTGGGTCGGTGGGTGGGTGTCTAGTTTGGTGTGGGTTGAGTGGTGTAGGTCAGTGGGTGGCTGGGTGGGTGGCTCTCCTGAGAAAGTGGCCCCTGGAAAAGAGGCAGAGGACGGCGATGATACTCCTTTTTAGGTGGGTGACAGTGCTGGGAGTGGTCGGGTGGGTGGGTGTCTAGTGGGGTGTGGGTGGGTGGGTGGTGTGGGTCGGTGGGTGGCTGGGTGGGTGGCTCTGCTGAGAAAACGACCCCTGGAGAAGAGGGAGAGGACGGCGATGATACTGCTTTTGAGGTGGGTGACAGTGCTGGGAGTGGCTGGGTGGGTGAGAGGTGTGGGTCGGTGAGTGGCTGGGTGGGTGGCGCTGTGGAGAAGACGGCCCCTGGAGAAGAGGCAGAGGACGGCGATGATACTCCTGTTAAGGTGGGTGACAGTTTTGATAGTGGTTGGGTGGGTGGGAGAGTGGTGTGGGTGGCTGGGTGGGTGGCGCTGTGGAGAAGGCGGCCCTTGGAGAAGAGGCAGAGGAAGGTGATGATACTCCTTTTGAGGTGGGTGTGGTCGGGTGGGTGGGTGTCTAGTGGGGTGTTGTGTTTGGGTGGCTGGGTAGCTGTGAATGGGTAGCTGTTAGCTTTTGTGGTGGGTTAACGAACCATTCGCTGATTCAAGGTTGGGCCTTTTAGCCAATTTGGATACCCCTGGACTGTGCCACACACACGCACACGCACATCATACGCATCATGCACGTCATTAAAACCATACAATCATTCACATAATCATACGCATACCCCCCCACACACCCACACCCACACCCCCCCCCCCCCCCCACACACACACACACACACACACACACACACACACACACACCGTTTGGGCCCCCGTCGGTAAATCGATTTTGGAAGGTTCAGTTCATCAGTTATTTTTCGTTTTAGCCCCTCTTGTCACGGTTGGGCAAGCCCCTTTAGCTTATTTGGCCTACCCCCGGACTGTAACAACATACACACTAACAACACACTCACACACTATTACAACACACACACTTAAACTGGCTTCCCATGTACACACAGGTTATTTGGCCTGCCCCTGGACTGTGACAACATAAAACACACACGCACACACACTCCTTTTTTTTTTTTAGTTGTTAAAGGACTTTCACCCCAGGAGGTGGGTCTCCCGACACAAACCAGCGACACAGAGGATTCAGTTTGAATGGTGGTGCCACTCCTACAATATGCAAAGTAGGCGCACTTAGGGTTGGTGAGAGATACCAACGCACGACCAAACGCACATTCACCACTACCCCTGTTGACCTATAACAACACACTGTTGACTATAACAACACACCCGCTCACACTGGCTTCCCATGTACACACACAGGTTGAGGTTGACTACGACTTCCTGACTGCACTCGAGTATGGCATGCCCCCCACAGGCGGCCTGGGTATTGGAGTGGACAGGGTTGTGATGCTGCTCACTAACAACCCGTCCATCAGGGATGTGATCCCTTTCCCGCTCATGAAGTAGCGCCTTGGTAGGAGCGGTTGGTGTAGCATGTGACATGAACTGTAACATATATACACACACCGGTAGCACACAACATACACACATCCATACTGCCGGTGCCACATCAGGGTACTTCCATCGACCAAATTGGCCAGCGCTTCAGCGCAATTGAAAAATAAACTGTGCTTTGTAGTGCAAAATGCGCAAAAATTGCTTGCTGCGCCCACAGGGGGTTGCAAAAAACTGTGTGAAACGCGCAGTGGGGCTGAAAAAGGCTGCGCGCTAGCGCGCAGAAGCGCGCGCTTGGAAGTACCCTGTGCTACATAGAAGGTGTGTTGGTAGGAGCGGTTGGTGAAACACGTCACATGGACTGTAACATACATACACACACCGGTAGCACGCACAGGCGGCCTGGGTATTGGAGTGGACAGGGTTGTGATGCTGCTCACTAACAACCCTTCCATCAGGGATGTGATCCCTTTCCCTCTCATGAAGTAGTAGAGCAGACTCGGGGGTGACACATGAAGTAGTGCAGACTCGGGGGTGACTCGGGGGTGACACATGAAGTAGTGCAGACTCGGGGGTGACTCGGGGGTGACACATGAAGTAGTGCAGACTCGGGGGTGACTCGGGGGTGACACATGAAGTAGTGCAGACTCGGGGGTGACTCGGGGGTGACACATGAAGTAGTGCAGACTCGGAGTTGACTCGGATGTGACTCGAGTGTGATACATTAAGTATTGGGACTCTGGGTACTTCAGGAGGACCCCTTTGCTGCCTGAGACAACCATTTGTATAGTCTGTGTCCAGGAGGCAACGGACCCTCCGCCACAACCCTGGTGGAGACTCGGGGGTGACTGGTGACACCGATTGTTGTACCACGCGTCGTTATTCCGTACTGCCTGGTCGTCTGAACTAGTCAGAAATGCCCCCCCCCACCCACCCACCCCCACACACACACACACCCACACACCACCACCACCACCACCCGCCCACTCCCTCACAAGGCATATTGTTTATTTATTATTTGGCTGGTTTTACCGTGATTCCCGGCAAACAGTCACCAGGCTGGAGCTTTGTTACTATGTACCCAAGGTCAAGCTATCACATGAGCAGGGATGTTCAGGATGCTGCGTCGCCTGACAATTGAAATTGAAATTGTTACATCCGTGCAATACAGTTACTCACAGGACGTTACCACAGCGTAAGCCGGAGCTAGCTAAAGTCACCGTAGGACCACCACATTGAAAAGAATCACCGCGGATACATGCAGTTGCAGGCACCGTGGCCACATCATGCCAGTGCAACGTACTACGAGGGTTTTTCACCCCGGTTTGGAAGCACCAACACTAAGAAGCTGGCAAAACTAAGAATGAGGGAGGGCACGATCTGTGTGCTAGTCCCCCATTATCGACCAGGGGTGTGCTTCCATTAAACGTCTGCACTGTAAAATACTTTGAAAGCTAGAGATAAAGGAGGAGGTCGCCTGACAATTGAAATTGAAATTGAAATTGTTACATCCGAGTAATGCGCCTCTCTCAGGACGTGAAGTTAAGGACACCACTGAGTAAGCCGGAGCTAGCAGTAGTCACCATAGGTCGCCTAACAACATTACTACATAACCAAGTTCAAGTTATTACACGAGCAGGGATGTTCAGGACGCTGAGTCGCGTTACTATGTAACTAAGTTCGGTTTGTCACCAGGGTACTTCAGGAAGACCCCCAGCTCTGCTGCCTGAGATGCAACCAATTGAACAGCCTGCGTCCTGCGACGCAACGGACCCTTCCTTCTGGTCAACGGACCCTCCCCACGTTGCACCTGCGACGCAACGGACTCTCCGACGTTGCGTCTGCGACAGAGGACGCAGCGTCCTGAACAACCCTGGTCACATGAGATGCCTAGCGGATTCATCTTTGAAAATATGGGGCCAGAAGATTGGTTTGGTTTTTTTGGTTCGATTACCGGTACATGGTCTACCAGCCTTCAGGCTGCCCACCATCAGCGGGCAGAGTCAACACAGGAAGTATAAACCCTACTACTTCACACTCATGCATACGGTAGATCATGCAATCACATACCGGTAGGTTGAAAGTTGAAACAGAATGTTGGAAGAATGGACTTGAAGCCATCGTACATAAGACCACAGAATTTACCGGCTTCTCGCTGTACAGTGTCGGATCCGGTTAATTGGGTAGCATTACTAATACCCCAAAACCCTTTCTTGCAAGCCCGGTTATTTCTCACTGCCTGGGAATGATGTTCCTCAAAGCGTCCTTAATGAACAAGGAGCGCAGGTTAGATTAAATGGAGACTCCAGTAGTTCACATATGCAGATGACCTTACTCTTTTAGCCGATAGTGCTAGGGATCTTCAGAAGATGCTCGACAACCTGGCAGTGTATGGTAAGGACAAGGACCTCAATCTTAATGTGAAAAATCTCATATCATGTTTTTTAATCCTTACCTCTATTATGAACAATATGACTTTCGACTGGACGATCAAATCCTTGAGAGGGTTTCTGAATTTAAATACCTTGGCGTGTTTTTAAATGAGAAGGGATGCGTGAAACATGCCTCTGAATACCAATACGCAGCACGACCTTTTTGGCCGGGATCAAGCGGGTTACAGATATGGGTGAAGAGTTCGCACTTAAGGATAGACTGCACGCCATGCTTTGGTTGTTCCAGTAATTTGCCCTCTCTGCTGGGGGGCTCCAATGTACGGCTCCAAGAATGCTGCGTACCATACTTAGGTGTCCTCTTCATGGGATTAGAGTGGCAAACCAGAGATGCCTTCTTATCTCATCAGAGAACTACCTCAGAAGGTGGTGCGAAATATGCCTAGATGTTGTACTTTCCCCCACTACCTGAAGGCGGAAACTGATAGATAAGAACGCCACATTGTCCCTTGGAAGGATCGAGCGCCAGCGTGTCATCTATGTGATTGTGGAACCGATGAAGATGAACACCATGTGGGCATGTGGTCTTTGAATGTACTAACGAAGCCTTACTGAATTCGAGGAGAAAGTGTCAGAACCTGATTTTCCAATCTGAGAGTAAAAATAATCCTCTACACTACCGGTATCTGATGTGCAATCCAGAAGTGGAAGGTCGAGCGGACATTCCTATGCTTATCCATGTATGTAATGTACACACTTTGGTGAGGATTGAAGACCCCCCAGTTTTGAGGATGGGCACATAACTACATAGATTTTTTTCCCCTCGAGTGCTAAGCATTTTTGCCTATGCTAGACTGGCCCCTTACGCCAATTTGGCTACCTCTGGACTTACATTACATTACATTACATGCTAAAGTCTACTTGACACCGCGAGGGTATATGAGACTCTGTGCTTTAAACAAAAACAAAAAGCACCCACAAAGCAAAAAACCCCATTACATCAGGGGTGTGTCGA
The DNA here is from genome assembly GCA_013435795.1 of Chlamydomonas sp. ICE-L. Classification (NCBI taxonomy): domain Eukaryota; kingdom Viridiplantae; phylum Chlorophyta; class Chlorophyceae; order Chlamydomonadales; family Chlamydomonadaceae; genus Chlamydomonas; species Chlamydomonas sp. ICE-L. The sequence goes on from JACBWV010000472.1 coordinate 3,657,610, forward strand.
GGACAAACAAACCAAGCTCCCAACCACCGTTTTGGTGGCGTAGGTATTAAACCCCCTAGAGCCGGACCCAGATCTCAACCACTTACAGTGGCGGAGGTAAGAAGCTAACAAATGAGAAGTCACAAGAAGAAAAGAAAAAAAGGGATAATAAATTACGGTGCCACTAAGCAGTCCAGGGCTTCCTATCTTGCTCTACTACAAGTAGAAAGATAGTCGGCTAGGTTGCTCCAGAAAGTCTTAGTGCCATTTCCATTCATAAAGGTTCTGAATGTGGAATCGCAGAATTCCACATTCCATACAGTTAAGTCGGTATCCTCATGGACATGCCTATAAATATCTGTAAACAGCTTCTGGTAGCGGAGGCGAATATCATTATAAAAAGGGCACTCAAACATATGCATTTCATCCTCAGGTTTTTGGAACCCACACATTTGACAGTGTCTCATTGAACGAGGGATGTGTGCTCTATCCACCACCCTCATTCTTTCTGTGTTCAGCCAATGGGAACCCATTCTAAACTGTGCTATAGAACGAATCTGATCCAGCTTATGTAAGGCAGATGTAAATCATTGCTGTTGGCTGCGAACCATTTCTGGTATCGGAGGCGTTTAAAGCCAACCCTTCTCTCATCAGGGATGTCTCTGACTGCATTGGTGTCACTTGGGCACTTAAACCTCCATGACTCAAAAACTTCAGACATAATACCTTCGACATCGACAGCCTCCAAAATGTTGAGGTTTTTACTGGATCCTAGCTTGTGGAGAGCACAACGTAAGTCATGAACCCAGGACTGTAACATACACATTTTAGTAATGATTGCAGACAGCCCAGTTGTCGTTCAGAAGAAGAAGCAAAAAATAGGACAAATGATCTCCATGTCTACACCGCTTGCTGAGTGCTGAGCAGACTGATAGGCCATGCAACCAACCAAAATCCATGCCACTACGAACGTTTTACAAAATCATTAACCGATCAAAACAAAGCTGGATTCAGGCTTTGCCGAAGACGGCGAGCAGCCACATTTCTAGCTGAAAGTATGAAACCAAGTTCAAGCTGGATTCAGGGGCATGTGCCACGAGAGCCCCAGGAAACATAGGTGCATGACTTCCTGGCCAGGGTACTACATTTCGTCATATTGGCTTCTTTTTTTCCTGCCGAGAATGGAGAGCTGCCAGATTGCTGGCAGAAACTATGTAACCAAGTTCAGGTCCAGGATACATAGGTGCATGACTTCCTGACCAGGGTACTACATTTCGCCATTTTGGCTTGCACTTGTGACACAACTGCCTCCTTTTGGGTTGCGCTTTTGGCCCCTGAAAACGGAAATCTGCCACTGCGCCCACAGGGCTTTTAAAAAGTGTGCCAATCGTGCAGCCAGGCTCCAAATCCTTGTGCGCTACCGGGCAGTAGCCTGCGTAAAGTGGTGTGCCCTGATAGGTGCATGATTTCCTGACCCAAACTAGTTCCGTTCACAATGTAGAACTGCATGCTTTCAAACTGTGTGGCAACAAGAGTTGTCTAGTTCTTTGGACGACTACACTCACATGGAAGCTCTATGGGCAGGGTACCACAAGAGAGTAAGCAAAAAAATCGGGAGAGCACACGAAAGATCAATCTAGACTAGACCAAATTATAAACAACAAAGCAACCTGACCGCCCTTACCAACTTGAGGTGACCGGCCCATGTTGTGGGTTCATGCGCAGGTGGCATGGGCCGAAAGTCTCGGTTAACCCAGAACCCTTAGGTAGCGCGGCACCTCCCCTGGTGTAACCAGTGTAACAGTGGGAACTCTGCTACATTGAGGGCGGTAATCAATGAGTGGGGTGTCAGTGGGGAAGGGACCATGATGGGGATGCATGACGAATGCATTTTAATTAGATTCAGGTACTGCACCGTACCGCAACACAAATAACTAGGGAATCGTGAGATGCCGACAGTCTGACTAGGCTAAAGTGACCATTTATATACAATATCATATGATGCAATTTGAATGATATCGTACACGCCTTTGGTCAACATCATATAATATGCCCATCCCTACACATGTGCAGAAAGTCTAGGACACAATGGCAGACAGGCTGGCACCATTATGACACAATGGCAGACAGGCTGACATCCTCATGACACAATGGCAGACAGGTTGGCACCCTCATGACACAATGGCAGACAGGCAGGCACCATTATGACACAATGGCAGACAGGCTGGCGCCCTCATGACACAATGGCAGACAGGCTGGCACCTTCATGACACAATGGCAGACAGGCTGGCACCCTTATGAAACAATGGCAGACAGGCTGGCACCCTCATGACACATTGGCAGACAGGCAGGCACCCTCGAGACACAATGGCAGACAGGCTAAGTAAGATATTCACCAACTTACTCAATGGGGGGCAACACGGACTACAAAGAAACAGTCTGCGGAGTTCAACACGTATGAGCAAGTAGACCCGCACAAGCAGGCAGCTGCTTGTGCATTCGGCTCTTCAGATAAAATATAGGAGAACAGCTATTGATTGATTTGTTTCGTTGGTACAATCCGTACAAATACGAATCATCCAGTCCCTCTGTGGAAATGCAAGGCCTGGATGGATCGTTGTTTGTTTGTACTTTTTGACCCATCCAGACGTATCCACGGCCTATGGAAATCCACCCCAGTACAGTCCCAAACTCTGCTGCATCTGCTGTATCTATCTGCTGCTAATCTGATATAATGTATCTATCTGCTGCTAATCTAATCTAATGTATCTATCTGCTGCCAATCTAATCTAATGTTTCTATCTGCTGCTAATCTATCTAATGCATCTGTCTGAGCTGATCATCAACCATCTGATCATCAATATGTACAATCAATCAATTGCTATGGTTGGAAGTTGCCAAGGTGTCTGGGCCCTGGGCCAGGGTTCAAACAAGCAAGTGTATGCGCCTATATATATAGGCGAGAAAGCAGCACCACTAGCACATTCGCACAATGGTTGAACACTTTGAGAAATGTCCTAAAAGGCGGCGCTCCAACTGTACGGGGCTTGATGCCAGGGACTTTTCCCCGCTTTATATAGCAAACACTAGTTTTGACCCCGTGTTAGAACACCCTAAACCCTAAAAGCTATAAAAAGCACATAAACGCTGTCCCTGGAGGAGACCCCTAAACAGCGCTAAAAAGCACTAAAACGCTGTCCCTGGAGGAGGCACCCTAAAACCATAAAGCTAGAAAAAACCTACTTTCAGATTAGAAAAAAAACAATCCCTGCATGATGCGGGCCTTGGCTATGCACATGAGCACCAACAAGCTCTCTTCCTAAATTCAAACTACAATGCAGGGGCATGACTAATGTACCGGCAAGTTTGCCCATGACTAATAAACTAATGATCGATTATTGTGAAGGACGAATGTCCAGGCAAGTTTGCCCATGACTAATGAACTAATGATCAATTATTGCCCATGACTAATGTACGGGCAAGTTTGCCCATGACTAATGAACTAATGATCAATTATTGCCCATGACTAATGTACGGGCAAGTTTGCCCATGACTAATGAACTAATGATCAATCATTGCAGGATTATTATTGCGAAGAAAACCATTGGCAGACACAATTCAAAAGAAAGACAGATATGGGCAGGTCACTGGATACATGTTTCTAGAACTGAGCTCGCAGTCCGCATAATCTGTACGCAGACTACAAGCAAAGCTTGTGCATACAGATTGAGAAGGAAAAAACAAGATGCAGTTATTGACTTCACGTTGACTAAACGATTGTTGGCAGAGCCCCTCCCGCCTGGGAGGTGGGAGCCCCCAGTGTCACCCTGTTGTCCGACCACAAGAAACCTTGGCCCTAGCTGGCCCTTGTCGTTAAGCCTGGCTTAGGGCTGATGCACTCGATTCCAGTGCCACCTGTCGCTCCGATTGTAACCAATGCGTAACGTGGTGATCAATAGGGGAATGTAAGGATCTTTATCCATCACAATTCACCCCACTATCGGTGTGCACGTCTGGCCCGGCCAGGTCCCCTTCCGTCGAAGGAGGTTTCCTCAGGCAGACGATCTGCAATTTGGTTCTTGGGGGAATCGAACTTAGGGTGCTTAGCGAATGTTCGCTCCAAGCAGGGCCTCAACTACCCCACCAATTGTAACCAATGAGAAAAACGTGGTAATTGATAGGGAAATGTAAGGATTGTTATCTGTCACGTCTATTGCCAACAATCTCTGCCAATTTTCCACGTCGCTTGCGACGCGTCTAGGACTTGTTAAAGTCAACTGGTTTGTTTTTGAAGTCAATGAAATGGTAGTTTTGGGACATGCAGCGTTTGGCTGGCACCCTTGGAGTGAAGAGAGAAATAAATAATTTGAGACCTCCAAAGATGAGCATCAGACTGTAGAACGACAATAATGCATGTCAATAATGTCAATAATGCATTCAACACAGACAAGATATCCTGACCATTACGAGAGGTACCTAGCAACGCAGAGAGTACATCATATGGACGACAATGTGTGTGTGTGTGTGTGGGGGGGGGGGGGGGGGGGGGGGGGGGGGGTCTCACTGATGTTCAGGAAAGTCCTAACTTTACGGGTACCTAGCAACGCAGGGAGTACATCATATTGACTACAGGGGCCAGCCTGGAGACAGAGAAAAAATGTGTCTGCCCATATTTGTTGAAGATGGCCTCCAGGTGGGGGTCGGATCCAGGTCCTTCCAGCACTCCCTTCAGTGCGTTGGCACACCTCAGTATTTGATCTGACGAGTACATGGCATGGTGCTGCAAATTCGCGTCCCAGGGTTCCCTCCCGAGACAGAAGTTTGCCACGAGCACGGCGGCAGCGGCGATTTCTGATGGGAGGAACTCGTGCATGTTGATGTCCAGCAGTGAAACCTCAGTCAAGTAGTTGGACAAGAAGTGGAGGCGCTCGTCTGGGTTGCATACCTGCAAGCAGTTCAAGTCAGGTCAGAGATGTGTTCACACACCCACACACACATTACACAACCACTGCCAATGCAAGCAGTTCAAGCCAGGTCAGAGATGTGTTCACACACCCACACACACAATACACAACCACTGCCATTGCAAGCAGTTCAAGCCAGGTCAGAGATGTTTTCACAAACACATATTACACAACCTCGGCCATTGCAAGCAGTTCAAGCCAGGTCAGAGATTTCCCCCCCGCTATATTTATATATATAGCTTTCACCCTGCTTTCGCCGTTGTATATATATATATAGCTTTTGCTACTTTTTACCCTGTTTTGGCCCCAATTGCCGCTATTAAGAGCCCCAATATATGGCCCTAAAAGCTACAAGGACGCTGTCACTGGAGAGCCTAAAACCATCAAGGTATCAAAACCCCACTTTCTGAACTGAAAAAAAACTGAGTCAGGTGAGAAATGCCACTTCTTCCTGTTCACGTACTTGAATACATTTACAAACTGGTGGTGGTGGTGGTGGTGGTGGTGGTGATGATTAAATAGCTGCACTTTCTTGTGCAGGACTCCTGAAACATGATGATTGTGCTCGTTTGGGGCTGCTTTGGGGCAAAATATGAAATATCTGCCTTATCTAGTCTGTAATCCAAATACATGCTTTTCAAATTTCTTACCGACGTTTGATATTGTGGCAGTTTGTGTGAAGTTGAAGTCGAGAATACAATGTTGGATGGAACTAGACCTAGGCAGCGTCGCAAGCGACGCGGAAAATTGGCTGAGAGTGTAGGCAACGGAATGGAGCGGACCGAAGCCACGTTAGTTACGAGACAGTTGGCTTACGTGTCAGGCTTCGAGTCGGTCGCACAAACAAACAGACAACGGGGTGACCCTGGGGGCACCCGCCACCCAGAAGGGGGGGCTCCGCCAAAAAAAAATCTTGTGCATGCATATCTAGTCCCGTATGCTGGGTGACCCATGCCTAGGGAACGGCAACTAATATCAGTGTTTGAAAAACTAATATTAACTAATATTATTATAGTGTCACACTTGGTGCCACAATAATATTCGTTTTTCAAATAAATTCAAAATCCTGGTGAGACGGCTCGTCAGTCTAATATTAAGTAACATTCACTAATATGATTCATTCACCAATATTAACTTAGCCTTTCCCTACCCATGCCTCACCTGTAAAGTCCTCCCGTGTGCTGGCTGGTAGTAGACGTGGTGGTGGATTGTTGGTGGTGGATTGGTGTGTGTGTGGGGGGGGGGGGGGGGGGGATATTAGTATCGTACATGGAGGAAGGGGTTCAAGTGGAGGTCAAGTTTTGGTTGGTAGTAGTGGTGGTGGTGGATTGGTGTGTGTGTGTGACTGTGTGTGCTGGAGTCTCAGGCCTCACCTGCAAGAGTCTCCTGAGGAACAGCTTAGGAGTTGGATCTGTGAGCTCGAAGTCAAGCTTCTGCAGGACCAGCCGTTCCATCTTGATCACCTGGTCTTTGGAATAGACGTTCACAGCAACATGACAGAATTCCTCAAGAGTTGGGGGGTAGATCTCTTCATACTTGGCAGCGATCCACATACAGGTCACGCCCACCAGTTGCAGCTCATCTCGCGTGATGGCACGAAGGGAGAGGAAGCGATCTACGTAGTTGATGCATTGGAACAGTGTATCGGCACAGAGCTTGTACTCCCCGGTAACCTCCACTAGCCAGTTTACTAGAAGGGCACGCCTCATGAAGTTTACCTCTCCTTGCAACTGCTGAAATGCCTTGGGGCTAGCCCGCCGTGTCAACTGCGGGTAAAAGCGGCACCTAGGCATGTTAGATCAAGTGGCCAGAACATTCAGTTCATGGGCAATCTAGCCACTTTACTTGGAGGGCACGCCTCATGAAGTTCACCTTTCCTTGCAACTGCTGAAATGACTTAGGGCTAGCTTGCCGTGTCAACTGCGGGTACAAGCGGCACCTAGGTATGTTAGATCAAGCGGTCAGAGCATTCTGTTTATGGACAATCTAGCCAAGCGAAGGTTTCAACAACAACCTTAGACAACAGCTAAGCACCGAGTTAATAAAAACATGGATTCTCCCCGAAGCGAGGGCAGAAAAAATTGATGACCCCATGCCCCAAATATGTAGAGCTTGTTCAGGGGATGAAGACCCCCCCCCCCCCCCCCTCCCAGTAGTAATAAAGTTATGGGCCTTCGAATTTGGGGGGGGGGGGGGGGTAAAGGGGAATTGCTGTCTCTTAAATACAATTTTGTACTTTGGTTTTCTTCTTCTTCTCTAGCTGTCAGAATGAGATGGGAGTTGAACTGGGGCGTTCCTCTACTAAAGATTAGTCCATTGGTGCTATTAGGGAAGCCCCCCAACCCAACCCAACAAAACGAGGAAGTACAGATTCTGTAGTGAACGAAATAGGGCAGGCTCTCTTTTTCCCGTATCTCTTCTTTGTACCCGGGACCACTTCATGTTGCTTGATGGACCCCTTCTCTTCTAGCACATCTCATGTAACATTGCTGGTGATGATGGCGCTTTGTTTGTGTGCCCACAAACACTAATCGTAGTATCTGATCTGCTTTCCTTCCTCCAGATACGGTGCGTGGTCATGGGAGCAGCACCAATGGATATGCCTGTTCAAGCAGTACAATACGTGTCCCACTTTGACCCCATAAATAGTATTGTGGGAGGAGACAATGGCCTCCAAGTGGGTTCCGGAGCCGGGTAGGTGGGTGGTAGGCTGCTCAGCCAACTGTGAGATCTCTAGGGATGGGGTCTGGAGATTATTTTTACCCCCCCCTCCCCCCCCTCGATTCTCCCTGAACAGAATCCTTGAAGAGGCCATTCAGTGGTCAGACAGAATGGTGTGAGCAGTGCGTATTGGATGCGCGCAAGATGTAGGTATCACAATTCATATTGACAGCATTAACGAGAGGTGCAGCGTCTTCCAAACTAGGCACTGCAAAGATGGTGCAACATAAGTCAGAACATAATTACTTGTCCCATGATCAGGCTTACCTCTGACACTCTCATGTTCTTGAATATTGTAGAGGAATAGGTACTGCAGGCCTGAGGATCGTCCACATTTTCGTGATCCACGTCAATCCAGCCATTTCTTGATGTTGCAACTGCGCAGGCAAAGTTCAAACCAGCTCAATGTAGAGTTCTGCGTGGTGAGGGGGTCTATGCATTGGATATGAAGCAGGCAGTCACTTATTGAACAAGCCGGAGTCAGCTGCAGTACCAAATTTAAATATGAAGGCCAAAGTTGCATCAGGGAATTGGCATCCAATGTGAAAATACAGAATACTGTCCTGATTCTTGGGGTCGCAATTCACCTTGAGGAGGATTGCTGCGAGACAGACCCTTGGTACAATTCTTTGACCTCCTCTCTTCTACCTTTCCTGTGCTTGCAACCTTCTCGCTTGGGAGAGGGAGGACTGGGGGGGACTGGTTGCTTGAGGAATCATATGAGGAACTGCTGCAGGAACTGGTGTAGTAACTGGTTGTTGTCAGGTTGCACGAGGCCTACAGAGAACACACGATATTGAAGGTTAGCCACCCGAGTTGCAATCTTTTGCAGTCAACGACTCGATTTCAAATCCAGATTTCAGTCAAATAAATTGAGCTCGCCTTCACTTCGAGGGACACGAGATTGAAAGTTCTGGCAGAGGTTCTTTTCGTTTGCTTTTCATCGTGGCGAATCTTGCAAGAGGCATTGGTAGAGAGCAGTGTAAGTGGCGTTGGCGTTGAGCAGTCTATGAGGCGTATCTCGCAAGAGGCATTGGCAGAGCTACGAAGTGCCCCAGGCAGATGACCAAAGCATAGCGCACGTACCTGATCTGCCTGGGGGCTGCAGTCAGACTCAAGTTTCGATGTTGCGCCAACGCTGACATCTCGAGGCAAAGAGCGCGAGTCCTGCCACAGCAAAGATGACGAATGGTGTGTCATGGCTAGGCCAAGAAATTCAAGTTACGGGGAGAGGATGTAAGTTCAATTCGCACCTTGCTGATCTTTGGGCGGTTCGAATTTTCGTTTGGCAGATCGGGCCTTCCTAGCGCAACGCCAGACAGGGATCCCAGCCAGCTTTGATACGAGAACCAGGACGATGTCACCATCGTTGCGTTCTTTAATTTAGAGTCATACCTTGAGCTGGTGAAAACTAGATGTGACGGAGATCTACTACGCAATTCACCTGGCGATGCAGTTCAAGGAGCGAGGAAGAATACCCTGGCAAACGCCTCGAACCTCGCCCTTTTTTCAAATGAAAGCTGTGTATATCTGCTGCTGTGTATTCTCGCCGTAGCAATTGCAGGGGGCGGAAGGCACGTGGTAGCCGGTGGGTGCGGCTGTCAGTGTGGACCAAAAAATTTAAAGCCAGCCTGGCAGGAGCTAGATATGGACCGGTTATCTGTGTGAGCCCATGCCGGCCCATGTGATGGGCCCACTATTGAAATGTTGCTGTGGGCCCACTATTCAAAAGTTGTTGCCCAGGTTTTTGAAGAAGGAGCCGAGGGGGTCCAGGTTTAACCTGTATGTGCCTACTCAAACATGTACATGCATACTCAAACCTGTACGTGCCTACCCCAACCGACACCCCTTTAACCCAAACCTGAACGTGCTTACCCAAACATTTACGTGCCTACCCAAACCTACACCCCTTTACCCCCAAACCTGTACGTGCCTACTCAAACCTTTATGTGCCTATCCAAACCTACACCCCTATAACCCAAACCTGTTCGTGCCAACCCAGCCATGTACGTGCCTACACAAACCTAAACCCCTTTAACCCAAACCTGTACGTGCCTACCCCGAACCGACACCCCTTTTACCCCAAACCTGTACGTGCCTACCCAAACCTCCACCCCTTTTACCCAAACCTGTAGTCCTGTGCGTGCCTACCCAAACCTGTACATGCCTAAAACCTATGAAAGAGAGGAGACAAAAGGAGCCAATGGATGTATATTAATCGTCACAACCTCGCAGTAAAATCAAAACAGAAAGCAGTGTCAAGAGGGGATCAATGGAGTAAACTCATGTATATGGACGCTGGCAAACTGGAGGGCCTCCCCAGTGGGGTACTGGCGAACAGGCCTCCCTCGTGGCTGACCCCCCCTAACATGGCCCAAACCACCTGGGACAAATTCAGACCAGACCTCCTCTTGACCCCGGATCAACAAACATGCTCCAATCCCACCTCATGTCACTACATCCACATTATTGAAGTCGGCTACTGCTCTGACACCAACCACTCGGTTAAATATGCGGAAGGGGGGAATTAGCACAAGACCCTATCACAGGCTCTGAAATATCAGGGGTATAAAGTGATACCGTATACTCAGTTGTTACATTGGGTACCACAGGGACCATGCACACCAAAGCACTTCCCAACCTCACCCGCTTAGGTGTCTCCAAAGTAGCCGCCCTCAAGCTCCGCACCAAACTCCACACCTATGCCACTGTCTCCCTCCAGTCGCATGCAGAAGAAGCATGGAACAGGCCCAAGAACCTCCTCCAGGGGGGTGATAGCCCCCCCCTCCCCTAGTGGTGGTTGGCCCCAGTGACAGCAAACTGGCTGCCCCCCTCAACCTCACGCCTGATAATAAGGCGCACTATTTATTTATTTGATTTTCAGCACTCCCTCAAGATTACCCAAGTGACCCAACTTGACTTGGCTCATGCTAGGCTTGAGATGTGTAAAACATTTGTTACATTTTTATATTTGGGGTGTTCGTATCTATGATTTAATGAGCCATGTTTCGATTTCTTCTGCCAAGGTTGACGACCTGACTCCCGAGGCGCTTGTATTCGCAAGTATTGGAGCACGTCTAGTTTCTGGTGCACGACTAGGTGTGTGTGTACTGCTAGGGGGCAGGACCCCTGTATTGCACAAGTAGCTACCACTCTTAGTTAGCCCCCTCGTGGGCTCCTTCTTGAAAGAGTCAATGTAATATGAATTAGCTTCTTCTTCTCCCCAGTCTTATAAACTGCTGCAACAGAAAGACTTTGCCCAAGATGTTGGCTGCACATGTGATAGGGTACTTGCTCGCAACAGACAACTGGAACACAAATGCACACTCTTAAAAAGCACAAGCCACGTTCTTGCTTAGTAATTTAGTCAACCAAAATGCACATTGTAAAAAAAAAGTACTGGTATATGCTCCGGCCTGGAATTCGTTTTGTGGTGACAGCCCTGAGTGCATGACTCCAATAACATCACCCTTCCAGCCAAACCCAGCTGTCAGCTGCCAGTCCCGAAATTCTACGGTTCTAAGGTTCTAATGATCTAATCCCTAGCTGAACGGCATCCCATCCCAGTCTGGAATCCCATCCCAGCAACGATTCTAAGCCCTAGCTGAAATTGCCGCAGCTTCCATGCTGGTAACCCATAACCCGGGTATTAATGTCCTCGTCATACCCGGGGCATGCATCTTGGCAACGATACATGCATACCGATTTCGCCGAATTCGCCTATTCAGTTCGAGCCCTCGGCAGAATCTAGCTACACTGATCGGAGATAAGCAGTCGCTTCATTGATCTGCCCTCATTATATTTTCCCGAATTTCCTCCAAATCAGCAGCTCTACGACATGCGCCAATTGCAACGAGTTTCCTCCTTGCTACTCGCGCTCAGCCTTCTGATCGCACAGCGGATCGGTGCCATCCGGATTCGCGCGGATGAGGGCATCAAAGGATTCAAGGCAGCTTCCATTGCCGCGGATATGGCCTCCCCTAGGCCACCCGTGTTTCCAAAATCCTATGAAATGCAATACGTATTAACGCTTCCATATGTGGGAGCTGTGCAAACTGCAGGGTAAGCAATTCAGGCATTTCAGGTCGAAGCCCTAGATGCGTTTAAAGATAGTCGCTTTGTAGGCCCATCTGTCAAACCTGAATACCCTCTGGCCATACTACGTTAGGCGATTCTGTCACAATTCACCTCCAAATCGTTGATTAGGCATTCTAAATTGCAATTGATCCTCAATTGGTTTGTACTGCATGGATGATGCATACACCATCTACAGTTCATTGGCCCAGAGAAATTCTGCCACATTTCACTTCCAAAATGTTTGTAAGGCATCCTCAATTGCAATTGATCTGCAATTCAGTTGTACTCGATAATGCATAGGGAATGGCAATATGATATGATATGATATCATATCATCAAATGATATCAAATGATTAGGGAACGGCAAATCATATGATGTTGACCAAAGAGGAGTATGATATCATATGATATCATACACAAATCATATAATTTCATATCGTATGATAGATGGCCCAGGCCAAAGTTACCTGGTTAGACCGCCGGCATCATATGATATCATATGATGACATGATATCATATGATATCATATTGCCGATCCCTACATATGATGCCAGCAGTCTAACTAGGCTGAAGTTACCATTTATATAAAATATCATAGGATGCAATTTGAATGATATCATATTACATCATACTTGCTTTCGGTCAACATCATATGATATGCCGGTCCCTAATAATATATACTTCATCTGCAGTCCATTGACACAGAGAAAATATTTGGTAGGCCAGCTTGGCAGATACTTGAAAACCTTAAGGCTGATAGACCATGTATTCAAAATATCAACTGCAGACTCGCAGAAGGAAATTCACATGGGCATACCATCCACCAAATTTAAATTCACAAATTCAATTCACATCAATTCAATGGACGTGCCATCCACCAAATTCAAATTCACAAATTCAATTTTCATCAGTTCAATGAACATACCATCCACAAAATTCAAATTCACAAATTCAATTCACATCACACAAATTCACAAATTCAATTCACATAAATTCAATGGTCATACCATCCACTAACCATCTAAACCTTGTATTCTTTCACCCCCACCCCCTTGCACAACAACAGGCTGAAGTACCCAGTTCACATGTGGTATGATGCTAAGGGTAGAAGGTAAGGGCCTGGGGCTTGAGACCGTCCTGACGAAAAGCATAAACGCTTCGATAGGTTTCAAGCTTTTTCTGTCTTGGGTGGGTGAAATCAAATAAAACCACCGAGACGCTTCGATTTGTCAAAGTCCAAAGTGGAATGACTCACTCAGTAAAAAGTTAGCAAAAAGGTCCTCAAAATGTATTTTTTGCCTCGAGGGGTGTGTGTGGTGGTGTGTGGTGGTGGTGGGGAGGGGGGGGGGCTCTAATCCGACCTCCTTTAAACTGAATCGACAGGAAATTGGCTCCCCATCCACATTCGAGCATTGTTATCACACGTACTCGGGGTGCCTGAAAAGTTATTTTAATTGTGCCCTCCTGGCACAAGGCACCTTAATATGATGCAGACAAAAAAAAAAATCGCAGATGTCTCAGAGGCCTCCTTGATGTACTGATCTATATACATATTTATATATAGGGCCATATAGATGTATTTTGCGCCCACTAGTCTATAATGGTTATTATGTCTATAATCGGCTGTAATGGTTGTTAGAGTTAGAATGCCTACACTGTTTATAATGGTTATAATATCTATGCTGGTTAGAGTGTCTATAATGGTGGTTATGGTTATAATGTTTATAATGGTTATTATGTCTATAATGGTGGTTTTAATGTCTTGTTAACATTTCTGGTTTTACTGATATCATAATTATGTCGAATTTAAAGGGGGGTGTGCGGTACTATTGCCTTGCCTTCCGTGTCCGTGTGGTTGGTGTACTATTGCCTTTAGGGTCTGTGTGCTTGGTTCAGTATGATCCACAAGCCTGGCAGGTCTGTGGTTCAAGCCCGTTGCTAGGTTTACATTTCCAGACCTGCCGCCTTGGAAGAGGTTGAGAACTTCCCTCCATGACAGCACGGTGGGCCGAGCTCAGGCGCAGTAGCGGTCTGCGAAACCAAAAAACCTAAGTTACCATTCCCAAGTGCAATCGAATGGGAAGGTCCCTTCAAACTAATGCCCCTTGGCCTGGCATATTTTGAATCCTCTGTGTCGCTGGTTTGTGTCGGGAGATCCACTTCCTAGGGTGAAATACCTTACACACCTAAAAAAAGGAAATAAAAAGTACTAATTTCCATTTTTTTGCCTTGCCTGCAGAGTCCGTGTGGAGGTCTACAACGGCATGGATGCTGTGTATATCCTACCGGTACGATTTATCCACATTTTACTCTGATCAGACCTTGGCAACAATCCTTTATTGGTCCAGTCTAGCAGAGTGCTAGACTGTGTTGTGTTTCAAAAAGGCAATTTGAGATTTCCAACAGACATCTACTGATTCTCAGAGAGAGAGAGGATTCGTTAAATAATCTCAGCAAATCACTGCCGAGACAGGACAGCAGCACAGCCTGCCGACCATCAAATTTCATAACAGGAAAGCATGAGGGTTTTTAAGGCACCTTCACAAACCTGAAAAACAAACTATGTCAGTCCAAAAGAGGAAACAAACTAGAGGCGGGAAGAAGAGCGGAAAGGGGAGTGTGAAGGGGAGGGATGCCAAGGCAGGCAATCCAGAGCACCAAGCCCAACAAACACACAAAAAGAGGGCTGAACAAAAAGAGATAAAGACTAAACAAGGGCACGCGCTATGAGCACCTGCATATGCAGCGATATTGCCCTTAACAGAAAAAAACGCTAGTCAACCCAGCACAACCAAGTTGCAGACAAGGACATGAGTGCCTATGATAACCAAAAGCAACCCAAGGAGAAAAGGTAGAATCCAGACTAAACACAGAGATACTTGTGCTTAAGGTACTTGTAGTGTAGCAGGATAGCTTGCTACTAGTCCAACTTGACATCTTGAGACTGCTTTTTCGATATGTCCCATCGGTATAGTCGGCCACACTGATTTCAGAGCCTGGTCGACGAAACAACGGGGGTTCTACTCTAGCTATTGACGTAGAGTCCGTAGTGTTTTCAGGTCACCCCGCCACATCCAGGTTAGCCTGATATTAGTTTGAAGTACCGAAGGGTTAGGAAACATTAACGGTAAAGCTTCTTTTTACAGTCTAGCCGGTTAATGCAAAGCCAAATAGGCTTAACAGACTTGCCCAGCCTCAATATTGGGCAGGGCTGGTGGCAACTAGAAGTGCAAAAACGAAAACGGAAACGAATCCAAGAGACATACAGAATTTGTGTGTATATGGACTTCGAAGACTTATGTGTTCTTTTTCAGTTGTTCACGTAGTCCCACCACAACAATTTTGGAGCGTCTCAAGTTTTCTTTTCGATATGCCCACCGGTCTAACCTGCTCATGACACCCAACGGATTGATAGATCCAAGCCACTGTTTCTTTGAGGGCTACTTATGGCAGCTTCCAGCCAGCTCCATAAGCAAGCCACTGGGTCAAGCCCATAGCTTTGGTCTGCATCAGCCCCTTTCAGTGATATACATTGGTCTAGTGGTAGACCAAATCACTGTGAGGTTGAAGAGTCGGGGGTTCGATTCCCCCTTCGGTCGCTCTTGGCATTGCAGGTCGTTGTCAACCGCGATGGTAGCTTGTCCAGTTGAGGTAGAAGACCGCCCCCTGCCCGCGTACGACGGGTTCCCTTAACACCACGCCCCACCAGGCGTTATCATTACCTTTTTTGGTCTGCATCGGATCGCCCGCCATGTCAGCTTTAAGACCCACTAGCTAGTTTGGCCCAAGGACGGCGGAAGGGGGCTGCTGAGAAGCTGCTACACGTAACTTCAAAAAGAAAGGGAGCTGCCTAGAAGCTGCTTCGCATAGCTTAAAAAAAAAGGGAGCTGCCTAGATGCTGCTGCACATCACTTCAAAAAGAAATAGTGCACCAAACTCATATTTCACCGGCCCTCTCGACCCCTCCTGCTCTCATGCATTTTCTGTTGGGAACGGCAATATGTTTTCAGATTATATCATGTCATCACTTGATATCATATGATGCAATTTCGTATGATATCATATATTCATATGATATCATACCCGCCTTTGGTCAGCATATGATATGCCGGTCCCTAATTATCTGTAAAACTGGTACTATGTATCCAGCTTTCCTCTACTGCCAACCCGCTCAATTGGCATTCACCTTTCATCAGCCATTTCAGATATCTTTCAACTCATCCGCCTTATCTTTCATCCCATTCATTTTAGTTTTCATCTGCCATCTCATCTGCCTTATCTTTCATCGTATCCGCTTTAGTTTTCATATGCCATCTCACCCGCCTCGTCATTCTTCTCATCCGCCTTATCTTTCATCGCATCTGTTTTAGTATTCATCTGCCTACTCACCCGCCCTTATCATTTATCTCACCCCCCTTAACCTTTCATTGCATCCATTTTAGTTCTCATCTGCCTACTCACCCGACCTTATCATTTATCTCACCCCCCTTTATCTTTCATCGCATCCATTTTAGTTCTCATCTGCCTACTCACCCGACCTTATCATTCATCTCACCCCCCTTTATCTTTCATCGCATCCACTTTAGTTTTTGGCGGAGCCCCCTCTTCAAGGGGGCGGGAGCCCCCAGGGTTACCCATTTGTACGTTCGACCGAAAAATTTATTGAAGCCCACGTCAGCCAACGGTCGCGTAACTAACTCGCTTTGGTCAGCTCCATCGTTGCCACCTTTAAATCCGCTGCCAACACACTTTGTCAATTTTCCTCGTCGCTTGCGACGCTGGATAGGACTTGTCATCTGCCATCTCACGCGCCTCAGCACTCATGTAGTCATGTGTCATCTGTGCAACTGGCACAATTTAAAATTTATTGTATGCCTTGTTTCAGCCTTGTTTTATATATGATTTCACACCTTGTTATTGTATGTAGTATATTGTATATATGTATTATTTGGCCCATTTATTTTTTATTTTTATATGATTCACACTTTTAAAAATATTATTTTACACCTTGTTTTTATAGATTCGCATTCCTTTACGTTCAACCCACTTAACTAGTGTTCCCTAGTTGGATGCATGACTGAGATTCCCCCCCCCCCCCCCCCCCCCCCCCCTGCTATATATAGCGATCGCTAGTTTTGACCCCGTTTTAGCAAAATTATTGTTATACAAAGTTTTTGTGTGTGCCTTAAATGGCCCTAAAATGCTACAAAGAGATAGCCATGAACAGCTATACAAAGCTATAAAAGCTATACAAAGCTAAAACGCTGTCCCTGGAGGAGGCGTAAACCCATTAAGCTAGAAAAAAAACTTCCAGATTTGAAAACATATCACTGGTGCAGGACATGACCTACAACGTGTTTGCTCTCATTAAATATTTTATTTTGCACCTTGTTTTCATAGATTCTCATTCCTTTACTGTTAAACCACTCAACTAGTGTTCCTTTTGTGGGATGCAGGACACGACCTACAACGTGTTTGCTCGCATTAACAAGAAAGTTTGCGCTGTCGCTAACACTTCAACAGGACCTATGGAGGCGGCTGACGGGGCAAGGCTCACTGTCCTGGAGAATGCCCTAAGTAATGTGAGTTCAGTGGGGAGGAACTTCATGAAAAAATCTGTGTACCAGGGGTGGTTTTTTGTGTGGGGGTATATCAGGGTTGTGGAGGTGGGGGGTACCAGGGGTGGGTTTTTAAGGGGTGGGGTGGGGAGTGGGGCAGGGAAGCGTGTCGTGGAGATCTGATGGAGAATCTGGGGCGCTGGTGTCAGGAAGGTGTTTTTGTGGGTGGGTGGGGGGTGGGGTGGTGTGGGGTGGGGGGGGAGAGGGTAAGGCTCACTGTCTTAGGTAGTGCCCTCAGTAATTTGAGTTCTGTGGGGTAAGGAAACCACTGTTTTAGTGTGCGCTGCGTTGTGTCACAAACTGAGTGACTCAGTGCGACCCTAGTGCGACGCGCTGCCCCCCACCCCAAGGGGCTCCTCGTGGAGCGTGGAGTTTGGGGGCTTTGGGGGGGCATTTTTGATTAGTGTAGCCATACCCATGCGTCGCCATGCAGCGACGGAATGGCGACGGAATGGCGAGGCGTCGTAAAAAAATGGAGGGAAGTGTGTTAGTGGAATCTGATGGAGAGTCTTGGATGCTGGTGGCAGGAATCAGGGTTTGGGGGGGGGGGGGGGGGGGGGGGGGGGGTAAGGGATTTCCGCTGTTCACTTTACTTGCTACACCGCAATGCAGCGTACTTGCTAGTCTGCACTGTCAAGGTACGCCTTACTGTAGTGTACTTGCTACACCGTACTGCAGGGTACTTGCTAGTCCGCACTGTAAATGTACGCCGTCCTGTGGCATACTTGCTACACTGTACTGCAGCCCACTTTCTACACCGTACTGTAAAGGTTCACCGTCCTGTAGTGTACTTGCAACACCCTGCTGAAGAGCTACATCATAATGTAGAGTGACAGTTTTGTTTGTTACTCATCACTCATCACTCCCTACATTTGTGAAAGCCCCGCTGCAATTTGAGAAAGATATCCGGAATATATGACCCTTTTGTTCCACTTTTCCCTTGGCAATTGTTGCGTATTAGGCATAATACCCAGCCACCCAGTGTTTATACTTTTTGTATTTCCAGCCAGCTCCATTGCCAGCCGCTGAGCCAATTACAAAGCTTTAAGCTGCATTCAAATGCCAATCATGTCAGCTTTCAGGTACACTAGCTAGCTTCAAGTTTGGCACAAGGACAGGCAAAAGTAGCTGCCTAGAAGCTGCAAAGGGTAGCTAAAAAAAGAAACAGTGTAGCTACCAAGGTGGAACAGTAGAGAGGGCTAGTACAGGGCTTTTCCCCCCGCTGCCTGTAGTGATCACTACCTGGGACCCCCTTTTGGTCAAAAAATCTGCTACCCTGACACCCAAACACCAAACCCTTGGGGGCAGCCCTTCAGGCTGCCCTATCCAAATCAATTCCTGGGCCCCACCCCCGGAAAGTACCAAATCTCGAGAGCTAGCAGGAGACCCCCTTTCTGAAACAAAACAAGTCCTAGGTGCGTCGCAAGTGATGCAGAAGATTGGCAGAGAGTGTTTGCTATCAGAGCGACAGGTGGTGCCGGAATCGAGTGCAGCTGATCAAATCCAGGGTTCACAACAGGGCCAGGGGCCAGTAAGGGGCAGGGTTGCGTGCCGACAGGCAGACAAACGGACAATGGGTTGAATTTGGGGGGTCACTGGGCTAGGCATCAGGGATTCATTAAAGTTGGGCCATGCTATATGCCTTCAGTACATGTATGAAAGTATTCAATGAGAATATTACTATCAGGACTTTTACCTGGCTTGAGCAGCCAAAGTAGCTACTCAACCTGGCCTGCAGAAATCTGAAATAAATCAGGTTATGCGTTAATGTTTGAATCAGTGAGATTATTGCAGGAAAGACTCGGGGCCTTGGACATCATATTATATTATATTATATTATCTCATATATTATATTATATTATATTATATTATATTATATTATATTATATTATATTATATTATATTATATTATATTATATTATATTATCTCATATATTATATTATATTATATTATCTCATATATTATATTATATTATATTATATTATATTATATTATATTATATTATATTATATTATATTATATTATATTATATTATGTTATATTATATTATATTATATTAGATTATATTATATTATATTATATTATAGATGAGATTACATTAAACAATAGTATTATATTATATGAGATTACAATCAATGAGATAATAATATTAAACGAAATTACATTTAAAACTGCTCACTGTCTCACCCCTAGCAGCCGCAGCCTCTCCCAACCTCGCCACCTTGACCCCTAAACCCTAAACCCTAAACCGCTGCCGCAGCCTCTCCCAAATCTTGCCAACTGGACCTTCGCTGGTGTGTGCACTGTGAACGACGTTGCAGCGTACACATGGCAGCTGGTTGAGAAGCATCAAGAAAAGGTCAACACCTACACCTTCTACACCTCACAGCACAGTGACAGGTGGGAAGCCCTACACCTAAACCCTAAACCTAGAAACAACACAAACCTGCTATGGTGCTCCGTCAATATTGGGAAGGAAATATTGGGAGGAATACATATACCTTCTACGCCTCACAATGAAGTTACAAATGCGACGAGAAGTGCAAAATGAATTTACTGTAGCATGAACTCAGGGACCCTCCGTAAAATTATTGTTTGGGTTTCAGTTAATCAGTTCCTTTTCTGTTTAGCCCTTACTAATATCATGGTTTGGCAAGTCCTTTTAGCCTATTTAGCTACCCCTGAACAGTAACAAGATACACCAACAAACACCAACATGCCCAGCATACACCAACTTATATCTTCTACACCTCACAGTGCAGTGACAGGTGGGAAGCAGAAACAGCACAATTTTGTTCTGGTGCTCATGTTCAATCAACCAAAAGAGAAACAGAAAATTCATGCAGGTGACAGATGGGAAGCAGAAACATCACAATCTTGCTCAGGTGCTCATGTTCAATCAACCAGAAACAGAAACAGAAAATTCATGCAGGTGACTTGATGTCGCCCAAACAGCCTGGGCAGACAAGAACTTGAACTTGGTTACATGGCTCCAGCCAGCAATTTGGCTGCTCGTCGTCTTCAGCTGTAAAATTAGTCAATGTAAATTAATTTGCCAGGGAAGTTGCAGTATTGATCAAAATCAAACAAAATCAAACAAAATCTGGACAGACATGGAGCAAGTGATGACCGTTGGCATGGTACTTGCTGGTGTTTGTGTGTGTGTGTGTGTGTGTGTGTGTGGGGGGGGGGGGGGGGGGGGGGGCTGTGTTGTGTGTGTGGGGGGGGGGGCTGGGTATGTGCATGTGTGTGTGGGGGGGGGAGGGGTTTTGGGGGTGTGGTGTGTGGGGGGGAGTAGTTGGGTGGGAGCTGGGGGGTGAGGGGCTTGTATTTGGCCTTCTCACCCTCTACCGGGCAGCTTATCATACTAGCATACTGCGGTCAGGGCCGACACCATCAAGCCACAGGAAAAAAGGGATCGGCATCATCCAACCTTCCTGTAAACCACCCAAATCATCAGTGTTGTTTAATTTCAGATTTCTGTGGGCCAGGTTGAGTAGCTACTCGGGCTACACAAGCCTGATTTCAGGATTGTTGCGTAGCCATCGCATGGCGGAGCGCGGACCCCGGGGGATGGGGGGGGGGGGGGGGGGGGGGGGGGGGGGTCATGCGTCGCCATGCAACGACAGAATGGTGACGCGTCGTCGGAAAAAAATGCTTCCCCCAACCCTATACCCTACATCCTAAGCCTGGGATTGTTTGAAGACAGTTTCATTTATAGTGACAGGCCAAAAGTATGTATATATAGTGCTTTTGGGCATTATTGTTGGAAGGCATCATCATATTAGCAAGAATATAGCATATGACTAGGGTACGGAAATATGATATCATATGATATCACATCATCATATGATATGTTATGATGCCGGCAGTCTGATTAGGCTGAAGTCACCATTAATATAAAGTAGCATATGATGCAATTTGTATGATATCATATGACGTCATCTCGCCTTTGGTCAACATCATATGATTTGCTGGTCCCTATATATGACTAAATGAGTCATAGGCACGAGACATCTAATAATCAGATCCCCACCCATTCACCCACCCATACATCCATACATACCACACGCACCCACACCCACATGCACACCCACATGCACACCCACATGCACGCCCATACCCATACCCATACCCATACCCATACCCATACCCATACCCATACCCATACCCATACCCATACCCATACCCATACCTATATCCATACCCATACCCATACCCATACCCATACCCATACCCATACCCATACCCATACCCACACTGCGAGTCACCCTTACCCTACTTTAAGAAAGGGGGTGGCCCTGGCAAAGACCATACTGGGAACCCTCTGGCCAACCCCGGGGGTTCACTCTTCATAGCAATTCAGGGGATAATTTGGGAGTTGGGTTTTCGAAAAATGGCGGATCTCTAATTTTGCCTGAAATCTGATCATTCTGGGATCATTCTGGAAGATTTGGCCTGAGAACAAGAACGAAGTCTGACCTCTGAACCCAATTCATCCCCTGCATTGCTGTTAAGAGATGGCCCATATAACACATTAGACATGAGACATCCAACACTGCGATCCCCTGAACACAATTCCTGATGCAGTCCGCTGAAGCTTTACATGTTGGGAGTTAACCTCTTCACTGGATCCCATTTCGATGAGTACATTGTTGAGGTGAGAAGAAAAAACGATACAGAACATTCAAATATAAAATATAGATATGCAAGATTACCACCCTCGTATATCTATATTATATCTATCTATCCATCTATCTCTCTCTATATATATTTATTTATTTATTTATTTATTTATTTATACAATAAGCTTTACATGTTGGAGTGAACCTCTTCACCGGATCCCACTTCGATGAGTACATAGTTGATGCGAGAGGAAGAAACGATAAATAACATTTATATGCAAGATTACCACCCTTATATATCTACATTTTATGTATACAATAAGCTTTACATGGTTGGAGTGAACCTCGATAACAGTTATTTGGAAGCAAGAGTTAGGAAGTCCTGTCTTGCCCGTCTTCCCGCATAACAGGTATTCGTAAGCAAGAGTTAGGAAGACCTGTCTTGCCCGTCTTCCCGCATAACAGTTATTTGGAAGCAAGAGTTAGGAAGACCTGTCTTGCCCGTCTTCCCGCATAACAGTTATTTGGAAGCAAGAGTTAGGAAGACCTGTCTTGCCCGTCTTCCCGCATAACAGTTATTTGGAAGCAAGAGTTAGGAAGACCTGTCTTGCCCGTCTTCCCGCAAAACAGTTATTTGGAAGCAAGAGTTAGGAAGGCCTGTTATGCCCGTCTTCCTAATGAGCGGTTGTTCGGAGGCAAGAGTAAGGTATGCCTGTTTTGCTAAAGGTAATGATAACGCCTGGTGGGGCGTGGTGTTGAGGGAGCCCGTCGTACGTGGGTGGGGAGCGGTCTCCTACCTCAACTGGACAAGCCACCATCGCGGTTGACAACGACCTGCAACGCCAAAAGCGACCGAAGGGGGAGTCGAACCCCCGACTCTTCATCCTCAAGCGATCTGGTCTACCACTAGACCATTGTATATCACCGAAAGGGGCTGCCTGTTTTGCTAGTCTTCCCAACAAACAGTTGTTTGGAGGAAAGAGTCAGGTAGTCCTCAGGAGTGTTCCCACAATCTCACGTCCTGTGGCAGCTCGTACTAATTTTCAATTTTCAAATTAGGTGGGCCTGTTTTGCCAGTCTTCCCAAGTTGTTGTGGTGGCAGGTTATGGAATGCACTGTACAGTACGGTACGGTACTGTACGCTACGGGCAGTTTAAAGCCAACAAACACTAATTATTTTTATGTTTAAAGTGTTTCTAAAATAAATCACAGCTGGTCAGCCTCAATCGCATCATTTTGGGTCTCAGTTTTAGGGTCTCGGTTTGGGAGTCTCAGTTTGGGTGTTTCAGTTTTGGAATCTTACATTTGGGGTCTCAGTTTTGGGGTCTCAGTTTTTGAGTCTCAGTTTTTGAGTCATAGTTTTTGCTGTAAAGCGCAGCAGAATCACCTGCCAATTATTTTTGGAAAATTCAAAATTCAAGTCCTGCTTTCAAGATACATTAAAAAACGAACTCTTTTCAGTTTGTGTTGGAACATACGCATCTGAAATAAGATTTTGATTTTGGATTGGGGGGTAAATTCTCATGTTGGGAGGTGGGATTGACTTGAACTTGGTTCCATAGCTTCAGCCAACAATTTGGCTGCTAGCCGTCTTAGGCAGTAAAAATAAATTTACCAGGAAAATGTAAACGTGAACAATTGTGTGTTGCTGTTGTTGTGGGATTGGAATAATAGGATCTCATTTGGGAAGTGGAGTCCAGTTATACTGCTATCTCAGTTTCACCCCTCTCGCCCCTGTCCTGTTTCACCCCTCTCGCCCCTGTAGTTTCACCCCCCTCATTTGGGTAGTGGAGTCCAGTTGTACTGCTACCCCAGTTTCACCCCTCTCGCCCCTGTAGTTTCACCCCCCTCATTTGGGAAGTGGAGTCCAGTTGTACTGCTATCCCAGTTTCACCCCTCTCGCCCCTGTAGTTTCCTCCCCCTCATTTGGGAAGTGGAGTCCAGTTGTACTGCTATCCCAGTTTCACCCCTCTCGCCCCTGTAGTTTCACCCCCCTCATTTGGGAAGTGGAGTCCAGTTGTACTGCTATCCCAGTTTCACCCCTCTCGCCCCTGTCCTGTTTTACCCCTCTCGCCCCTGTAGTTTCCTCCCCCTCATTTGGGAAGTGGAGTCCAGTTGTACTGCTATCCCAGTTTCACCCCTCTCGCCCCTGTCCTGTTTCACCCCTCTCGCCCCTGTAGTTTCCCCCCCCTCATTGGGGAAGTGGAGTCCAGTTGTACTGCTATCCTGTTTCACCCCTCTCGCCCCTGTAGTTTCACCCCCCTCACCCTCTCACCCCCACAGCTAAACGCCTTGCTTCACCCTCTTACCCTCTCGCCCTTGCCGTTTCACCCCATCGCCCTGTCACACCTACAATTTCATCCCCTCAACCTCTCACCCCTGCAGTTTCACGCCTCGTTTCACCCCTCCTACCCTCTCACCCCTTGCCTCTGCAGTTCTACCCCCCTCACCCTCTCACCCTCTCACCCCTGCAGTTTCGCCCCTTGTTGCACCCCTCCCATTCTCTCACACTCCCACCGTCTTACACTCTCACACTCTCACACCTGCAGTTTCACCCGTTGTTGCACCCCTCCCACACTCTCACACTCTCACCCCTGCAGTTTCACCCCTTGATACACCCCTTCCACCCTCGCACATTCTAATACTCCAGCCCCAGCAGTTTCGCTCCTCTCACCCTCTCACCCCTGCAGTTCTCAATCTTCCGCCGCCTGAGCTCTGCAGCTCAAACGCCAAACTTCAAGCCTCCCTATTCCTGCAACCACCCTATAACACTCCATGTGGGGGGGCACATGGCACACACTACACAGATGCTATCCCTTCTGCCAGGCGTAAATGTTGGTGGGTTTCCTTGCATATCACATGCATATCACATAGATATGCTAAAAGCATGATATCGTTACATCACAGCATTATCGTATGATACAGCATTATGGTATATCACATTGCCAGCTGGCATTTATCACATGCATATCGTATATCACATGCATATGGTATATCACATGCATATCGTATATCACATGCATATCGTATATCACATGCATACGTAATCACATGCAGATCGTTATATCACATGCATATGGATATCACTGAGCTGGATATCACATGCATACGTATTCACAGCATATGGTAATCACATGCATTCGTAATCTCACATGCATATCGTAATCACAGGCATATCGTTCTATTCCACATGCATTGGCATATCACCTGCAATAGTATTCACATGCATTATGGGTATAATCCCACATGAATATGTATATCACTGCAATAGTATATCACATTGCATATGGTATCTCACATGATATGGTATATCACATGCATATTCGTATATCACCTGCATCTCGTATATCACATGCATTTATTTTTTTTTCCAATTTTTTATTTTAAACATCACCGCAGTCGTATATCCAGCATATCGTTAGATCACTGCATATGGCATATCCACATGCCATATGGTGACACATGCAATATGTAATTCACATGCCTATGCATATTCACATGCATATCGAATCACAGCATATCGTATATCACCATGCATTCTCGTATTCCACATGCATACGCTATCACCTGCATATGTTATCACATGCTTCTGGTATATACATGCATATGGTATATCCCAGCATATGTAATCACTATCATCTCGGTAATCACATGCATATGGTATATCACATTATCATGTTCTCACATGCAAAGGAATGTCGCATCCCCTAGCATATGTATATCACATGGCCTATCGCATATCACATGCCTATCGTAAATCACATTTGCATCTCGTATGTCACATGCATATGGTATTATCACATGCATATAGTATATCACATGCAATATGGCATATCACAGCATATGGGTATATCACATGCAATGGAATCACATGCATATTGCATATCCACATGGCATTCTGGATATCACATGCAATCGTATATCACATGCATTATGATATCACATGAAGTAGATCACATGCATATCGTATATCCACTGGCATATTGAGATCATGCATATGGCATATCACATGCATATCGTATATCACCATGGCATATGGTATATATCTGCTACGTATATCACATGCCATTCGTAATCACATGCATATTGATTCTTTTATTCACATGCCTATGGCATATCACCTGCAATCGTAATCACATTGCATATCGTATCTACATGCAATCGTATATTCACATGCATTATCTGGAGCTCCCTATCTTGTATCACATGCAAAGGGAAATGCCCATCCCCCTAGGCAATGTATATCAAATTGCCTATTCGCATATACAGCATCTATATATCACATTGCATAGGTATATCACTCATGCATAACGTATTATATCACATGCATCTGGCATTCACTTGCATAGGGCATTATCACTTTGCATATGGCATATTCACAGATATGGTATAGCACATGCAGAATCATATATCACACATGTCCATATGGGTATATCAAAGCGCTCATATATCACTATGCACTGTATCGCACATGCATATTGGTATATCACTGTCCATATCATATACCACATGGCATATCGATATCACCATGCAAATCGTTATATCACATGCATATCGTATTATCAATGCATCTCGATATCACATGCATACGATATCACCAGCCTACGAATCACAATGCATCAGTATATCACATGCATATCGTATCTCACCGCATCTAGTATATCACATGCAAGTGATATCACATGCATTATGGTATATTCACAGCCATCATATATCACATGCATATGGTATATCTCAGCATACTCGTATATCACATGCAATCGACTACCTGCAATCAATATCCCCTGCATATCGTTAGTATCACATATATTGGTATATCACTGGCATATCATATATCCACATGCATAGCGTATACAATGCATCTCGTATATCACCTGCCTTTATCGTCTATCACATGCATATCGGATATCACTGCAATGCTCTAACAGGCATATGGGGGGCATATCACATGCATTCGTATATCACAAGCATATCGTATATCACATGCATCTCATATCTCATAGCATACGTACATCACTAAGAATGATCACATGCAAATGGCAGTATCGCAAAACCCTGCATATGGTCTATCACCATGCATATCGTATATCACAGGTATATCCTATGTGTGTATCGATATCGTAATATCAACATGGCATATTGGTACTTCACATGCATAATGGTATATCACATGCATAGTCGTATAATCACATGCATATGGTATATCACCTGCTGGTATGGTATATCACATGCATATCGTATATCTACATCATATCGTATATCACTCAGATCATATCGTATATCACATTCATATCGTATTATCACAAGCTAGGTATACTCACATGCATTCGTATATCCCATGCATATGGTTAATCACTTGCAATATTTGTTATCTCACGATGCATATGGTTACATACACATTCATTCTGTATATCACTCAGTGGGAGTCCAGGTGAGGAGCTGCATCAAATGGTCACAGTCACATGCATATGGGTATTGATCACAATGCATATCGTTATTCACATGCATATCGTATATCACATGCAAGATCGTATATCACATGCATATCGTAATATCAACATGCATATGTATATCACATAGGTGCATATCGATATCACATGCATGTTGGTTAGTCACATCATATTGGTATAGTCACATGCAATGGTATAAATACACAAAGTGCCTTCGTATATCACATGCATATCGTAATATCACAGTGCCCTATCGTACGTGATCAGCATGCATATGGTAATTCACATGCATATCGTTAATCACGTGCATATGTATATTCACATCATACGTATATCACATGCATATGGGTAGATCACATGCCTTATGGTATATCCATGCCATAGCGTATATCACATGCATACGTATATCACATGCCTATGGGTATATCACATGCATATCTTATAGCACATGCTTCGTATCACTGCCATATGGTATATCACATGCATATCGGTATATCACATGCATATCGTATATCACATGCATATCGTATATCACATGCATATCGTATATCACATGCATATGGTATATCACATGCATATCGTATATCACATGCATATCGTATATCACTGCAATTTCGTATATCAACATGCATAGGGTTTTATCACATGCATACATCGTATATTCCCAACGTGCATATCGTGCGATCGACATCAGCTGAGTGCATATCGTATATCACAGCATATCGTATATTCATGCATAGTCTAATAGGTTCAAGAGTGCAACTTCGTCATACATCACAATGCATATCGTATATCACATGCAGGTGTATATCACATGCATATCGTATATCACATGCATATCGTATATCACATGCATATGGCATATCACATGTATATTGTATATCACATGCATATCGTATCTCCATCAGATCGTTATCACAAGCATATAAGTATGGTATTCAGATCACATGTATATCGTATATCACATCATCTCGTAATATCACATGCAGCTGGTATAAGTCACGTGCAATCGTATATCACATCATATGGTATTTTCAAACAGTCATATCGTTATATCACATGCATATCGTCTATCACATGCATATCGTATATCACATGTCCAATATCGTTCTATCCCTGCATTCGTAATATCACATGCATATGGCATAATATCACACGCTAATCGTATATCATCTCATATCGATATATCAACACATGCAATAATCATATATCACATGCATATCATATATCACAAGCATATGGCATATCACATATTATGTATCACATGCAAATGGAATATCGCATAACCCTAGCATATGGTATATCACATGCATATCGCATATCACATGCATATCATATATGATATATCACATGCATATGGTATATCACATGCATATGGTATATCACATGCATATGGTATATCACATGCATATCGTATATCACATGCATATGGCATATCACATGCATATGGTATATCACATGCATATCGTATATCACATGCATATGGCATATCACATGCATATCGTATATCACATGCATATCGTATATCACATGCATATTGCATATCACATGCATATGGCATATCACATGCATATCGTATATCACATGCATATGGTATATCACATGCATATCGTATATCACATGCATATCGTATATCATATGCATATTGCATACCATGCAATGGCATATTCACTGCATATCGTATATCACATGCATACGTATATCACATTCATATGTTATATCCATGCATATCCGTAATATCCCATATCATGTATCACATCAATGAATACCGCATAAACCCTGCATATATATGGTATATCACATGCATATCGCATATCACAATCAGATCATATATTGGTATATCCCCTCCTATCGTATAATCACATTCTTCTTCTATCACTGCATATCAGTAATAATACCCTGCCATCGTATTCCCATGCATATCGTACATCACAACATGCACTATGGATTATAATCACCATGCATAGCGTATATCACATGCATAATCGTATATCCAATGCAGATGGTATATCACATGCACATCGATATAATCAATTCATCTCGTATACTCACACATATCATATTGCACTACTCAACATGCATATGGCATACTTCACATGCATTCTACATATAACATGCATATGGTATATCACATGCATATCGTATATCACATGCATATCGTATATCACATATAATGTATCACATGCAAATGGAATATCGCAAAACCCTAGCATATGGTATATCACATGCATATCGCATATCACATGCATATCATATATGGTATATCACATGCATATCGTATATCACATACATATCGTATATCACATGCATATGGTATATAACATGCATATCGTATATCACATGCATATCGTATATCACATGCATATCGTATATCACATGCATATCGTATATCACATGCATATGGTATATCACATGCATATGGTATATCACATGCATATGGTATATCACATGCATATCGTATATCCAATGCCTATGGACTAATCACATTCATATCCGTCAATATCACATCATCTCGTATATCACATGCATATTGCTATCAATGGCATATCGTATATCAACATGCATCGTATATCACATGCATATGGTATATCACATGCATCATGCGTATATCAACATGCCATAATCGTATATCACAATGCATATCGTATATACCACATGCATATCGTAACACATGCATAATCGTATATCACTGCATATCGTATATCACCATGCATATCCTGTTATCCACATGCAATATCGTTATCACATTCGTTCGTATATCACATTGCATATCGTATATCACATCGCAATGGTATATCCCATGCATATCGTATATCACTGCATATCGTATATATCCATGCTATCTATATCACAAGCATATTGGTTATCACATGCATATCGTATATCACATTCAGATGGTTTACTCACATGACTATACGTAAATTCACATGCATAAGGTACTCGATCACAATGCATTCTTATATCACAATGCATACGGTATACCACACAAATCTATCGTATATCACATGCATAGTCGTATAAAATCACCACTATAGCCTATCGTATATCACATGCATATGGTATATCACATGCATATCGTATATCACATGCATATGGTATGTCACATGCATATGGTATATCACATGCATATGGTATATCACATGCATATCGTATATCACATGCATATCGTATATCACATTGCATATGGTTATATCACATGCAATCGTATATCCTCCTGCATATGGTATACTCACATGCCTATCCGTACATCACAGCATAATCGCAATATACATACATATCGTATTCACAAATGCATAGCATATATCACATGCATAACGTATATCAACATGCTACGTATATCCATGCTTATGGTTGTCCCATGCATATTCGTATAATCAACATGCATATCGTATATCACATGCATATGGTATATCACATGCATATCGTATATCACATGCATATGGTATATCAAATTGCTATGGTCATTCACATGCATATCGCGTATAATCACATGCATATCGTAATCCATCCTATCGTATATCACATGCATATCGTATATCCAAGCCTTGTATATCACCCAATTCATATCGTATATCACACAATGCATATGTACGTATAATCACATTTTGCCCAAAAAATTTAAAAAAAAAACATTAAAATTTTGGGTTTTATATCCACATGCAAGGTATAATCACATCATATCGTTATATCACAATGCATAATGGTACTATACAATAAATCACATGCATACAGGTATATATCACAATGCAATCGTATACATCACTACAATATCGAAATATCACATGCATCTCGTATAACACAACACCGCATCACTATCGTTAATATCACCCGCATATCGTAGATCATTCATATCGTATATCACATGCATATGGTTATCACATGCATATGGTATATCACATGCATATGGTATATCACATGCATATCGTATATCACATGCATATCGTATATCACATGCATATCGTACATCACACCACATGCATATGGTCTAAAACGATATCACATGCATATCGTATATCACATGCTTATGGTATATCACATGCATATCGTATATCACATGCATATGGTATATCACATGCATATGGTATATCACATGCATATCGTATATCACATGCATATCGTATATCACATGCATATGGTATATCACATGCATATCGTATATCACATGCATATCGTATATCACATGCATATCGTATATCACATGCATATCGTATATCACATGCATATCGTATATCACATGCATATCGTATATCACATGCATATCGTATATCACATGCATATGGTATATCACATGCATATCGTATATCACATGCATATCGTATATCACATGCATATCGTATATCACATGCATATGGTATATCACATGCATATCGTATATCACATGCATATCGTATATCACATGCATATCGTATATCACATGCATATCGTATATCACATGCGTATTCCGGCTAATCAACTGCATCATCGTATACTCACTATGCAATCGTTATCAACTGCATAGGTGGTATATCACATGCATATCGTATATCACATGCATATCGTATATCACATGCATATGGCATATATCACATGTATATTGTATATCACATGCATATCGTATATACACATGCATTCGTCATCCTCACAAGCATGGGTATCTCACATGGTATATGGTATACACATGCTACGCATATCACATGTGCCTAATGTTATCAACACGATGCACTATCGTATAAATCACATGCATATGACTGTAATAAACTCACCATGCATATCGTATATCACATTCATATCGGATATCAACATGCTAATCGTATCTCCACCTAAATGCCATATCGTATACTCACAGCATATCGTATATCACATGCATACTAGCATATCCCAATGGAATACGTAAATCAAACAATGCATATCCGTAGACTCACATGCATATCATCCATACACATGCATATCATATATCACAAGCATATGGCATACACATATTACATGTATCACATGCAAATGGAATATCATCCGCATTAACCCTGCAATATTCTCATAATCACACATGCATATCGCAAGATCACATGCATATCATATCATTGATATATCACATGCAATATGGTATTATCACATGCGACAATATGTATAATCACACTGCTATGGTATATCACATCAACCGTATATCCATGCTATCGATCCACATGACATATCGACAATACACACTGCAGATCGTATATCACAGCATACTCGTTATCACATGACATACTGTATATCAAACATGCATATATATGGCATAATCACAGACATTCTAATATCACTGCATATCGTAAATATCCACATATCAATGTATCACATGCAAAGGAATATCGCATACCAAGCATATGGTATATCAATGCATATCGCATATCACATGCAATCATAGTATGATTATCACAATGCCATATGGTATATCACATACATATCGTATATCCACATGCATATCGATATATCACATGCCATATCCGTATATCACATGCATATCGTTATTCACAATGCCATGGCATATTACCCATCTATTTGCATATCACAATGCATATCATATATCACATGCATATCGTATATCATGCATTTTATATCAACATGCATATCGGTACACATGCATATCGTAAATCACATCAACTATCGTATATCACATCATATGGTATAGTCCCCAAAACATGCTAGTGGTATATCACATGCCATATGGTATTATCACATCAGTATAATCGTATATCACATGCATATCCGTAATATCACAATGCGCGTATCGTATATCACATGCCTTCGATATCACTGCATATGGCATATCAACAATATATCGTATTACATGCATATTCTTCTCACATATTCATAGTATCACATGCCAAATGGATATCGACATAACCCATAGCAATAGGTATAAATCACTGCATATCGCATATCACATGCATTCATATATGATTATCACCTGCTTAATGGTATAAAAACTCACATCGCACAATATCTAAATATCACTGCACATCTCTATATCACATGCTATCGTAATCACATGCCTATACGATATATCACATGCCATATGGGCATAATCACAAGCCAATATGAGCTATCACATGCCTTATTCATATATCAACAACAAAATTGCTACGTATACCTCACATGCATATCGTATATCACATGCAATATGGTAGAACCACATGTAGAATCGTAATAACATCACCAATGCATAATGGTATACTCCAATGCATATCATATATCACCTGCATATCGTATATCACATGCATAATCGTATATCACACCATGCAATCGCTAATATCACCTGCATACATGGCGTATAAATCACATGCATATGGTATATCACATGCATATCGTATATCACATGCATATCGTATATCACATGCATATCGTATATCACATGCATATGGTATATCACATGCATATCGTATATCACATGCATATCGTATATCACATATCATGTATCATATGCAAATGGAATATCGCATAACCCTAGCATATGGTATATCACATGCATATCGCATATCACATGCATATCATATATGATATATCACATGCATATCGCATATCACACACACACACACACACACACACACACACACACACACACACACACACACACACACACAAACTCTCAAACACACACAGGCTCAGCAGGTGGCTGTGGAGCAGGTAGCTAAGTGTATGAGCTGCACGCGTCTATACACTGGAGTCCACTCAGGATAGAGTCTGTTTGTAGCCAGAACCTTGTACTTCATTAGAAATCTTGTGACAACAGGATCAAGCGAGAACAAAAGGGCTTCAAGCTTGCCCCAAACAAGTTTGCAAGCTGGTAAGCCAGGGGCTGACATCAAACAGTAGTGGAGAGGCCGACATTGTTATCGATCTCCAATATCGGGTCCGTGGACAAGCCCGCAAATCAGTCAAAACCAAACATAAGTACACCTAAGGGCTCTCTGAGATAATGTGGGGGGGACAGGGGGGGGGGGGTGAGGGGGGGAGGGGGAGGGGGGCAAAAGAGGGCAGAGCCAATCTTTGGGCTGCTCTGATGTGTCCAAATTCTGTCAAATTCTGGTGCTGCTCTGATTATGTTAATTCTGGCTGCTCTGCCGAGTCAATTCTGGCAATGTGGCTGCTTTGCTATGTCAATTCTGTCGATTCTGTCAATTCTGGCTGCTCTGCTGTGTCATTCATTCATAATCATTCTTCGTCATTGTGGCTGCTTGCTGTTGTCCAATATCATCAATTCTGTCGGCTCTGGCTGCTCTGCGTAAGTCAGTTCCTGGCAACTCTCTCTGCTGCTCGCTGTGTCAGTCTGGGCTGCTCTGCCGTGAGTCAAATCCAAACAAACATCCTGGCACCTGTGAGCCTGCTTGCTAATGTCAAAATATCTGCTGCTACTGACTGGATCAATTCATTGTGTCTTGACTCTATGCCTTCATAATGCACCTGGTATAGGGGTTCTCCTGATCGCGCTTCCGTCGACCTACCTTGGAGCCTCTGGCCCCAAACCCAAATCCGCTTCTGGCCGAGGAATCTCTGCTGCGCCCAAGTTCCAGCGCCGTCTAACTAACGCCCAGCTGCCGAGAAACGTTGACTGGAGGGGTACAGGGGCCGACGGCTTTGTGAAGGACCAAGTGTCATGTGGTTCCTGCTGGACGTTTGGAGCCACGGGGACAATGCAGGGAGCTTGGTTCATGGTGAGGGGGACACTTCACACCTACACACATACATAGACCCAATCCCACACATACATAGATTCAATCCAATGCTGTGCCCAAGTTCCATCGCGGTTTAACTAACGCCCAGCCACCAAGAAACGTTGACTGGAAGGACACGGGGGCCGACGCCTTCGTGAAGGACCAAGTGTCGTGTGGTTCCTGCTGGACGTTTGGAGCCACGGGGACAATGCAGGGAGCTTGGTTCATGGTGAGGGGGACACTTCACACCCGCACACACACATAGACCCACACACATGTACGCAAACACCAACACACATAGACCTACACTCATGAATGTGAAGGATCAAGTGTTGTGTGGTTCCTGCTGGACGTTTGGAGCCACAGGAACCATGCGGGGAGCTTGGTTCATGGTGAGGGGGACACTTCACACCTACACACATACATAGACCCACACACATGTACGCAAAGAACAAGACACATATAAAGAATTAAAGACCCACAAACAGGTACACAAACACCAAGACACATATAAGGAATTGAAGACCCACACACATGTACGCAAACACCATGACACATACAAGGAATTGAAGACCCACACACATGTACGCAAACACCATGACACATGTAAGGAATTGAAGACCCACACACGAGTACGCAAACACCAAGACACATATAAAGAATTGAGAAAAGAACACAACATGTACGGCAAACACCAAGAACACATGTAGAAGTGACGAACCCAACACAATGTACGCAAACACCAAGACAATATACGGAATGAAGACCCACACAACATGTACGCAAAAACCCAAGAACATTAAGGAATGGAAGCCCCCACACACATTGTACGCCAAACACCAAGACACATATAAGGACATTGAGACAAACACACATTGTACGCAAACACAAAGGACACATCTCAAGGAATTCGAAGGACCCACACACATGTACGCAAACACCAAAGAACACAGATACGGAATTGAAGACCCCACACATGATACGCCAAACCACCAAGACAAAGAGAAGGAATGAAGACCCACACACATGTACGGCAACACCAAGACACATATAAAGGAATTTGAAAGGACCCACACACAGGAACGCAAACAAACCAAGACACATATAAGGAATTGAAGACCCACACACATGTACGCAAACACCAAGACACATATAAGGAATTGAAGACCCACACACATGTACGCAAACACCAAGACACATATAAGGAATTGAAGACCCACACACATGTACGCAAACACCAAGACACATATAAGGAATTGAAGACCCACACACATGTACGCAAACACCAAAGACACATTAAGGAATTGAAAAGACCCCACACCATGTACGCAAACCACCCCCCCCAGACACATATAAGGAATTGAAGACCCACACACATGTACGCAAACACCAAGACACATATAAGGAATTGAAGACCCACACACATGTACGCAAACACCAAGACACATATAAGGAATTGAAGACCCACACACATGAACGCGAACACCAAGACACATATAAGGAATTGAAGACCCACACACATGTACGCAAACACCAAAAACATATAAGGAATTGAAGGACCCTACACACATGTACGCAACCACCAAGACACATATAAGGAATTGGAAGACCCACACACAGTAACGCAAAACCCAAAGCACATATAGGAATGAAGACCCAACACACATGTACGCAAAACCCCAAGTTACACATATAAGGAATATGAAGACCCACACACATGTCGCAACACCAAGACACATATAGGCATGAAGACCCACACACTGTACGCAAACACAAGGACCCACAATAAGGAATTGAAGACCCACACAAATGTACGCAAACACCAGACCACATATAAGGAATTGAAGACCACCACACATGTACGCAAACACCAAGACACATTATAAGGAATTGAAGACACACACACATGTACGCAACAAACCAAGAACATATAAGGAATTGAAGACCCACACAATGTACGCCAAAACACAAAGACAATTTACGGAATTGAAGACCACACACATGTCCGCAAACACCAGACACATATAAGGATTGAAGACCCACACACATGTTACGCAAAACACCACGGACACCCTATAAGAATTGAAGACCCACACACAGGTACGCAACACACCAGACACATATCAGGACTTGAAGCCCCACCACAGTCCGCAACACACCCACCAAGACACATCTCGGAATTGCCACTAGCCCCCCACATGTACGCACCACCAAGAACCACATATAAGGAATTGCAGCACCCACACACAGTCCGCACCCCACCCCGCCACTTATCGGCCTTGATGACCCCCCCTCCCATGTACGCACCCCCAAGGACCCCTAGTAAGCACTTGCCGACCCCCCCCACCATGTCCGGCACCCCCCACGCCCCTCTCCGGCCTTGCAGCCCCCAACACCTGTCCGGCCAAACCCCACGACCCATATAAGGCCTTGACAAAGACCCACAACATGTACGAAAACCCCAAGACACATATAAGGAATTGAGACCCACACACATGTACGGCAAACACCAAGGACAAATATAAGGAATTGGAAGACCACCAACATTGTACGCAAACACCAAGACCACATTACGGAATTGAAGACGCCACCACATGTACGCAAACCCAAGACACAGATAAGGAATTGAAGACCCCACACACATGTACGCAAACAACCAAGACACATATAAGGAATTGAAGACCCACACACATGTACACGCAAAACACCACAGACACATATAAGAATTGAAGACCCACAACAGTACGGCAAAACACCAAGACAATATAAGGAATTGAAGACACACACACATGAACGCGGACCACCACGACACATTAAGGAATGAAGACCCCCACACACATGTCGCAAACACCAAGACAATAACGGAATTGAAGACCCTACACACCTGTCCGCAAAACACCAAGACACATATAAGGGAATGAAGACCCACACACATGTACGCAAACCACCAAGACAAATAAGGAATTGAAGACCCCACACAATGTACGCACACACCAAAGACACATTATAAGGAATTGAAGACCCACACCACAGTTACGCAAAACACAGACACATATAAGGAATTGAGACCCCACACACTGTACGCAAACACAAAGCCACATATAAGGAATT
The DNA here is from genome assembly GCA_013435795.1 of Chlamydomonas sp. ICE-L. Classification (NCBI taxonomy): domain Eukaryota; kingdom Viridiplantae; phylum Chlorophyta; class Chlorophyceae; order Chlamydomonadales; family Chlamydomonadaceae; genus Chlamydomonas; species Chlamydomonas sp. ICE-L. Next base: position 3,695,823 of record JACBWV010000472.1, read on the forward strand.
GAGACCCACACACATGACACGCCAACACACCCGACACATATAAGAATTGAGACCCCACCACACATGTACGCAAAAACAACCAAGACACATATAAGGAATTGAAGACCCATCACCACATGTACGCAAAGCACCAAAGACACATATAAGGTTGAAGCCCCACCACATGTACGCAAACACCAAGGACACATATAAGGAATGAAGACCAACACACTGTACGCAAACACCAGACAAATATAAGGAATTGAAGACCCACACACATGTACGCAAACACCAAGACACACATATAAGGAATTGAAAGACCACACACATGTACTGCAAACACCAAGGACACATATTAAGGAAGTGAAGACCCACACACATGTACGCAAACACCCCCAAAGACACATCTTAAGATTGAAGACCCACACAATGTACGCAAAACAACACCAAGACACATATAAGGAATTGAAGACCCACACACATGTACGCAAACACCAAGACACATATAAGGAATTGAAGACCCACACACATGTACGCAAACACCAAGACACATATAAGGAATTGAAGACCCACACACATGTACGCAAACACCCAGACAATATAAGGATTGAAGACCAACACACCACATGTTACGCAACACACCAAGACACATATAAGGAATTGAAGACCCACACACATGTACGCAAACACCAAGACACATATAAGGAATTGACAGCCCCACCACATGTACGGCAAACACCAGGGACAAATATAAGGAAATTGAAGACCACACACACATGCTACGCGAACACCCCAGACACATTATAAGGAATTGAAGACCCACACACAGACGCAAAACACCAAGACACATATAAGGAATGAAGACCCACACCAAATGTACGCAAACACCAAGGGAACAATATAAGGAATTGAAGACCACACACCATGTAGCAAACACCAAGACACATATAAGGAATTGAAGACCCACACACATGTATGTGAGCATCAAGTGTCATGTGGTTCCTACTGAAGATTTGTAGCCACGGGAGCAATGCAGGGAGCTTGGTTCATGTTGAGGGGGACACTTCACACCCGCACACATACATAGACCCACACACATATACGCAAGTCAGGGAGTGGTGGCGTTGTAAATTCGTTGAGTGGGATGCAAGTCAGGGAGTGGTGGCGTGGGTTTGGGGACCTGGTGCCTGTCAAAACCTCGAGGTCCGTCAGTTGCCCTACTCCTTCTCCTCCTCCTTTGTCCGTGGTCCTATCGTATTAAGGTCTGTCCTTGATAGAGGGGCAATAACAAACAATACCCCCCCCCCCCACACAACAACACACACACAAAACACCACACACAAAAACAATACACAAACAAACAACACCACACTGGAGTGGATGACCCTGATTCTTGCTCTTCGCCCCTTTGTCCAGGTAACGGCAGAGGCCGTGTCCCTCTCACCACGGACCATGCTAACCCACACCACCTCACCGAACTAGGATGCCCCACACACCACACCCACACCACCACTCTCATTCACACACCCCACCAGTCACCCCCCCACCCCCCCACCACCACCTCCCCTTTGTCCAGGCAACTGGAGAGGCTGCGTCCCTCTCAGAAACAAACAGTTCCTATAACCACCACCACCACCAATACCAAGCTCATTAACAAGATACCCACCATTAACCACCCACCACCACCTCAACGAACTATGCCACCCCCACCACTACCCCCCACCACTCTCATTCACACTCCCCACCACTCACGACCCCCACCACCTCACCGAACTATGCCCCACCCCCACCACTACCCACCCCCACAACTCTCATTCACACTCCCCACTACCACTAAACTCACCCCCCCCCCCTACCCCCAACCCCAACCCCAACCCTAACCCCTAACCCCAACCCCAACCCCAACCCCCCACCACCTCACTCTTTTTTCCAGGCAACTGGAGAGGCTGTTGTCCCTCTCAGAACAACAGCCCACCACCACTCACCCACCACCTCCACCACCGCACCCCTTTGTCCAGCAACTGAAGAGGCTGTGTCCCTCTCTGAACAACAGTCCCACCACCACTTCCACCACCACCACCACTCTCATTCACACTCCCCACCACTCAACCCCCACCACCACCTCACCCTTATGACCAGGCAACTGGAGAGGCTGTGTCCCTCTCTGCACAACAGTCCCACCACCATCACCACTCACCTTCCCACACACACACACCCACACACACACCACTTCCACCCCCACCACTCTCATTCACACTCTCGACCACTCACCACCACCACCACCTCACTCTTTTGTCCAGGCAACCGGAGAGGCTGTGTCCCTCTCTGAGCAACAGTTTGTTGACTGCTCTTGGGAATTCGGATCCGATGGATGCATGGGTGAGTGAGCAAAAGCTATTTGCAAGTTACACGTTACGTTCATGCTGCAGATAGATTAGATTGGACTTCAAACCTATGGGACTCCAACCCTATGGTCCGCTGGTATTTAGATTATATTGGACCTCAAACCTATGGTTTACTGTTACTTAGGTTTGAAGTCCCATAAATAATTATGGGACTCCACACCTTAGGGACATCCCACCTATGGGACATCACACCTATGGGACTTCACACCTACGACGTCCCCGGACGTCCCATAAATAATGATTAATGGGACCTCAAACCTATTCAAACCTATGAAGTCCCATAAATGATTACTAATGGGACTTCAAACCTATTCAATCCTATGAAGTCCCATAAATGATTACTAATGTGACTTCAAACCTATTCAATCCTATGAAGTCCCATAAATGATTACTAATGGGACTTCAAACCTATTAAATCCTATGAAGTCCCATAAATGATTACTAATGGGACTTCAAACCTATTCAATCCTATGAAGTCCCATAAATGATTACTAATGGGACTTCAAACCTATTCAATCCTATGAAGTCCCATACATAATGATTAATGGGACTTCAAACCTATGATTTGATCAGGCTGAATATCTTTGGGACTGAATTATAGCTTTTCTTTTCAGCTACGAGTAGCAGCTTCTAGGCAGCTCTCTGAGCCAGCCACTGGGTCAATCCCCAAGATGTCAACAGTATAGGAAAGCTGGTTGCGTCAGGTTCAGGCTGCATTAGGTTGCACCAGGTTTGGCTGACCAGCCAGTCAGGGGAGCTGCCTAGAAGCTGCTGCTCGTAGCTGAAAGGAAAATCTGTGGGGAGTTTAATCTTCGTTAGGTGTTGAATGATTTGGATTTGGTTTGGATATACTTATATCTGCATGGGCTAAACCCTAACCCCTTCAATCCGAATCTCAAAACCCTGAACCCTAAAATATTGAACCATAAAGCCCTATACCCTGGCGTTGCAGGTGAGTTTGCAGAGGATGCTCTTCCTAGCAGCGTATGAAGCCCTAACCTTAGAACCCCTTACTTTAGTCTGCATGGGTACAAGCCTTAACCCTTAATTCCGAACCCTAAAACCCTAAACCCTAAACTCTTGAGCCATAAATTCCTTTACCCTGTTTTGGAATGTAGGTTTGCAGAGGATGCTCTTATCATGGCAGTAGGAGCGCACAGAGCCATCTTCGAACCGCTTACTAAATTCTACATGGGTAAAATCCTAAAATCTGGACCCTAACATCCTAAACCCTAACATCTTGAGCCAAACATCCCTGTACCCTGTTTCTGCAGGTAGGTTTGCAGAGGAAGCTCGTAGCATGGCAGTAGGAGCACACAGAGCCACCTTCGACACCCCTACTTAATTGTGCATGGGTGCAACCCAAAACCCTAAAATTTGAACCCCCAGACCCTGAACCCTAAACACGTACATCCTGAGCCCTAAAACCCGATACCCTGTTTCTGCAGGTGGGTTTGCAGAGGATGCCATCAGCATGGCAGTAGGAGCGCACGGAGCCAGCTTCGACACCCTTACTGAATTGTGCGTGGGTGCAACCCTAAACCCTAAAATTTGAACCCCCAGACCCTGAACCCTAAACACGTATATCCTGAGCCCTAAAAACCGATACCCTGTTTTGCAGGTGGGTTTGCAGAGGATGCCATCAGCATGGCAGTAGCAGCGAATGGAGCTACGTCAGAGGAGGCCTATCCCTACCTGGCACAGAATTCGTTTTGCAGGTAGTGGGGGTGGGGGGGTGAGATGTGTTTATGGGTGCATAGAATGGTGTGTATTTGGTGGTGGAGTGTGGGTGAGGGGGTGGGGGGTATTGCGTAGGATGCAATGAGCATGGCAGCGCATGGAGCCACATCAGAGGAGGCCTATCCCTACCTGGCACAGAATTCGTTTTGCAGGTAGTGGGGGTGGGGGGGTGAGATGTGTTTATGGGTGCATAGAATGGTGTGTATTAGGTGGTGGAGTGTGGGTGAGGGGGTGGGGGGTATTGCGGAGGATGCAATGAGCATGGCAGCGCATGGAGCCACATCAGAGGAGGCCTATCCCTACCTGGCACAGAATTTGTTTTGCAGGTAGTGGGGGTGGATGGGATTAGCCTAGTTGCCCTACCCCTGGACTGTAACATGCATGCAGTGGGGGTGGATGGGTTGGTAAGGGGTGTGTATTTGGTGTTGGAGTGAGGTAGTGTGGGTGGATGGGATTGTGAGGGGTGGTTTTTGTATTGGTGGGAGGGTGGAGTGAGGTGGGTGGTGGAGAGTGGACGATGGGGTAAGTGATGGTGTTGTATTGTGTGAGTGGATGGGAGGTGAGGGTGTGTATCCATGGTGGTGGAGTGTGGGGTGGGGGGTGGATGTGAATGGTGAGGGGTGTTGTATTGTGTGGAGGAGGGTTGGGGGGGGGATGGGTAAGTGATGGTGTGTCTTTGGTGTGAGGGTGGATGGGATGGTGAGTGGTGGTTGTATTGGGGTGGACTGAGGGTGTGGTGGGGGGGGGGGGGGAGATGTGTTGTATTTGGTGGGGGAAGTGATGGTTAGGGGGGTGGATGGGATGGTGGTGGGTTGCATATTGGTGGCGCGGAAACTGGTGGGGTGGGGGGGTGAGGGTTTGAGATGTGTGTATTTGGGGGATGAGTTACTGGGGGGTGGATGGGATGGTGGTGGGGTGTATTTGTGGTGGAACGAGGATTGTGTTTTGGGTGGGGGGTTTGGGTGTGGGGGGTGGTAGTAGATAGATGTGTGTATTATTTGGTGGGGGAGTGAGGTAGTGGGGGTGGATGGGATGGTGGTGGGTGCATATTTGGTGGCAGACTGAGGGTGTGTGTGGGGGGGGGGGGGGGGTGAGGGTTGAGATTTTGTGTTATGTTGGTGGGGGATTGAGGATTACTGGGGGGGACTGGGATGGTGGGGTGGGTTGTATTGTGTATTTGGTGGGGACTGAGGGTGTTTGATTTGTGGGGTGGGGGGTGGGGGGTTATGATGTTGTGTATTGGTGGGGGATGAGGGGTAGGGTGTGGATTGATGTTGTTGGGTGGTGCGTATTTGGTGGCAGACTGGGGTGGGGTGGGGGGTGAGGGTTGAGATGTGTGTATTTGGTGGGGATTGAGGTACTGGGGGTGGATGGGATGGTGAGGAGTGTGTATTTGGTGGTGGACTGAGAGTGGGAAGGCTGGATGGGATGGTGAGGAGTGTGTATGTTTGGTGTGGACGGAGAGGGGGAGGGGGGGATTGGGATGGGTGAAGAAATGTGGGTATTTGGTGGTGGATGAGGGGGGGGGTGGATGGGTGGGGGTGGGGGGTTGATGTGTATTGGGTGGTGGACGGGGGGGGGGGGGGGTGGTGGGGGGTGACGATTGTGTGTATGGGGTGGTGGGTTGAGGGGGGGGGGGGGAGGGTGAGGGGTTGTTGCGAAGTGTGGTGATTTGGTGGTGAGTAGGGTGGTTGGGTTGGGATTGCGGAGGAGCCATCAGATCGGACGCTGGGAGCTGGGCGGGGGGTGTGTGTGGGTGGGGGGGGGGGCGGGGCTGGGGGTGGGGGGGGGGGGGGGGGGATAGTGGTTCCCAGTGGTTTATGATGTGTAGGAGGGGGAATTGTGGGTGGGTGGATGAGTGGGTTGGGGGTGGGAGGGGTGGGTGGGGGGGAGGGGGGGGGGGGGGGGGGTAGCAGTTAGTCAACCAGGGCGTGCCGTGAGTTCTCCTGCCTCAGCCTCGGTGGGTCAGTTGGGTTAAACACAAAACAGTGGGTCAGTTGGTACACACAAAAAAGTGGGGTTAGGGGTGTGCACAACCATCTGTTGAAAGTTCCCTTTCATGACACACACACACACAACACACCACACACAACACAACCACGTACGTATTAACTTCATACACGCATACTTGTGGATGTGACCCCCCCACCACAACCACAAACCCACCACAACCCCACAACCCAAACACACCAAACCCAAACCCCCGACAACCCCGGAAACCCGCAACCCACAGAACCCCCCAACCAAAAACCCCAACCAACCCCGCCGATATCCCCAACACAACGAAAGCACCAACCCCAACCCAACCCACCAAACCAACCCAAAACCCCACCAAAACCAATGCCTCAAGCCCCCCCAACAACAACACAAACCCCGCAACCCAAACCCACCCCCACCAACCCCACCCCCAACCAAACCCCCAACCCAACCCAGCCCCCCACCCGTGGCCGGCCCCACCGACCACACACGACCACCCCCAACCCCACCCACGTCCCAACCCCAACTCCAACCACGACCACGCCCAACCCCAAACCCCAAACGCACCACCACCCCTGCCCCCCCCCCCCCACACCACACACACACAGCCCCCACCCCCATCCCCAACCCCAACGACCAACCCCCAACCCCCCCAACCCCAACCAACCAACATCAAACGACCCCCCCCCTAATTCCAACCCAAACCCAAACCCAAAACCCAACCTCAGCCAACTAACCACCCCCACGACCACCCCCCCACCCCCAACCCCCAACCAACAAAACCCAACCAACCACACCAGGACCCCCTCCAACCCCCAACCCCAACCCAATCACACGACGACACCCCCCCACCCCCAACCCCAACCCCACCATTCCCAACCCCAACCACCGACGACCCACCATAACCCCAAACCCACCCACAACCCCAAACACCTCCCCACGACCACTCCCAATCACCCAAACCCCAACCCAACCACCCTCCCACGACCCCCCCCTAATTCCAATCCCCCCTACTTCCAAACCCCCCAAACCCAACCCAACCACCCCACGACCACCCCCAACCCCCATCCCCCACCACACAACCAGAACCCAAACACCCCGCGACCACCACCCAATCCCAACCCCAACCAACCACAAACCCCAACCAACACCCCGCGACCACCCCAAGACCACTCAACCCCAACCCTAACCCTAACCACCACAACCCAAAACCAACCACTCCCCGACCACCCCACAACCACCCCACAACCACCCCCAACCACAACCACAACCCAACCCAACCACAACCACAACCACAACCCTGCAGCATCAACAAAACTGCTAAGGCGGCGTTCTTCACAGGCTACGAGGTGGTAGAGTTGCGTGATGAGCTGGCACTCATGGAGGCAGTCTACACCCAGGGCCCTGTGGGTGTTTACCTTGACGCTGGTCACCCCACATTCAAGTAAGGACAGCACACCCAGGGGCTGGGGGGGGTGTACTTCGTGTGTACCTCATGTGTACCTCATTCTCGATTTTGGGTGAAGTTCGGGATGGGCATGGGTGACGTTCACAATAATCATTGTGTAAATGAGTAATGGTGGAGGCAGTCTACTCCCAAGGCCCTGTGGGTGTTAACCTTGATGCTGGTCACCCCACGTTCAAGTAAGGGTGGGGAGGTGGGCATGGGTGGAGCTCACGGTGAACATGGTGTTCATGAGTACTCATGGAGGCAGTCTACACCCAGGGCCCTGTGGGCGTTACTTTTATGCTGGTCACCCCACGTTCAGTTAAGGACAGCAAACCCAGGGGCTGGGGGATTGTACTTCATGTGTACCTCATGTGTACTTCATTCTCGAGTTTGGGTGAAGTTCGGGATGGGCATGGGTGACGTTCACAATGAACATGGTGTAAATGAGTAATGGTGGAGGCAGTCTACTCCCAAGGCCCTGTGGGTGTTAACCTTGATGCTGGTCACCCCACATTCAAGTAAGGACAGCAAACACAGGGGCTGGGGGGGTGTACTTCGTGTGTACCTCATGTGTACCTCATTCTCGATTTTGGGTGAAGTTCGGGATGGGCATGGGTGACGTTCACAATGAACGTGGTGTAAATGAGTAATGGTGGAGGCAGTCTACTCCCAAGGCCCTGTGGGTGTTAACCTTGATGCTGGTCACCCCACATTCAAGTAAGGACAGCAAACACAGGGGCTGGGGGGGTGTACTTCGTGTGTACCTCATGTGTACCTCATTCTCGATTTTGGGTGAAGTTCGGGATGGGCATGGGTGACGTTCACAATGAACGTGGTGTAAATGAGTAATGGTGGAGGCAGTCTACTCCCAAGGCCCTGTGGGTGTTAACCTTGATGCTGGTCACCCCACATTCAAGTAAGGACAGCAAACACAGGGGCTGGGGGGGTGTACTTCGTGTGTACCTCATGTGTACCTCATTCTCGATTTTGGGTGAAGTTCGGGATGGGCATGGGTGACGTTCACAATGAACATGGTGTAAATGAGTAATGGTGGAGGCAGTCTACTCCCAAGGCCCTGTGGGTGTTAACCTTGATGCTGGTCACCCCACATTCAAGTAAGGACAGCAAACACAGGGGCTGAAGGGGTGTACTTCGTGTGTACCTCATGTGTACCTCATTCTCGATTTTGGGTGAAGTTCGGGATGGGCATGGGTGACGTTCACAATGAACATGGCGTAAATGAGTAATGGTGGAGGCAGTCTACTCCCAAGGCCCTGTGGGTGTTAACCTTGATGCTGGTCACCCCACATTCAAGTAAGGACAGCAAACACAGGGGCTGGGGGGTGTACTTCGTGTGTACCTCATGTGTACCTCATTCTCGATTTTGGGTGAAGTTCGGGATGGGCATGGGTGACGTTCACAATGAACATGGTGTAAATGAGTAATGGTGGAGGCAGTCTACTCCCAAGGCCCTGTGGGTGTTAACCTTGATGCTGGTCACCCCACATTCAAGTAAGGACAGCAAACACAGGGGCTGGGGGATTGTACTTCATGTGTACCTCATTCACGAGTTTGGGTGAAGTTCAGGATGAGCTTGGGTGAAGTTCACTATGAACATTGTGTAAATGATTAATGATGGTGGCAGTCTACACCCAGGGCCCTGTGGGTGTTTACCTCAATGCTGGTCACCCCATGTTCAAGTAAGGGTACAGAGGTGGGAAGGGAGCTGGGGTGGTAGGGTGGTGGGGGTAGGGGCGAAACACAGGGGCTGTAGTTTTTACCTTATTCGTGCGGTTTGTTGCAGTTCACAATGTGTTTGGGTGTACGTCCCTGAGGGGGTCTACTTTGATGCTAGTCACCCCACGTTCAAGTAAGGACAGCACACACAGGGGCTGGGGGTTGTACCTCGTTTGTACCTCATTCACGAGCTTGGGTGAAGTTCAGGATGAGCATGGGTGAAGTTCACGGTGAACATGGTGCACATGATGAGTAATGATGAAGGCAGTCTACACCCAGGTCCTGTTGGGTATTGATCTCCATGCTGGTCACCCCACATTACAAATATTGCGGAATTGGTGGTTGGCCCTTGTGCAAGTAAACGGGCTGACCCCCTCAAGCTCACGCCTCGTTAGAAGGCGTACTTTTTGTTTATTTAATTGTGCGGGTGCGGGTCCTGGATGAAGTACTACACAGCTCTGGTGTTAGATACTGTTTCATTTCTGGCGGAGCCCTCTCCTTCCCACATTACCCCTCCACATCCCCCCCCCCCCCCACACACACACACACACACACATACATACATCCACTCACACATTACCCCCCCCACCACCACCACCCCCATTCACCCACACACACCACCATTACCACCACCACCACCCACAAACACACAGACACACATTACCCCCCCCCCACCACCACCACCACCACACACACCAATTGGAGCCCCCAGAGTCACCCCGTAGTCCGATTGTCAGTTTGTCCGCACACACACCCCACACACACAAACACACCACCACCACCACCACCACCACCACCACCACCCACAAACACACAGATACACATTACCAGGTTTTTTTTAGGGGAAATTGGTCTCTCCCCTTGCATCGCAATAATGGTTACGGAGCCAATTGCCCAGAATCTAGAAAGAGCAAAAATCGCAGGTTTCAAAATCCCTTGGAATTCAAGTTCAAAAAATCAAATTCAAAAATCGGAATCGCCTCCCGTTCTGCGAGCTTCTAAATCCTTACACTGACGAGATAAACGAAGCTGACACATTCAGCTGACCAGAACTGCTGAATCATTTTGGTGTAACACAGTGGCTGGCTCAGGGAGCTAGTCAGAAGCTACTAAAAGGCCCAAAAGAAAAACCCTGATGCTCAGCCCCAAGTGTGCCACAATTGGTTGGCTGGTTGCACATGTCAGACTTGAGGTTTTTAATTTGCTGGCTCGCACGGGGTGGGGTGGGGTGGGGGGCTTGTAATCCCAAACTAAGGTATCCATGGTGGGCTGATGTTTCGAGGTGGTGAGGGGGGGAGGGGGGGGGGGGGGGGGGGGGGGGGGTAGCTCTCAGAGAGTGCTGTAGAACCAATGTGCACTTACCAAGAAGTTTGTACTCCACCAGAATGGCCCTACCCGTGTGCCCCCTGCCTCCAATGCCCCCCATTTTTTGGCTGTCAGCCCTCCACCCTCTCTACCCCTTGTTCACCACCCACCATAAGTGTGTGTTCATCCAAGCACCTCAGGCTGCCAGGTGCTGAGTGCTGACAGGGGTACTTCCATGGCAAATTGACCGCAGAAAATCTCAACCAGGTGGGAGTCGCTAAATCGCGATAGCTCAGCTGCGATCGAGACACTCAGTCGGCTATGGGTTAGGGACAGCGATGGAGTCAGTGAAAGTAATAACACGCAAACAAATATGTTGCGTAGGGCTCTGCAGCTGACCTGCAGCAGTGTTGACCTCCGGAAGTGCGAGAATTATACCAATTGGCTCAACCAGGAACATGCGAACGAACAAGCATATCACCAGAGAGTGAAGGGCAAGAAAATGCAAGTTCAGCAAAAGCTCCTTACTCCCTTGCGTCCATATGGGCTTCAATGCACCTGTTCAGCCTTGACCAACAACTGGGATAATACTAGGACCTTTTTTTCCGCCGGGAGCAACACATGATGGGCTGAACATACGAAGACGATTTGAACGAGTTGAATTGAGGACGAAATTCTGACACTGACGACCCCGAGCTGTCGAGCGGTCTTCAGGGCAGGGGGGGGCAGGGTTTGAAGTTTCAGGCCGGTGGGCCCGTCAGTTGGGGAGCGGTTACAGTTCGAGGCAGTGAGCACTGCCACTGGCCATGCACAGCCAGGTCAGCCAGGCCAGATCAGCTTCAGGCCAAATCCAGCCCACAGGGCCAAGTCTAGAAACTATGGGTTTCATCGCAGGGCCGATTCCGAATGCGATGGGTTTTATCGCATAATGCAAAATTTTGCAGCTAAAAAAAACCCTGCTCATTACCCACCACCACCACCACCACCACCACCACGCACACATAAACACATTACCCCCCCACACACACACACCAATTGGAGCCCCCAGAGTCACCCCGTAGTCCGATTGTCTGTTTGTCCGCACGCCCCCCCCCACCCCCCCACACACACACAAACACACCACCACCACCACCACCACCACCACACACAAACACACAAACACACAAACACATTACCCCCCCCCCCCACCACCACCAACACCAACACACACACTTTACCCACACACACACCACCACCAATTGGAGCCCCCAGAGTCACCCACAGTCCGATTGTCTGTTTGTCCGCACGTTCCAACCCTGGGCCTTACTCGCCCCTGGCCCCGTCGTAAACCCTAGCTTTGATCCGCTGCACTCTGTGCGACCTGTCATTTGATAGCCAACCCTCTTCGCCATTTTTTCCGCATCGCTTGCACCGCGTCTAGGACTTGTTTTGCTACTCATGGCAGCTTCCCACCAGCTCCAATAGCCAGCCACTGGGTCAAACCCAATGCTTGAAGCTGCATTAGAATGCTTGAAGTCTTGTCAACATCCAGACGCACTAGATAACTTCAGGATTGGCTCAGTGACAGGAAAAGGGAGCTGCCTCCACACATACACACCCACACATATATGAACAAGCTCTTCAACATCTGGGTCCCCAGCAATGAGTTCAATGACCCAACTCCTTGCCCTTCTCTAAACACTCCTCCTTGAATCCCTCATGAATCCCCCTTGAATCCCTGTGCTGGTACTACATCCTCTCTAAACACTACCCCTTGCCCTTCTCTAAACACTACCCCTTGAACCCCCCTTGAACCCCTGTGCAGGTACTACAGCGAGGGAGTGTATCACCGAGAAGACTGTGAGTGGTTCAGAGCTTGTGTGTGTGTGTGGGGGGGGGGGGGGGGGGGGGGGGTACTGTTAGGGGAGTGGTAGGAAAGGGAAGGTTAGTGGGGGAGAAGTGGGGCGTGTGTGTGTGTGGGGGGGGGGGGGGGGGGGGGGGGTATTTTTTGGCGGAGCCCCCCCTGTGGGGGGCGGGAGCCCCCAGGGTCACCCAGTTGTCCGTCCGGCCAACCGACCGGCCACACGAAGCCTGACACAAAGGCAACTGTCTCAACTAACTATCTCATAACTAACTGGCTTCATGGCATGGCCCCAAATTGCATTACTCTCGCCATTGGCATGTCCCTGATTTCCTCCATGCATGCATACTCCCGACTCTCAATACCCTTGCCTGCCACCAACATGGCCCATCTGTATCCCATGCATGGCACTCCTTTCAACTTGCCGCACTCCCTCCATCAGCATGTCCCTGATTCCCTCCCTGCATGGCACTCCTTTCAACTTGCCGCACTCCCTTCATCAGCATGTCCCTCATTCCCTCCCTGCATGGCACTCCCTTCATCAGCATGTCCCTCATTCCCTCCCTGCATGGCACTCCTTTCAACTTGCCGCAGTCCCTTCATCAGCATGTCCCTCATTCCCTCCCTGCATGGCACTCCCTTCATCAGCATGTCCCTCATTCCCTCCCTGCATGGCACTCCCTTCATCAGCATGTCCCTCATTCCCTCCCTGCATGGCACTCCTTTCAACTTGCCGCACTCCCTTCATCAGCATGTCCCTCATTCCCTCCCTGCATGGCACTCCTTTCAATTTGCCGTACACCCACCATTGGCATGTCCATGATTTAGTCCATGCATGCCACTCCCGGCGCGCAATACCCTTGCCTGCCTCCAACATGGCCCATCTGTATCCTATGCATGGCGCGTGTTTCAACTTGGCGTACACCCATCATTGGCTTGTCCCTGATTTACTCCATGCATGCATACTCCCAACGCACAATACGCTTGCCTGCCATCAACATGGCCCATCTGTATCCCATGCATGGCATGTCTTTCAACTTGCCGTACACCCACCATTGGCATGTCCCTGATTTACTCCATACATGGCGCACCCACCACCCAGCACAAGCTCAGGTCATTCACATGCATACTGATACACACATGCATTGCCACCACCACCCCACACACGTAGGCATACACATACACATGCATTGCCACCCCACCCCACCCCACCCCACACGCATACACTTACAGACACACACATTTATTGCAACCCCACCTCAACCCACACACTTGCACATACACACATACACACACATGTATTGCCACCCCACCTCTCCCCACACACATGCAGATACTGACACTTGTACTGCTACCCCACCTCCCCTCACCCCCGCAAACACATACACATGTATTTCCACCCCACCTCTCCCCACACACATGCACATACACATGTATTTCCACCACACCTCACCCCACACACATACACATACACATGCACATACACATGCACATACACACACATGTATTGCCACCCCACCTTACCGCACACACATACACACACACAGGTGGAACTGCTGCAGAAGACCTGGACCACTCACCCCCCCCCCCCCCCCCCCCACACACACACACACACACACACACACACACACTCACACACACACATGCACATACACGCACATGTATTTCCACACACATGCACACATACACAAGCACATACACGCACATGTATTTCCACTCACATACACACATACAAACATACACATGCACATACACGCACATGTATTTCCACACACATACACACATACACACATACAGGTGGAACTGCTGCAGAAGACCTGGACCACTCAACATCCCCCACACACACACGCACACACATACACACGCACATACATACACATGTATTTCCACACACATACACACATACACATGCACATACGCGCACATGTATTTCCACATACATACACACATACACACAAACACATGCACATACACACATACAGGTGGAACTGCTGCAGAAGACCTGGACCACTCCGTTACTCTTGTGGGCTATGGGGAGACTGACTATGGTGAGTTGGTCAGACAGCTCTGTAATTTGTTACCCTTGTGGACTATGGTGAGTTGGTCAGACAGCTCTGTAATTTGTTACCCTTGTGGGCTATGGTAAGTTGGTCAGGCAGCTATGTAATTTCTTACCCTTGTGGGCTATGGTAAGTTGGTCAGGCAGCTATGTAATTTGTAAAAATGGATGTGAAAATTGTTACGTCTTGCCACAGGGCGTGAAGTTGAAGGAACCTTCCTGTCCGCTTGCACTGGGGAAGGTTACTGTGGGTTCTGTAGTTCGCAAACTCCACCCTCAAGTCCACCCTCGACTCCACCTGAATTTTCACGTATGCTATTCATGTAAATAAACAAATAGTACATTTTATTACGAGGCGTGAGGTTGAGGGGGCCAGCCCGTATGCTTGCACTGGGGCCAACCACCAAGTCATGGCTCTCTCATTTGTCTACTTTCGTTATATCAGGGTTAGAGGTTGTTCATTTTCTAACCCTTGATCGTGCTGGTATGCGACCGGCAAGAAGTCACGGCTTGTATCTATTGTTAAAAAATCTGCTTCCATTATATCAGGGATTGGGGTCGTTCATTGTATAGCCCTTGTTAATGCCTGCTGGTTTGACACAGGCGAGAAGTAACGGCTCGTATCTGTTGGTCAACACTCTACTTCCATTAGATCAGTGTTCGAGATTGTTCATCGTATAACCCTTGTGCATGCTGCTTTGTTATTTTATAAATCTTGTTCATGCCGGTTCGTTATTTTATAAATCTTGTTCATGCCGGTTTGTTATTTTATAAATCTTGTTCGTGCCGGTTTGTAATTTTATAAATCTTGTTCGTGCCGGTTTGTTATTTTATAAATCTTGTTCATGCCGGTTTGTTATTTTATAAATCTTGTTCGCGCCGGTTTGTTATTTTATAAATCTTGTTCATGCCGGTTTGTTATTTTATAAATCTTGTTCGCGCTGGTTTCTTATTTTATAAATCTTGTTCGTGCCGGTTTGTTATTTTATAAATCTTGTTCGCGCCGGTTTGTTATTTTACAAATCTTGTTCATGCCGGTTAGTTATTTTATAAATCTTGTTCATGCCGGTTTGTTATTTTATAAATCTTGTTCGTGCCGGTTTGTTATTTTATAAATCTTGTTAGTGCTGGTTTGTTATTTTATAAATCTTGTTCGCGCCGGTTTGTTATTTTATAAATCTTGTTCATGCCGGTTTGTTATTTTATAAATCTTGTTCGCGCCGGTTTGTTATTTTATAAATCTTGTTCGCGCCGGTTTGTTATCTTATAAATCTTGTTCGCGCCGGTTTGTTATTTTATAAATCTTGTTCATGCCGGTTTGTTATTTCATAAATCTTGCTCGCGCCGGTTTGTTATTTTATAAATCTTGTTCATGCCGGTTTGTTATTTCATAAATCTTGCTCGCGCCGGTTTGTTATTTTATAAATCTTGTTCATGCCGGTTTGTTATTTTATAAATCTTGTTCGCGCCGGTTCGTTCTTTTATAAATCTTGTTCATGCCGGTTTGTTATTTTATAAATCTTGTTCGCGCCGGTTTGTCATTTTATAAATCTTATTCGCGCCGGTTTGTTATCTTATAAATCTTGTTCATGCCGCTGGTTTGTTACAGGCGAGAGGTATTGGCTCATTCGCAATTCTTGGAGCAAGTTCTGGGGTATGGACGGCTATGCCAAGATCACCCGTCACGGCAATGATTGCGGCATCACCACCCAGCCAATCCTTGCTGTTGTGGAACCTGAGTCAGCTGCTAGAGCGAAGGCTGCAGTCAAAGCTCAAGCCAAGGCAAGCCAAATCTAAAGCCAATCCAAGCCAAGCCTTGCTGTTGTGGAACCTGAGTCAGCTGCTAGAGCAAAGGCCGGAGTCACAGCTAAAGCTAAGCCAAGCCAAAGCTAAAACCGGAGCCAAAGCTAAATCCAAGCCAAATATAGAGCATAGGTCAGAGTCGCAGCTAAAGCCAACACCCATAGGCTTGCCTAGACCAGCTGATTGTTTAAGCTTCAAGGTCCACTGTGTTGTGTGCAGTTTGGCTGAATATATAGTCAGGGGAGCTGCCTAGAAGCTGCGGCATAGTAGCCAAAAAGGAAAGGACTCACAACCACCTAACAACCACCTCACAACACCTAACAACCACCTCACAACCACTTCATGACCACCTCACATGCACCATGGTTGTATATGTGTAGGGAACGGCAAAATGATATCATATGATGACATATGATGCCGGCAGTCTGACTAGGCTTAAGTAGCCATTTATATCCAATATCATATGGTGCAGTTTGTATGGTATCATATGATATCATACTCGGTTTCGGTCAAATCATATGATATTCCAGTCCATATGTATATGTGGCCAGTGCTTAGCATGCTAGGGCGTTCCATGGGGTAAACAGTGAATATGCCACGTTGCCAGTTTGCCCCCCCCCCACACACACACACACACACACACACACACACACACACACACACACACAACCCACCCTCAACCCACCCTCAACCCACCCAACCCAACCCGCCCCTCCCTCCCTAATGAGCCTCTCAAGCCAAGGGATGATGGCTGCTCCCCTTATTCATCGTTTGGATTGAATTCATTACCTTTCACCGTATGCAGAGCGAGTCTCCACTTTACTCTGTGGAGTAAGCATGGGTAATCAAGTAAGCATGGGTATACAAGTAAGCATGGGTTTAGGGTTTTAGGGTCTACACCACACTCCTGGGTACATAATGCAATCAGGTGGGCGTTGATAGATTTAAGACATGCCCAGTTTGTTTGTCAAGTGTGAAGAAGTGTGAAGAAGAAGAATTGTTACAAGGTTCTATACACCTCAAGAAGTGTGAAGGAGGTTCTTTACACCTCAATTCTTACAAGGTTCTATACACCTCAAGAAGTGTGAAGGAGGTTCTTTACACCTCAATTCTTAAAAGGTTCTATACACCTCAAGAAGTGTGAAGGAGGTTCTTTACACCTCAATTCTTAAAAGGTTCTATACACCTCAAGAAGTGTGAAGGAGGTTCTTTACACCTCAATTCTTAAAAGGTTCTATACACCTCAAGAAGTGTGAAGGAGGTTCTTTACACCTCAATTCTTACAAGGTTCTATACACCTCAAGAAGTGTGAAGGAGGTTCTTTACACCTCAATTCTTACAAGGTTCTATACACCTCAAGAAGTGTGAAGGAGGTTCTTTACACCTCAATTCTTAGAAGGTTCTATACACCTCAAGAAGTATGAAAAAGAAGAAGTGTTACAAGGTTCTATATACACCGGCCATACGGTGTCTAGCTGTCTGCAGAATACAGTACTTCCCCACGTGCGATACCCACGGAAACCAGGGAATGTGACAGGGTTCGAACTCAGACCGATTATAGACAGATCCAGGTATCCACACCGACAATTTAACAACTTGTCAAGAGTGATTACCAAGTGTGATTGCCAAGTGTCATCGCTTGGGGCACCCTCCTCCAGGAGAGCTTATCTTTTCGGCTACGAGCAGCAGCTTCTAGGTAGATCCCGAGCCATCCACTGGGCCAAGGTCCAAGATTTCAGCGGTACTGGAAACAGGGTTATATCAGCTTCCAGTTGCACTATGTTGCTTTAGGTTTGGCTCGGTAGCAAGCCAGTAAAGCTACCTAAAAGCTGCTGCGCGTAGCTGGATAAAACGCTATGCCCTCCTATAGGGTGGAACTCAAGTCACTTATGGGATAGATTGGGTTGGTACATGGTTTTTCAGCTAACTCAGGGCTGCTTACCGTGTTCAAAATCTGAATCCCCCCGAGCCACGGAAACCAGGGAGCATGCTAAGCCTTTATGTATGTTGTTACAGTCCAGGGTTAGGCCAAATAGGCTAAAGGGACTTGCCCAACCGTGACAAGAGGGGCTTAAAACGAAAAAGCACTGATGAAATGAACCCCAAACAATCGTTTTACCGACGGGAACCCTGAAGTCGTGCTACAGTGATAATTTAGATTTCTACGATCAAGCTTATGGAATGGGCTCCAGCAGGATTGTTCAGGGCGCTGCTTCCTGCATCGCAGACGCAATGGGGGGGAGGGGACTGTTGCGTTGCAGACGCAGATCCAGTGGGTCGGTTGCGTCGCTGAAGCAGATTTTGGAGGGTCTGTTGCATCTCACAGGGTGTGGGACTCCGGGTGCGTCGCTGGCACAGATTTTTAAACCAATTGCGTCGCATGAAGCAGATTTTGAAACAGGCTGCGTCTCGAGAAGCAGATTCGGGGGTCCCCCTGAACAACCCTGGTCTCCAGGTGATTTCTCCCAACGTGATTTTGGTTACATAGCTTCAGCCAGCAATGATGTCTCCCAAGAGATGAACATGCCTGAAATTACTAAGGAGGTGTTTTTATCGACATCAGTGATTTGTGATCTGTAACAATCAAATGCTATATAGGCTATATGGCTATAGTACGCCTGCTTTTCGCTTTTTGGTATCGTCTATTGGTAATGGTACGGTTAAAGCAAATACATATTGTTTACATATGTATGAACCCGGTTATAATATATTAAATTATGAAGGCGAGAGCCAAAATATTTGCACCTAGCTTCTGACTGTAATCGAATACTGCTATACATGAATAAAAGGGTTTCCACCCCAGCTGTTGGGCCCCCGTACTAAACTTGAACTTGAACTTGGTTTCATAGCTTCAGCCAGCAATTTGGCTGCTCGCCGTCTTCTGCTATATACGACTTATACGTCTCTATCTGAGTGGATAAAGAGCGGGCCGGTAACTACCAGGACCCGAGTTTCCTGCCGTCGGCAGTACTGTGCACTACAAACTGCTCTAGCATATTACCGCCTCAGTGCGACTATCTCACTCTCTTCTATATCTCATGTAACGATTGAGTCTGCAGTCTCTATCAATTATCACATCTTCGGCAGTCAAAAAATATTACCAGGAAAATGTAAACTCAAACAAAGCACTTTTTTCTTTCATTTTATTATTTTTGGGGCCCCCGTACTAAAACCTGTTATGATATGAGTATATGACTCACGGTGACTACTGCTAACTTCGGCTTACGCGGTGGTGTCCTTAACTTCACGTCCTGTGAGTACAGTAACTGCATTGCACGAATGTAACAATTTCAATTTCAATGAGTACATGACTCACGTCAACCTATGAAAGCTTGGAATATGTTAAATGGGCCACCTATGGCGGCATCTAAGTAGCGGGTATAAAATCGTACTGGAGGGTTCCTATCCATGGGAACCCTGCCAGGCAGTACATGATAGGACTTGTGCGTCTTCTCGAGGTCGGGAGACCCACCTCCTAGGGTAAAATTCCTTCCACACAAAAAATCAGAACAAAAACAGTGCCCGCGAGGATTTAGAGAGAAAGGCGGAGAAGTTGTGATGATATCTACTGCAGGCTTTTATTTAATGTTCTACTTGTAGCATAAGTTCTATATCGAGTACCTAGGTGTTTTGGGGGTGCTTCGTTAGATTCTTTTCTTGGTACTTTTGGGGGGTGTCAGCGTATACTACTAGGACACGAGTGCCTGATTGGCATCTGATCAGATGCCAATCAGGCACTCGCGTCCTAGTAGTATACGCTGACAATAATGCATGTCCCGGGAGGAAGACAGATTACCCAGAGGTTCCACTAATCCACAGCCAAGCTTTCGGCTTTGGTCTTACGATTGGGGGCAACTTAGTACTGATCAGACCCGCACCCCGCCTGTGTACCGCGACCTTCTGGGGAGGTTCGACCCCCCCCCGTTTTCCTCCCGGGTCAGGCATTATTGTCAGCAAAAAATGCAAATAGTAGCACCAAAGGCTGATAGGAGGCTAAGAGTACCATGACACCATCACATGGTGCTATGGTCAATTTTGCCTCATTTTTGTTTTCCTTTTGTTTTTGAAGTTGTGAAAGGGATTTCACCCCAGGAAGTGGGTCTCCCGACACACCAGCGACAATGGGGCTTCAGTTTGAATGGCGTTGCCACTCCTACATAATAGTAGGCGCATGATGTGACAATTGGAGATGGAGTTGGACTGACCAGTGGCTGCAAGGTCTATCAACCCTCAGGCTGCAACTTGAACATGAACTGGCAGCAACAAACAGTCCAGAAAGCAAGCTAAGTATCAAAAGTGCACATCTGTGGATGGAAGGGCCCCTGGCCTGCTAAAAGTTGCGGCCATCAAACGAGCGTTTTGACAGATAGGCCCTAAGCTAGAGATTAGGTGGTGATTTGGTGAAGGTGGGTGCCAGCCTGCCAGCCTGCCATAGGATCTTGATGCTTGTCACTTCCACGTGACGGCAGTTGGGATGAGGGATCAGGGGTGTGTGCATGGCGTAGCACGTACCGGTAGCTACTCGGCTACTTAGCTACACCATCACGCATATTTGGTACCTGTTTGAGACCACCAGTGTACACTAAGCACACAGCTGATCCAAAATGCAGGCTTCCATGCGCGCCTCCACCACCCGTGCCTTCACCCGCAGGTGACTCTCAGGCCCATGATACACTGCATGAAACCAAGTTATTACTCGCAAGTTATCCCGATGTAGATACCAAGATGCCGAAAGTTCACTTCCCCTTCGAACGCATTTCTGCTAGTTGTGTCCGACCTGAACGTCCGATTCGATAGCGAGACCTGCCGACAACATCCAAGGTGTCGGTTGTATCTGACCCCATCTAACAGATAACGGATAGATGGATCGATACCTTGGCAATCGTTGTCCATCCCGACGTCGATCGCGATTGAACCAACACCAACACCGTGCTACTAATCGAAGCTATGAAATCCTTATCGAGTACACGGGGCGTTACCTCTCGGGCTCATATCTATCTTTCCGGTTCCTTCCCAGGTCCCCTGCCGCTTTCACCGGAAGGCGATCAGTGGTCGTCTGCGCTGCCTCCGCCGCGGAGCTGAACAAGCAGTTCGGTAAGTTTCAATGCTGCGATGGAGAAAAATCTGTCCGAGGGATCGAGAGAATCTACGTCTCTTCGACCACTGATCTGGTGGTCTGGGACTCAGGGTCAGCTGTCGTGACTCCATCGACCTGCCTGGCCGAGTTGCTGCCCAAGCGATGCAAACAGCGAGTTCTAGCCTGCTGCTGCATTTAGGACGTGTTACTTACCCTGACTCGCACTGTCACCGCATGCAAGACGACTTGTTTCTGCAGATATTCGAGGACATGGGATAGCGAGCACCCAGAAGATGGGACCCGAAGCCCATGGGGCCATGCCAGCAAGGGTCCAAGGCTCTTGGGGGCTTGCGATCCGACTTTACACCACCATGTCCGGCCATAGCGTTACAAGCATGCGATTCTTTGGCTATCTAATATTCCCCACCGCTACGGGTGCTCAACGGGTGGCAGCGCGGGCTAGTGATGAAGGGTGGTTTGGGGCCATCCCCGAAATGTTACTACGTCCGTCGGTGGGCGGTGAGGCATTCAATCGAGACGGTGTGCTAGTGGGGACTGGCGCAACGCCCGATTGAGCAACCTAGACGCCCATGCCTCAAGTAAAGGTGGTCCGGATAGGGTAGGATTCATTACTAGGGAGCAGCAGTATGATATCATGTCATCATATGATATCATATGATGCCGGCAGTCTGGCTAGGCCATAGTTACCATTTACATACAATATCACATTATGCAATTTGTATGATATCATATGGTATCATACTCTCTTTTGGTCAAAATCATACGCCGGTCCCTACTCATTACAGGCTCTACCAACTTTTTAACAATGGTTTCATTATACGAGAGCCCTCCTGTACTACATGCATACCCTCAACTTGAGGAGGTTGAGAGAGACTGAACAACATCATAACATGAAATAGAGCAAATGCTTACAGGCACCCTGCTCCCCCTTATGACCACCCAGGCATCGCTGGATCAGTTGAGATTGTTGAGGGCGAGAAGGGATCCACCAAGGTTGTCCTGAAGCACGACTGCGGATCATCAGCCGAGGTGCGTTGGTTGCTCAACTGAGTATGTATTAATGGTCTCCTTTCTGCTTGTTGCACATATCTTGCTTGCAACCGGCTATCTAATTGCTATCTAACTGCTATCTAAATGTCCTTCCCATTCAAATGTATGTATGTTGTTACAGACCATGACTGATCCCCCCCTCCTTGTCAATCTGCTACACGAAGACCTACCTCTATGGTGGCGTCACCACCACCACCACCAGTAGCATGTCCATGACTGATCCCCCTCTCCATGCTAATCTACTACACGTAGATCTACCTTTTTGGTGGAGTCGTCACTTCTTGGAAGCAGGCCAGTGGGGATGAGGTGCTATATGTGCGCCCCGATGCTGTCTTTGACAAGAGCAAGCCCATCTCCGGTGGAATCCCCCATTGCTTCCCCCAGGTAGGGTTTAGGGTTCACGCTTTTTTGGGGGGGGGGGGGGGGGGGGGGGGGGGTGGGGGGGGGTGGTATGTGCTGGTTTGTGTTGTGTGGTTTGTGTGTGTAGTTGACATGTGTGTGTGTGTGTGCGAGGCCTTTGACAACAGTAAGCCCATCTCCGGTGGATTCCCCCACTGCTTCCCCCAGGCAGGGCTTAGTGTTAACCGTTTGGGGGTGGGGGAGGGGGAGGGGGGGGCAGTGCAAGCAAACAGGCTGGCCCCCTCAACCTCACGCCTTGTAATAAGGCGTACTATTTATTTTATTTTAGGGGGAGTTATGTGCTGGTATGTAGTGACAGTGGACATTTTATGTTTGAATGTGCGCCCTGTTGCTACCTTTGACAAAGGCTAGCCCACAGACGGAGAACAGGGTGAATCTGGGGGCTCCCGCACTCCAGAGGGGGGTGGCTCCGCCAAAAAACTATGAAGTGGATTTAAGAACACTGGCTTCAGATTTCTTCACCTCATGTCTCAGTCCGTTCCTATTGGTCTAATCATGCCCTTGGGCCTAGTGTGCAGAGATTTCCCCCCTGCCATGTATAGCTTTCAATACTTTTGACCTGTTTTGGCCCAAATTGCCGCTATAAAGAACCCAAATCTATGGCCCTGAAAAGCTATAAAAGCTGTAAGGACGCTGTCCCTGGAGCAGGCCTAAACCCATAAAGCTTTAAAAAAAACTTTCTGAACGGATAAAAATATCCCTGTTTGTGTGCTTACTGATTGTTTTAGGCACTTTTGATGCCTCATGAGTAGGGTTGGGCCGACATATAATCGTATAATATACGTTTGTACGTATAAATACGCCGAATAGTTTTTCTCAAATCGACCTTATGTACGTCGTATACAAACGTATAGTCTGTACTTCGAGAAGTACAGCACACGTTCCGGCACTTCACTTTCTTGGTTTTCATTATATTTTTGATTTAGATAGCTCATTGGAAAGCTGGTGACCTCCTCTATCACAATATGCAATAAAATTCACCACTCACGGGCACCATTTTATAAACATTTGGCCTAAAGGTTGATCTATATAGCCAGGATGGCACACATATCAGAGCGCCACCTAGCCTTTCATTCCACACGCTGTGCTCCTACGTGGGCTTGAAGGATTGATGGTGCAAGCCTTGTGCAATGTGAACATGGACAGTATTGCAATACCTTTATATACTTATATTAGTATACACTTATACAGTTATATAATAGACCAACTGACATTTAATGGCTCCCTTAGATTGGCATCGCGCTTCTCAGTCGACGCGCTTTCTGGTCGTGATTTCTTTTCTGAGATTTGGACAACATAAACTTGCCTTTTTTTTTTTTTTGAGAGTTGATATGTGATGCCAATGAAATTAGCTACGCGGAAATACCTTTAAACCCATGTAAAAGTGTTTTCCCAGGAAGTGCATAATTTGTATTTACGTTTTTATACGTTTATACGTTAATACGGCTTATGTAAATAAAAACATATGTTTGCTTCCCAACCCTACTCATGATGCACTTAGAATGCGTATTGATTGAAACTAGCCACCTTTCTTGTAAATCCGCTTAATTCATTTCCTTGTAGTTCCTTCTAGTTGGTCAAGTTTTGCTAACTATGTGCAAGTCTTGGATTGGGATAAGTTCGACATCTCCCCCTCCCCTACATCCTTCCCTCTCCCCCCTCATGTGGACCTGGCTAGATGCAGCAGCACGGATTCACCTGTTATGGTTGAGAGCCCAGGAGTAGATTTTACAACTATCTCTGCCCTTTCTAGAAGTACATTTTACAACTCTCTCTGTTCTACCTGGAAGGAGATTTCTTTCTAGAAATATTTATCGCTGCCTGCTCTTCCTAGAAGTAAATTTCTTCCTAGAAATAGTTTCCACTGCCTGCTCCTTCTAGATGTAAATTTATTCCTAGTAATAGTTTTCACTGCTTGCTCTTTCTAGAAGTAAATTTCTTCCTAGAAATAGTTTTCACTGCCTGCTCTTTCTAGAAGTAAATTTCTTCCTAGAAATAGTTTTCACTGCCTGCTCTTTCTAGAAGTAAATTTCTTCCTAGAAATAGTTTTCTCTGCCTGCTCTTCCTTGAAATAGTTTCACTGTCTGTTATTCGTTGAAGTAGATTTCACAATTCTGTCTTAAACTCTACCTCTTCTTCATCCTCTTTGTTTTAAACGCCTCCTGTCGCAGTTTGGACCTGGCGAGATGCAGCAGCATGGATTTGCCCGTAACTTGGAGTGGGACATTGCCACCACCTCTGCTGACCCCAACCCCGATAACAAGGAGCCCACCCTGGAGCTAACCCTCACAGAGTCGGACTACACCACCAAGATGTAGGTAAAGGCAAAGTTAGTTAGTATTTGTCAATGAACCATGTAAGTGCTTGTGAGCTAATATTAGACGGCTGAGCCGAGGCCGAGGCGGAGCCGTCTCACCAGATTTTTGTTTAGACAAGTTCTATGCAGCGTCGCCTGCGACGCTAAAAATTGGCGGAGAGTGATTGCGAGGGAGCGACAGGTGGCAACGGAAGCGAGTTAGTTACGAGGCCGTTGGCTGACGTGTCGGGCTTCATCGCGGTCAGATGGATGGATGGTCGGACGGACAAATGGGTAACACTGGGGGCTCCCGCCCCCCAGAAGGGGGGGCTCCGCCAAAAACTATTATTATGGTGACAATGATAATTCGTGTTAATATTGTTTTTTCAACCACTTAGTTGCATATTAGTTGCCATTCCCTACCAAGATGTAGGTGCTAATGGCCTGGTGTAGATGTGCATGCAGATGTAGCCCACCATCACTACCACCACCACCAACCTACCCACCCTATTAGCCTGTACCCACCACGACCACCACACACACACACAGAAACTCCCTCGCAAGATTCCCCCCCCCCCCCCCCCCCCCCCCCCCCCCCCCCCCCCCCCCCCCCCCCCCCCCCCACACACACACACACACACACACACACAAGCAAGGAGATGCAAAAAACACTCCTAATCTCCTCCACCACCACCACCCCTCCCCTTCACCATCCATAACCCTAACCCTCCCCCCTCCCGCTCCCCCAGGTGGCCCTACAAGTTCAAGGTTGTCTACTCTGTCACTCTGCACGGAGAGACCTTGATGACCGAGATGCGTGTGATGAACACTGACGACAAGGAGTTTGAGTTCTCTGCCGCTCTGCACTCATACATCGAGGTCGAGTCCATCGAGAAGGCCAAGGTCAACGGACTGAAGGGTGAGTGCCAGCTTTTCCTTCCGATTCAGCAAAAGGGCCTTCTGGTAGTGATCAGGATTTTGGTGTCTTTCAAGGTCGGGCTTCTGGTGACGATGTTGGTCGGTGGCCGGACCGGGGGGGTTGGGGGGCAGGGGTGTGTCAGGGTAGTGGACGGTTTGGCCAAAACGGGGTCCCAGGTAGCGATCGCGGTATCAGGGCATGGGCGCGGAGGTGCGGTAGGGGTAGGAGTTGGCCATATGCTGCTCTGCTTTCTTACATCCAGGTCACGTCCATCAATAGAGTGTTGATCCTACAGAAGCGGAAAGCAGTCTGGGATGTGGGAGAGGTAATGGGGATGGCAGGGCATGGGCATGGGCATGGGGTTGTGGCGCTTGTTGCTATAGTCTGTCATCCCTATGTATGGTCCCAGTACGCCATCACCACACACTCTGTGTGTCATCAGTGCAGACAGTGCTTAGCCAGAGTTAGCCGTGTCGAAAGTGCTTAGTAGGGGTGAATATCTGTGTTGGGCTCTACACATGGCTGCCGCTGGTTGGATTGGGAGGGTGGAGGGGTGGACAGCTGTGAGGAGTTTTTCGGAGACCGCAATATGATATCATGCCATCATATGTTGCCATGATATCATCGGCAGTCTGACCAGGCTGAAGTTACCATTTATATACAATGTCATATGATGCAGTTTGTATGATTTCATATGATATCATACTCGCCTTCGGTCAACATCATATATGCCGGTTCCTAGTAGTTGTCCCTAGTAGACTGAAAATTGAAAAGTCATGAGGTTGACGCAGGTCTGAGGCTACCTAGATTTTGAGATTGTACCTTCACCCTCTATGACAACCTCACGACTTCTTACCAAACATCCGCACACCCACACGCTCTGACCCTCCCTTGCCCTGATACCTCGCGCTCTCACACCCTCACCCTCCCTTGCCCTCACACCCGCATGCTCTCACACCCTCACCCTCCCACGCTCTCACACCCTCACCCTCCCACGCTCTCTCACTCTCACTCTCACTCTCACTCTCACCCTCCCAGGCCCTCACACCCTCACCCTCCCATGCTCTCACACCCTCACTCTCACCCTCACCCTCCCACGCCCTCACACCCTCACCCCCACTCTCGCCCTCACCCTCCCACACCCTCACCCTCCCACACCCTCACCCTCCCACGCCCTCACACCCTCACCCTCCCACACCCTCACCCTCCCACACCCTCACCCTCCCACGCCCTCGCACCCTCACCCTCCCACACCCTCACTTTTACCCTCACCCTCCCACGCCCTCACACCCTCCCACACCCTCACCCTCACCCTCCCACGCCCTCATACCCGCATGCTCTCACACCCTCACCCTCCCAAGTCCTCACACCCTCTCCCTCCCACGCCCTCACACCCGCTCGCTCTCCCACCCTCGCCCTCCCACGCCCTCACACTCCCACGCTCTCCCACCCTCATCCTCTCACGCCCTCCCCCCACCTGCTTGTTCATGCAGGCCTGACCTACCTGGACAAGTCCAAGGACGCCTCCAACCCGGTGACAAAGACTGAGGACAGGGAGTCTTTTGGCTTTGATGGCTACATGGACAGCGTGTACCTCAACGCCCCCGCATCTGTCGGCCTTGAGGTTGGCAACGGAGCTGAGGTCTGCATCAGCGCCAAGGGCTGGGAGGACGTTGTTGTGTGGAACCCTTGGGAGACCATGAAGGTGGGTGGTATGGAGGGCCAGGGGAATGGGGGTGTGGGGGGGGGGGGGGTCAGAGGGCCAGGGGGGGGGGGGGGGGGGGGGGTTGCATCAGCGCTAAAGGTTGGGAGGACGTTCTTGTGTGGAATCCTTTGGAGACCATGAAGGTGGGTGGTTCGGAGGGCCAGGGGATGGGTGGTGTGTGTGTGTGGGGTGGGGGGGGGGGGGCAGGGGGGAATGCATCAGCGCTAGAGGTTGGGAGGATGTGTGAAATCCTTGGGAGACCGTGAAGATTGGTGGTTAGGAGGACCAGGGGATGGAGGGGGGGGGGGGGGAAGGGGGGGCATCAGAGCTAAAGGTTGGGAGGACTTAGTTGTGTGGAACCCTTGGGACACAATGAAAGTGGGTTGTTAATATGAGGCAAATCATGAGTACTACATTTCAAGAAGGTACAGAGACTACTGGAGAGGTGGAGTCCTCTTAATAACCAGATTTAGCAACCCTTAGACTTAGCTAAATAAAAAATAATGTAAATGGCCGTTGCATGGCTGATTCATTGCTGCATGTGCTAGGTATCTTTCTTATTTTCTTCTTAAAAGAATCTGAGTGCTAAGAGCGCTTATTCTTAACCAGTTGTCGATTTTTTCCCCCTAGTTTTTGGCGGAGCCCCCTCTTCAAGGGGGCGGGAGCCCCCATGTTTACCCATTTGTCCGTCCGACCGAAAAAATGATAATTGAAGCCTGACGCGTCAGCCAACGGTTGCGTAACTAACTTGCTTCGGTCAGCTCCATCGTTGCCACCTTTTATTCCGTTGCCAACACACTCCGCAAATTTTCCGCGCTGTTGCGACGCTGCATAGGACTTGTCTTTTCAGCTACGAGCGGCCTTTTTTAGGCAGCTCCCCTGTCTGGCTAGTTTGCCAAACCTGACGCAACCAAGTGCACCTTGAAACTGACACAACCAGCTTCCCTGTGCTGTCGACATCTTGGCTTGGCCCAATGGCTGGCCCAGGGAGCTGCCTAGAAGCTGCCTAGAAGCTGCAGCTGGTATCTGAAAAGAAAAGCTATGCTTATAACGCTGCAAGCAAAATTCGAATAAGCAAGTAAATGGATGCCTTGTCCTGTCTCAATCCCAATTGCAGGCCTGCTACGAGCGCTTTGCCTGCGTTGAGAACGCCAAGTTCGGAACACCCGCCAAGGTGGCCCCTGGAGAGAGCTGGGTGGCCTCTGCCGACTTCAGTGTCAAGACGTCCCAGGCTGCCAAGTAAAGCTGTTGCATCAGGTAGACCCCTGATGAACCTGGCTTGGACCATGTTGGTGCTATCTGGCCTATAAAGCTGTTGCATCAGATAGACCCCTGATGAACCTATCTGGCTACCCCCGGAATGTACATTTGTACGTAAATACACATTTGCCCTACCCCTGGACTGTAACATATATACACACACATGACCTTGAATGTACGGAGCCTACTTTTTGTCCTGTGAACTTCTCCCGCCCTTCCTTGTTTCTTGATACGTAATTTTTAGTCTCCTGTTTCCCAAAGGAAAGCACGGTATATACACAGTGAAGTAATTGAAAGTTGTAACTACTTCAATGAGCGGTATTTGTATTGCCCTCAACCTCCCTCCGGCCCAAGATGGCCCAAGCTCATATCCTGATGGCCCAAGTTGCTCCCGGATGATTTTGAGACAGGCCTCACGGCTATCGGACATGCTGCAGTGACGTTTAGATGCCTCACACAGTCACACGAACCTAGATAACGGGGGGGGAGGGGGGGAGACGCTAAGTGAATGGAGTGGTAATGAAACATGCTGTGATCCACTGGTCGTTAGGTTTCCAGCCTCGCGCTCAGGCTTGAATGAAACCGCCCAGCAAGAACCACACAAATTTATATTGAATAATCGTGAAGAAGGCGCGAATTAATCAAATTAACTGCTCGTAACTTGTGAATCGGTGCAATATTCGCGCAGACCAATACCAATAGATAAGCTTACACTATTGCAGAAAATACAGGTACTATGACTATTACTATGACTATGACATTGTAATACTAAGCGGTGCCCGAGATAATGGGTGTTAAGTGGGTTCCGGAGCCAGGTTTGGATGGGTGATGGTCGGCAGATGGGATGTCAGACTTTTGGTGGGAAAAGGAGAAAATGAAGATGAAGATGAAAACAAACATGAACATGCAGATGAACGGAAGATAACATTACATGTTATCTTACGTTCATCAAGTCTACTTGACACCGCGAGGGTGTATGCGACTCTGTGCATAAACATAAACATGAAGATGAAGATGAAGGAGAAGGTGAAGAAGAAGGAGACGAAAATGAAGGTGAAGAAGAAGAAGATTGAGGAGATGGAGAATAAGAATTCGGCCTGGCGATATGGGTGTGTAGGTGGAAAAAGACACTTTCAAGAATCGCCCCTTCAAAGACAGTAAACCCTGACGGCCTAGAACGTCAAGGGTTGCGAGTCTCCTCCAACTCCGAGGCACGGCAATTCACACTCAAAGGGTGTGACTTGCAACCCTCTATAAACCCCTCCAGCCCCGGTCCCAGCTTTCCTTCGGCCAGAGCCGCTTTTCCTCCTGTCCCCAAACTTACATCCGAAACCAAACTCTTTCTTCAGCGCTCTTTCTCAATTGTAACAACCACACACTGCTAGGAACCCGCCCAATATTAGCCTACTTAACTGACCGCCACTAGCGATGAATTGAATACCGCAGCGCAGTTTGCTCGAATCTTCGGAGCGATTTATTCGGGACCCCAAGTCAGGGTGCATGGATTCCAACCAATAGCCGCTTTCTGGTTTGCTTGAAGGGAAGTCATGCTTGCATATCAGTCGTGGCTTGGTGGTCCGTCAGGTGAGATATGTCGATGCGACTGGCGATCGTGTGGTCAGTTCGTTGATGTCGATAGATGGGCCTCCTGTGTGCCTAGACAAGCATGTGCATGGATAAAGTCTATTTGTGATACAATCGCATCCATTTCCTCATGCATGTCGGGCTGGGGGTTAGGGGAGGGGGGTGGGGGTGGGTTGCTTATGGGTGATTTGGTTAGTGGTGGGTTGGTTAGGGGTGTGTGGGGGGTTGGTTAAGGTTGGGGGTGGGGGGGGGTGGGGTAGGTGTGGGTTGGTTAGGGGTGGATGTGGTTGTGTGTGTGGGGTGTGTGTCGGGGTGGGGGTGCATGTGGGTAAGTGGGAGGGCGGGAGCGCATGCATGTGTGATGTGTTTTTGTATGCGTATGTGTCTTTCTGTGTCTGTGTCTATGTGTGTTTGTTGTGTAGGGATTGGGCTTGGGATTGGGGTGAGGGGCGGAATTGAGCTTGGGCTTGGGGTAAGGGGTGGGGTGGGGAGTGCACACACACATTTGGTGTGTTTATAAGGATGTTGTAGTCCAGGGGGTAGCCAATTAGGCGAAATGGACTTTCCCTTCCTCAAATAGTGAAGTCAATTATAGAATACCAGGAGGGGCTGCATAAACAAGCACTTACATTGACAAGCACTAGAGGAATAAGAACTACACTTACATTAACAAGCACTACACTAACAAGCACTACACGTACATGAGCAAGCACATGATCTGGTCCCAAACAAAGGTGGGGTGTTGGTATGTTGGGGTGATACCCTCTGACCTGAATCTCCCCAGATGCTGAATCTGAGCTAAGCTGCACATGGCTATTCCCCATCAAGTTGGAAGTAGGCATTTTAAATTTGAACGTAATATCATGTGTTCATGACTCCCCCCCCCCCCCCCCCCCCCCCCCCCCCCCCCCCCTCTCTGCCCCCCCTCTCTCCCCCCCCCCTCCACCCTCCACCTCGCCCAAGTACTAGCTCATTGGCTGCCCCCCTCTCCTGCCCCCCCCTCTCCCCCTTCCTTCTCACCCAAGTGCTTGCTCATTGGCTACCCCCCTCCAGCCCCCCCCCCCCCCCCCCCCCCCCCTCCCCCCCCTCTCCCCTCCACCTCACCCTAGAACTTGCTCTTTGGCACCCTTCAGCAGGTGCTGTGTCTTTACCGGTGGCTACCCCTACCCTGGCAGCTGGTCCAAGCCATGGAGCAAGACCGCGAGATCTTTCTCGTCATGGATTGATGTCAACTGATGGCTGTGTGGCATCTCAGCAGCTGGGTCTCCCCCCTCACTCCATTTGGGTGCCTAAACAGGCTGGCATGAGCGTACATGGAAGCCAGCTGGGTTATCCCTCTCACTCCAATAGGCTGGTGCCTATTCAGGTGGCCATGAGGGCCAATAGTAGCTACGGAGTGGGCTGGGGTAGTCCCCAAGGGGGCAGCATGCATGAGCTCCGCACTGTCCCCTTAGCCAGCAGTAGGAGCAGTACTACTGGCAGTAGTGGCAGTGGTGGTAGTAATCGGTTGGCCAGCAGTAGTGGCAGTACCAGTGGCAGTACTTGGTTGGCCAGCAGTGGTGGCAGTACTAGTGACAGTAGTGGCAGTACTCGGTTGGCCAACAGTAGTGGCAGTACTGGTGGCAGTACTGGCATAGGCGGTGTTGCCACTGGCCAAGGTAGTAACAGTGGAAACCGAGGCGGTGGAGATGGAGCAAGCAGTGCTAAAAGGGGCAGCGGTGGCAGTGGAGGCTGTGGCAGAGGCAGTGGCAGAGGCGGTGGAGATGGAGCAAGCAGTGCTAAAAGGGGCAGCGGTGGCAGTGGAGGCTGTGGCAGAGGCAGTGGCAGAGGCGGTGGAGATGGAGCAAGCAGTGCTACAGGAGGCAGCGGTGGCAGTGGAGGTAGTGGTAGGAACGTAAGCAGTGGTAGAGGCAGTGGCAGAGGTGGTGGAGATGGAGCAAGCAGTGCTACAGGAGGCAGCGGTGGCAGTGGAGGTAGTGGTAGGAACGTAAGCAGTGGTAGAGGCAGTGGCAGAGGTGGTGGAGATGGAGCAAGCATCAGCGGAAGAGGCGATGGTGCTAGTGGTAGCAGTGACAGGAATGGTAGTGGTGGCCGAGGCAGTGGCAGAGGTGGCGGAGATGGAGTAAGCATCAGCGGAAGAGGCGATGGTGCTAGTGGTTGCAGTGGCAGGAATGGTAGTGGTGGCCCAAGCATTAGTAGAGATGGCGGAAGGAGGCAAATGGACAAGCATCAGCGTGGTAAAAGGCGATGGGCTAGCGGTAGAGCAGGGCAGGAATGGTAGTGGTGGCCAAGGATTAGTGGATGATGGCGGAATGGAAATACCAGCCTCAGCGTTTTACAAAGGCGATGGTGCATAGGTAGCAGTGGCCAGGAGGAAGGTATTGGTGGCGCGGATAAGCCGCGATGGCGGGATTGGAGCAAGCATAAGAGGCGATGGTGCTAGTTGGTAGCAGTGAAGTGACGGAATGTAGTGGTGGCCGAGGCAGTGGAAGACTGGTGGCGGAGATGGATAGAATCAGCGGAAGAGGCGATGGTGCTAGTGGTTGCAGTGGCAGGAATGGTAGTGGTGGCCCAAGCATTAGTAGAGATGGCGGAAATGGACCAAGCATCAGCGTAAAAGGCGATGGTGCTAGTGGTAGCAGTGGCAGGAATGGTAGTGGTGGCCCAAGGATTAGTGGAGATGGCGGAAATGGACCAAGCATCAGCGTAAAAGGCGATGGTGCTAGTGGTAGCAGTGGCAGGAATGGTAGTGGTGGCCGAGGCATAAGCAGAGATGGCGGAGATGGAGCAAGCATCAGCGGAAGAGGCGATGGTGCTAGTGGTAGCAGTGGCAGGAATGGGAGTGATGGCCGAGGCATTGGTAGAGATGGCGGAGATGGACCAAGCACCAGTGGAAGAGGCGATGGTGCTAGTGCTAGTGGTGGAGGTAGAGGCAGGGATGGTGATGGAGCAGGTGGCAGGGGAAGAGGTAGGGGTAGAGGTGGTATGAGGGAGGGTGGCAGTAGCAGTGGGGTGGGCGATAGCCGAAGTGGTGGTGGCAGTGGTCGGGGTAGTGGTCGTAGTAGCAGAGGCAGCGGCATTGACGCGGTTAGTGGCACAGGCATTGGTATCAGCGGCAGCCAAGGCTATGACAGCTATGGCAGCAATTGCAGCAACAGCAGGAACATCAGCAACGATAGCACTAGCACCAGCACCAGCAACAGCAGCAGCAACAGGCACTCCAAGAGTAAGGTCTATATCCACCTGAAGGGGATATCAGATTCAGCCATTGACGTAGATGACTCTAATCTTCGTCCAAGGCCAGGGGGGCCTGTCCAAGAGTCCAGGCCAAGATGGGGCCCTGTCCAAGATTCCAGACCAAGGGGGGCCCCTGTCCAACAATCCAGGCCAAGGGGGGGCCCTGTCCAAGGGTCCTGGCATCCCAAAGGCGTTGTTGTAGTGCCAGGACAAATCCGTGTAGTTCATTCAGGTGAGCTGGTGTTGGCATGTGCATGTGTATGTTGGAAAGTGCATGTGCTTGTGTCTGTTGGAAAGTGCTTGTGCATGCGCTTGTGCCTGTTAAAATGTGCCCGTGCATGCGCCTGTGCCTGTTGAAATGTGCTCGTGCATATCCATGTGTATGTGCCAGTTGGAATGTGCGCATCCATATGTTTGTTGGAAAGTGCCTGTGCATGTCCATGTGTTTGTTGGAATGTGCGCATCCATGTGTTTCTTGGAAAGTGCATGCGCATGTCCATGTGTTTGTTGGAAAGTGGCTGTGCCTGTGCATGTCCACGTGTCTGTTGGAATGTGCACATCCATGTGTTTGTTGGAAAGTGCCTATGCATGTGCATGTGCATGTGTTTGTTGGAATTGCCTGCACATGTCCATTTGTCAGTTAAAATGTGCTCTCCCATGTGTTTGTGTCTGTTGGAATCTCTACCTTGGGAGGATGCTCAGAAGTGAAGGCGAAAAACATGTTTTTGGCCTTTTTTGGGTATTTTAGGCCTTTCATGTTTTGGGCCTTTTTTGTTTCTATCTTCACATGAATCACACTCCCTTTGTGCTGTTGATCACATCACATCATATCACACACTCACTTTTTTCAAGTTCAGCACATCACATCCTCACTCGTTTCAAACTTGTGCCCCAGGTGTGCCACCACACTAGGCGTGCATCGCCACATCACATCCCCACTCTTTTCAAGTTCAGCATATCACAAATTCACTCTTTTCAAGTTCAGCACATCACATCCTTAC
Organism: Chlamydomonas sp. ICE-L; assembly: GCA_013435795.1. Classification (NCBI taxonomy): domain Eukaryota; kingdom Viridiplantae; phylum Chlorophyta; class Chlorophyceae; order Chlamydomonadales; family Chlamydomonadaceae; genus Chlamydomonas; species Chlamydomonas sp. ICE-L. Next base: position 3,730,688 of record JACBWV010000472.1, read on the forward strand.
TCTTTTTAAACTTGTGCCCCAGGTGTGCCACCACACCAGGCGTGCATCCCCACATTATATCCTCACTCTTTTCAAACTGGTGCCACAGGTGTGCCACCACACCAGGCGTGCATCGCCGCATCACATCCTCACTCTTTTCAAGTTCAGCATATCACATATTCACTCTTTTCAAGTTCAACACATCACATCCTCACTCTTTTTAAACTTGTGCCTCAGGTGTGCCACCACACCAGGCGTGCATCCCCACATCACATCCTCACTCTTTTCAAACTGGTGCCACAGGTGTGGAAACATACCAGGTGCGCATAGCCACATCACATCCTCACTCTTTTCAAGTTCAGCATATCACATATTTACTCTTTTCAAGTTCAGCACATCACATCCTCACTCTTTTCAAACTGGTGCCACAGGTGTGGAAACATACCAGGTGCGCATAGCCACATCACATCCTCACTATTTTCAAGTTCATCACAGCATATCACATCCTCACTCTTTTCAAGTTCAGCCTATAGCATCCTCACTCTTTTCAACCTGGTGCCACAGGAGTGCAACCATACCAGGCGTGCATCGCCATCTCAAAGGAGATTATGCTAGCCAGGACCCTGGATTGTGTCAGAGTGCTTATGGAGAAGAAGGGGAGTGACTTCAACCACGTAAACGTGTCGGCTGCAATCTGCAGACTACCCAAGGTGTGTGTTTTTGTGTGTGTGTTTTACAGTCTAGCCGGTTAAGGCGTAGCCAAGTAAGCTAAATAGACTTGTCCTACCTGGATAGCAGGAAGGGCTGTATGCAAAACAAGCACTGGTGAACTGAACCCCAACACAACCACGTTAATTTGTCAGCTGAAATTTTCTGACTACCCAGGTACTGCATTAGCCTTTCCAACATGAACTTCGTACTTCTGTATGACTTTCTATGCCTTTCTTTCTTTGGCATCAGTGGGCGCTGATTTGTGTATGGGGTCCCACTTCCTGGGTTGAAAAACAAGGGCAATGGCTTGGCACCAAACTGGCCAGGCCTGGGGCGCTGCTTTGTGTTCGGGGTCCCACTTTCTGGGGTGAATAAGAAGGGCAGTTGGCTTGGCACCAAACTGGCCAGGCCTGGGGCGCTGATTTGTGTTCGGGGTCCCAATTCCTGGGGTGAAAAACAAGGGCAGTTGGCTTGGCACCAAACTGGCCAGGCCTGGGGCGCTGATTTGTGTACGGGGTCCTACTTCCTGCGCTGGAAATCTGAAAAGCACACAAATACAGTATACAAGCACTCAAATACAATATACAAGTATACACAAGTTGCAATCGTTTTATAAATGGTGTGATAATACAGAGACAAATATACATGTTTACAAGTACACACATACAGTGCACAATCACACAAATACAGTAAACAAGCACTCAAATACAATATACAAGTATACACAAGTTGCAGTCTTTTAAAAAGTAGTGTGATAATACGGAGACAAATATAAATGTTTACAAGTGCACACATACAGTGTACAATCACACAAATACAGTAAACAAGCACAGAAATACAATATACAAGTATACACAAGTTGCAGTCATTTAAAAATAGTGTGATAATACAGAGACAAATATACATGTTTACAAGTGCACACATACAGTGTACAATCACACAAATACAGTAAACAAGCACAGAAATACAATGTACAAGTATACACAAGTTGCAGTCATTTTAAAAATAGTGTGATAATACAGAGTTAAATATAAATGTTTACAAGTGCACACATACAGTGTACAATCACACACATACAGTGTACAATCACACAAATACAGTGTGCAAGTATCAAGTCAAGGACCAGGCTAATACATGAATATACACAAGTTCCAGTCAGACTCCTCAACCACTGACTTTGCATATCTTGCCCTCGTCACCCAGCTTTATCACCACACAGAAGATCTGAAAGCTATCCCTCTGCTACTTGCCAAGCCCATGCAACACAACCTCACTGACTTCTCCTATCGACACTGGGGGACATGCTGTGGGGTTCGTCCAAGCTCAAGAATCAGGCTTATACACAAACATACACAAGTTATACACAAGTTCCAGTCAGACTCCTCCACCACTGACTTTTCTTCCCTTCACAACTTCACTGACTTCTCCTCTCGACACTGGGGGGACAACCTGTGGGGTTTGTCCAAGGTCAAGGACCATGCTAATACATAAATATTCACAAGTTCCAGTCAGACTCCTCCACCACTGACTCTGCATCTCTTGCCCTCGTCACCCAGCTTTATCACCACACAGAGGATCTGAAAGCTATCCTTCTGCTACTTGCCAAGCCCATGCAACACAACCTCACGGACTTCTCCTCTCGGCACTGGGGAGACATGCTGTGGGGTTTGTCCAAGGTAAAGGACCAGGCTGGCTTGGAGGCAGGGGCGTTGCTTGACATGATCACCTTCCAGCTCAGTCAGGGGGCTAAGGAGGAGTTTGAAGGATGCCAAATACGGTCCCTCGCCATCTCTTTCTATGCCCTCGCAATCATGGGTCGCACCAAGGATGGCGTGCTGCCCCAAATAGCTGAGATGTTGGTTGATGTCAGGGACGAGCTAAACTGCCAGGTGGGTTAAGTATTTATACCTCAAATAGCTGATATGTTGGTTGATGTCAGAGACGAGCTAAACTGCCAGGTGGGTTAAGTATTTATACCCCAAATAGCTGATATGTTGGTTGATGTCAGAGACGAGCTAAACTGCCAGGTGGGTTAAGTATTTATACCCCAAATAGCTGATATGTTGGTTGATGTCAGAGACGAGCTAAACTGCCAGGTGGGTTAAGTATTTATACCCCAAATAGCTGATATGTTGGTTGATGTCAGAGACGAGCTAAACTGCCAGGTGGGTTACGTTAAGTATGTATATAGATTAATGGTACGCCTTATTACAAGGCGTGAGGTTGAGGGGGCTAGACCGTTTGCTTGCACTGGGGCCAACCACCAATGGTGGGTTATGTATCTTTTATACCTAAATAGTAATTATCAGTTGATGGGTTCTTATAGCTGATAATCAAGAGTTGCAATGCAATCTATATCTATGCCATGTGGGATGACGATTTAATTGTGATTGCATAATTAAATTATCACTGTATCACGAACTCAGGGCCGATGTTGGTAAAACGATTGTTTGGGTGTTCAGTTCATCCATGTTTTTTCTTGTTAGCCCTTCCTGTCATGGCTAGGCAAGTCCCTTTAGCCTATTTGGACCACCCCTAGACTGTAACAGCATACATCCAATGTATCCCGATTCGGCGAATGGTTCAATGGTTGATCATTTTGCTGGATTGAAAAAGGTGCTGGGTTCGAATCCCTACGGGTGCGCTTTAGTGTCCGCGGTCGCTGTCAACCGCCATGGTAGCACTGTCCAGGTAAATTAGCAGCCCGTTCTTTACCCCAAGACAGAGCGCCCTTAATACCACGCCCCACCAGGAGTTATCATTACTTTTTCATCACAAGCAAGGTGCAGGACACCAGCAACACACTGTGGGCACTGGCTCAGGGGAAGAGAGCAAGTGAATGTGAGCGCACTACCAGTGTTTTTCTTTTCGGCTACCAGCACCAGCTTCTAGGCAGCTCCCTGAGACTGCCACTGGGCCAAACCCAAAGGTTCCAGGAGCACTGGAAAGCTGACAACATCAGCTCCCAGGTGCCCAGGTTGCTTTAGGTTTGGATGACGAGAGAGCCCATGGAGCTACCTAGAAGCTGCTGCTCGTAGCTGGAAAAAAAACTATGCACACTGCAGGGTGATCAGATAGGGAAGTCAAGCCATTCTTTACCATGATCCACTCCAGGGTACTGCAAAGCGTGCGCGGCAGCGCGATTTCGCGCACGCTTTTTGAGCCCAACTGCGCGTTTCGCACAGTTTTTTCACCCCCCTGTGGGCGCAGCGAGCAGTTTTTGCGCTATTTGCACTACAAAGCGCTGACCAATTTGACGTTTGTTTGCTTTAAGCGCTGGCCAATTTGACAAAATGTAGTGCCCTGATCCACTCATCTTCTCCCACCTCTTCCCCTTCTCATCTGCTGTGCCCCCACCCACCCCCACCCAGTACATCAGCAACACACTGTGGGCTCTCGTCTCGTGTCACCTTCAGGATCTCTGCCCTAGGCTAGTGACTAGCACACACACCACATACCACACTCACACCCTCACACCCTCACACACACACACACACACACACACACACACACCCCCTCACACACACACACACACTCACACACACACACACACACACTCACACACACACACACACACTCACACACTCACACACACACACACACTCACACACACACACACACACACACACACACACACACACACACTCACACACTCACACACTCACACACACACCACACACTCACACACACTCACACACACACCTCACACACTCACACACACACACACACCAGTCATCTTGGTTGTTACACGAGGCGAGGCAGGACACACCAGGCGTTATCATTACTTTTTCATCACATACAATGTGCAGGACATCAGCAACACACTGTGGGCGCTCGCATCGTGTCACCTTCAGGATCTCTGCCCCAGGCTAGTGCCCTTTATGGATAAGGCCTAGGCCAAGGCTGCAGATTGAGACTATTTGTAGCATGCCAAATGAAAATCCACTGATTAGACGATGCTGAAGCTTCCCCTGCTTCTGGACTTGCCTCCGCCATCACCAAGGCTGTTGACCCCCCCTTCATGGATAAGGCCTAGGCCAAGGCTGCAAATCGAGACTGTTTGAATCCTTATTTATTTATTTATTTGTTTGCTTATTTATTTATTTATTTATTTGTTTGTATCCTAATTTGAGTTATTTCACATGTGCACACCATTGACACACATTTGTTTTTGCTCCTGGCCTCGGCTCCCAATGTGCAGGATATCAGCAACACACTGTGGGCACTCGCATCGTGTGACCTCAAGGATCTCTGCCCCAGGCTAGTGACAGTCATGGTGGAGGAGGCAGAGGAGCGTTTGAACCTTCAACAAGATTCGAGGGCCCCTAACTTTGGTGAGGCATGACATTTTTTTGGCGGAGCCCCCTCTTCAAGGGGGCGGGAGCCCCCATGTTTACCCATTTGTCCGTTTGACCGAAAAACTTGAAGCCCGACACGTCAGCCAACGGTCGCGTAATTAAATCGCTTCGTTCCGTTGCCATCGCACTACGCCAATTTTCCGCGTCACTTGCGACGCTGCAAAGGACTTGTTTTAAATGAGGTTGGGCAAGTCCCTAGGCTAGTGTCAGTCATGGTAGAGGAGGCAGAGGAGCGTTTGAGCCTTCAACAAGATTCGAGGGCCCCTTATTTTGTTGAGGCATGACATTTTTTTATATGAGGTTGGGCAAGTTTCTAGGCTGGTTCCTATCATGATATAGAGGAGGCAGAGGAGCGTTTGAACTTTCAACAAGATTCGAGGGCCCCTTACTTTGGTGAGGCTTGACATTTGTCTTGATTTTAGGTTGGGCAAGTCCCTAGGCTAGTGTCAGTCATGATAGAGAGGAGGCAGAGGAATGTTTGAACATTGAACAAGATTCGAGGGCTCCTCACTTTGGTGAGGCTTGACATTTTTCTTGATTTTAGGTTGGGAAAGTCCCTTTAGACCCTAGGCTGGTGTCTGTCATGATATAGAGGAGGCAGAGGAGCGCTTGAACAGTTGAACCATCAACACGATTCGAGGGCCCCTAACTTTGGTGAGGCTTGACATTTGTCTTGATTTGAGGTTGGGAAAGTCCCTTTAGACCCTGTCATGGTATAGAGGAGGCAGAGGAGCATTTGAACATACCTATATATATAAAGAAATCATGGTCGTGGTGGTCGTGGTGGTGTCATCATCGTGTGCCCACGTGCCATGGGCGTGCGAAGTGTAACCGACTTGCAACCGACTTTTCGTTCACCCAACTAGCAACTCCCCGCCTAGCGGAATTTTCAAATACCAAAACTGCAGATGCGCTAAGCTAAGCGCACGCGCTCATAGCATGTCCACAACTGCCTCCCATACTATGACGGCAATACATTTTGAATCAGAAGATCCTCTCCTCGGAGGTCACCAGCTGACCCTCATATGGCTTGGCATGGCGCTCGGAATAATAGCTTTCATTTCTTAACGGATAATGCGACCATGATGCATGGCAACGGTCCTAATGGACAGGAGGGCCCGCAACACCGCCAGCCAGCGCTCAAAGCGAGCTTGCCAGAGCAAGGAAGACAGGGAAATAGCCAACAAACGTCGACGTGATGCCCGCGCTGCCCGATCCGAGGAGCTACGTCATGCTGGTAATCTCGCAAGGAGTCAGGAACGAGCTACCGTGCCTGAGGAGGAACACGAAGCTGCTATCCAATCCAGGCGCGAAGACTATGCTGCCCAGCCTGAGGAGTTATGCCAGGATCATAATCAAGCCAGACCTTCAGATCGTGATGCTTTTTTTCTCCGTCTGCGAGCGTTGCCACCATTCATCTCACGCATGCGCAATTTTGCCATGCCATCGCATCACATTCGTAGTGATTGGCGTCCAGTTGTGATTAATCACCTCTGTTCAGATCGCCATGGCCATTCCGTCCCCCTGGACACTCTCGCGCTTGCCACGCTCATCCCATCTTTGCAAGCTCTTTTCGTTGTATATAATATGAAGTACGTTGCTGCGATTTTTGCTGTTCTGAGTTGACCGAGTATCGACTGGGGCACTGTACGAGAAGACGAAGCTGCAGGTTTGTAGCCATGCAATTGCACCGGTCCGGTGTGCTCGGGGCGATCGGAATCTGAGCGTTCGCAATGTTAGTAGGTTCGAAGCACAGCGGGTCCTCTTTCTGCACGATTGAATCCCACAGGGTGAAGTGAAGGGTACGAGGTAGGGAGAAGAAGATTGTGTGTGCGTGTTGGTGGTTGGGGGAAGGGAGGGTGGTGGGGGGTAAGGTGAGAGAAAGAGAGTGCGTGTGGATGGGGTGGGGTGAGGGGTAGGGAGAGGTCAGGATGGGGGGGAGGGGGGGATGGTATGTGTGTATGAGGGTGGGAGGCCACACCTGAAGCAGAAGGGGAATAGGTAGGGAGAAGACGTGTGTGTGGGTTTGGGGGGAGAGGCAGGGGAGCGTTGAGCAAGGGCTGAGATGGCTGATTTCTTGACTGTGTGTAAGGGAGAGGGGGGGGGGGGGGGCTTACAAGGGCGTTACCCGTTATGTAACCCAGACCAGACTAGGACCCATGGCCTGGGTAGGGGGGTGGGGGTGGGGGTTGGCCACCGGCCTCACGGGCTACCGTACTAGTACATATATATATATATATATCAGCAGGAGGATGGGGGAAAAATACCTCCTGGGGGGTCAGAAAAGTTGAATTATTTCTGAACGGGGGGGGGGAACCCTGACCCCCATGAAATTAACTGGAAGGCAGCTCATCTGACAGCAAATGATCTGCGCTTTCACATTACATCAGTAAACCCCCATAATATTGAGTGGAACCAGAGAAAACATAACATTTCAGCTTCCCATAGCCAGCCAGCCAGCCAAGTTGGGTGGTCTCATTGGAGTGCTAGCAGGTGGCACTCAGAAGTGTCCAAGGACTACGTAGTCATGCCTCGAGACGTGTGATGGTGTATCAAACCATGTAACTCTGCCCTGGTGCACTATCGCATCTGCACTAACACTTTGACTCCTTCTTCCTCCGGCATGCAGACTCCGGGAGGAACTTTAGGGACTACAGTGGCAGGCCGCACTCAGAGACGTCCAAGGACTACGCAGTCATGTCTCAAGACGCGTGATGGCGTATCAAACCATGTAACTCTGCCCTGGTGCACTATCTCACGTGCACTGACACTTTGTCTCCTTCTTCCTCCGGCATGCAGACTCCGGGAGGCACTTTAGGGACTACAGTGGCAGGCCGCAATCAGAAGCGTCCAAGGACTACGCAGTCATGTCTCAAGACGCGTGATGGCGTATCAAACCATGTAACTTTGACCTGGTGCACTATCTCACGTGCACTGACACTTCGTCTCTTTCTTCTTCTGCAAAGCAGTCTCCGGGAGGCGCTTCCAGGACTACAGTGGCAGGCCGCACTCAGAAGCGTCCAAGGACTACGTAGTCATGCCTCAAGACGCGTGATAGTGTATCAAACCATGTAACTACGACCTGGTACACTATCTCACCTGCACTAACACTGTGTCTCCTTCTTCCTCCGTCATGCAGACTCCGGGAGGAACTTTAGGGACTACAGTGGCAGGCCGCACTCAGAAGCGTCCGAGGACTACGCAGTCATGCCTCGAGACGTGTGATGGTGTATCAAACCATGTAACTCTGCCCTGGTGCACTATCTCACGTGCACTGACACTGTGTCTCCTTCTTCCTCCGTCATGCAGACACCGGTAGGCACTTTCAGGAATACAGTGGTAGGCCCCACTAAGAAACGTCCAAGGACTGCGAATTCCACGGCTCAAGACGCTTGATGGTGTATCGAACCATGTAACTCTGGCCTCGTTTACTATCTAATCTGCATGTACCCATTTTTCTTCTTCTTCCTCCGTCATGCAGACTCCGGGAGGCGATTTGGGGACTACAGTGGCAGGCCGCACTCAGAAACGTCCAAGGACTGTGAATTCACGTCTCAAGGTCTGTCCAACATCCTATGGGCATGTGTCAAGCTTGAGTTACCCAAGGATTCGCCCCTCGTCCAATCCATCCTAGACCGCTCGCTGGAGGTGATCGACCAACCAAGCGTCTCCCAACAATCCGTGACCAACACGATATGGGCGGCGGCAAAGTTGGGTGTCACCAGCCCTGTGGTTTATGCTAAATTTGGGAGGGCCATCCTCAAGCACATGCATCGATTAGATGCGCAGGTGGGTTGTTGTTGCTGTGTGTGTGTTTTGACTGATTCGATACAGTTTGCGAGGGCAATACTTAAGCACATGCATCGATGTGATGCACATGGGATGTTGTTGTGTTTGTGTTTTGACTGATTCAATACAATTTGCGAGGGCGATACTTAAGCGCATGCATCGATGTGATGCACATGGGATGTTGTTGTGTTTGTGTTTTTACTGATTCGATACAGTTTGCGAGGGCAATCCTGAAGCACACGAATCGATGTGATGCGCAGGTGGGTCGTTGTTGTGTTTGTGTTTTGACTGATTCAATACAGTTTGCGAGGGCAATCCTCAAGCACATGCATCGATTAGATGCACATGGGATGTTGTTGTGTTTGTGTTTTGACTGATTCAATACAGTTTGCGAGGGCAATCCTCAAGCACACGAATCGATGTGATGTGCAGGTGGGTCGTTATTGTGTTTGTGTTTTGACTGATTCAATACAATTTGCGAGGGCGATACTTAAGCACATGCATCGATGTGATGCACATGGGATGTTGTTGTGTTTGTGTTTTCACTGATTCGATACAGTTTGCAAGGGCAATCCTCAAGCACACAAATCGATGTGATGCGCAGGTGGGTTGTTGTTGTGTTTGTGTTTTGACCGATTCCATTCAATTTGCGAGGGCAATCTTAACACAAATCCCTCTGCCATCGCCAAAGCAGGGTTTCTCCAACGTTTTCTAGGCCATCGCCACTGCGTCCATCCGACCGATTCATTGTGGACATTTTAATTTGGCAAACCTCTTTTAATGTTTTATTTATTATTGACATTTTAATTTGATAAAACATGTATTCTTTTTTTCGCCTAAGCAGGGCGTCTCAAACGTTTTGTAGGCCTTCGGCACTGCATCCATCCAACCGATTCATTTTGGACATAATAATTTGATAAACCTTTTTTTATTTTTCGATTTATTGTTGATATTTTAATTTGATAAAACCTTGGATAAACTCTTATTCTTTTTTTCGCCTAAGCAGGGCGTCTTTAACGTTTTGTAGGCCTTCGGCACTGCATCCATCCGACCGATTCATTTTGGACATTATAATTTGATAAACCTTTTTTTATTTTTCGATTTATTGTTGATATTTTAATTTGATAAAACCTTGGATAAACTCTTATTCTTTTTTTCGCCAAAGCAGGGCGTCTCCAACGTTTTGTAGGCCTTCGGCACTGCATCCATCCGACCGATTCATTATGGGCATTATAATTTGATAAATCTTTTTTATTTTTCGATTTATTATTAACGTTTTAATTTGATAAAACTCTTTTATTGTTTTATTTATTATTCACTTTTGATTGGATAAAACCTAGGATACAACTCTCATTATTTTTTGCCAAAGCAGGGTATCTCAACGTTTTGTGGGCCTTCGCCACTGCGTCTATCCCACCAATTTATTATTAAAATTTTAACTTGATAAAACCTTGGGTAAAACTCTTATTGTTTTGCCAAAGCAGGGTATCTCCAACGTTTTGTGGGCCTTCGCCACAGCATCTATCCCACCGCCCAAGGGGATGGTCAACTCCGCAGTCAACGCTTGCCTAAAGCTTCTAGAAGCTTCCGTAGATGCCAGATCAATGAGAAAGAATGGCTTGTATGACACGCAGCCTGTCTCAAACATGCTGTGGGCCTGTGCGAAGCTGGACTACTTTGGGCACAAGCTGTATCAAACTGCAATCTCGTATTTGAAACGTCGGTCTCTCGAAGGAATGCGAGCGCAGGTAGGTGCTTGGGTGGCCAGGGGAGGGTAGGGGGGCTGGGGGGCTGGGGGGCCAACGGGTGTGGGGTGTGTGTGTGGGGGGGGTCAGGGGTGTGTGTGTGTGTGTACGGTGCCTGGGTGGCCAACAGGGGGGGGGGGGGGGGGTAAGGTGTGTATGTGTGGAGTACCGTGCCTGGGTGGCCAACGGAGGGGGGGGGGGGGGGGGGGGGGGGGGAAAGGTGTGTGTGAGGGGGTACAGTGCTTTGGCGGCCAGGGGAGGGTAAGGTGGGTGGGTGGTAGGGTACGGTGCCTGGGTGGCCAACTGGGGGGGGTTAAGGTGTGTGTGTGTGTGTGTGGGGGGGGGGGGGGGGGGGGGGGAGGGGGGGGGCCTGGGTGGTCTAGGTGTTCGAGATCTTGTGCACCACCATGCAAGTGCAAGCGCGCTTGCAAAGCCTAACATTGGGCCCGACCTTGCAAATACGTATATGCCCTGTCATTATAGGAGGTGATCATGGTGTCATGGGCCCTTGCGCGCTACCATGCAACTGCAAGTGCACATGCGCATTTTACGGCAAAGCCTAATATTGGGACAGAGCCTAACCTTGGCTAAATTTATTTAAATGCCATGTCCTTATAGGAGGTGATCATGGTGTCGTGGGCCCTTGCGCGCTACCATGCAACTGCAAGTGCACATGGGCATTTTACAGCAAAGCCTAACATTGGGAAAAAGCCTAACCTTGGCTAAATTTATTAAGAAATGAACTGGAAAAACGTTTCCGCAAGAACTGGTACTTCGTACTTTGTCGAGAATTTTGGCCTGTAAATTCGAGAACTCTCTACAATTTGGTCTGGAATTCTCGACAATTCTCGACGAAGTACAAAACGTTTGTCCAGTTCATCCCCTGAATTGCCATAATGCCCTGTCCTTGTAGGAGGTGATCATGGTGTCGTGGGCCCTTGCACGCTACCATGCATGCACTTCAGAGAGCGGCAACTATGTAGGCAAGGTGGACTCCTCCGTGCGAGACGAGCTCATGCGTCGACTGTGCCAATCGACTGAACAACTGACCAGTTCAGAGGTGGGCTATTCTGTGGGGGCTGTGTCATGGGTTTGGTATAAGGGATTTGTTTGATGTCAGGATACTCGGTAGGAGATATGCTTGGTGTCAATTGACTGAACAAGTGACAGGTTCAGAGGTGGGCTACTGTGTGGGGGGGGCAGTGTCACGATTTTTATTATTATAATAATAATAATAATAATAATAATTATTATTATTATTATTATAATTATCATCATCATCATCATCATCATCATTATTATTATTATTATTATTATCATTATTAATATTATTTTTGTTATTATTATTATGCGTGGGCTATTGTGTGGGGGGGCAGTGTCATGAATTTGGTTAGGTGTTACAACACAATGTCACACTATTGTGTGGGGGCAGTGTCACGGATTTGGTTTGATCACACAATGTCATATTATTGTATGGGGGCAGTGTCACGAATTTGGTATTAGGGACTTGTACGATATCAGGATTGTCGGTAGGAGATATGCTTGGTGTCAATCAGATCGAATTTGATATTAGGGACTTTGATGTCAGGCTTGGTGTCAATCGGATCGGATTCGGTATTAGGGACTTGTTTGAAGTTAGGATTGTCGGTAGGAGATATGCTTGGTGTCAAGCACCTGAAAAACCAGTTCAGAGGTGGATTCGTGGGTTTGGGCAGTTTCAAGAATTTGGGGTACTTTTGGTTGACCCCAGCGCAAGCGACTGGGCTGGCCCTCTCAACCTCACGCCTCCTAATAAGACGCACTATTTATCTATTTTATTTATTTACTTATTTATTTATTTATTTATTTGTTTATTTATTTACTAAAAGGAGTGCTGTTGCTGCTGTGCAGATTGCAACTGCATCATCTACTGTTGCCTGCAGTTTGTATGCTTATGACTGATAACAACATGGATAGCATGATGAATGCTAAGTTCGTGCTAAAGTGACACTTTAATTCAACAAATATACTCCTGTGCAGATTGCCACTGCCTCATCAACCCTGGCCCCCTGAACCCCACACCTCGTACTAAGGCGTACTATTTATTTGTTTATTTATTGACTGACAGGAGTGCTGTTCCTGCTGTGCAGATTGCCATGGCATAATCAACCCTGCCCCTCTGAACCCCACACCTCGTACTAAGGCGTACTATTTATCTATTTTATTTATGTATTTATTTGTCCATTATTTTACTGACATAAGTGCTGTTCCTGCTGTGCAGATTGCCATGGCATAATCAACCCTGCCCCCCTGAACCCCACACCTCGTACTAAGGCGTACTATTTATCTATTTTATTTATGTATTTATTAGTCCATTAGTTTACTGACATAAGTGCTGTTCCTGCTGTGCAGATTGCCACTCATCATCAACCCTAGCCCCCCTGAACCCCACACCTCGTAATAAGGCGTACTATTTATCTATTTTATTTATGTATTTATTTGTCCATTAGTTTACTGACATAAGTGCTGTTCCTGCTGTGCAGATTGCCACTCATCATCAACCCTAGCCCCCCTGAACCCCACACCTCGTAATCAGCGTACTATTTATCTATTTTATTTATGTATTTATTTGTCCATTAGTTTACTGACATAAGTGCTGTTCCTGCTGTGCAGATTGCCACTCATCATCAACCCTAGCCCCCCTGAACCCCACACCTCGTAATCAGGCGTACTATTTATCTATTTTATTTATGTATTTATTTGTCCATTAGTTTACTGACATAAGTGCTGTTCCTGCTGTGCAGATTGCCACTCATCATCAACCCTAGCCCCCCTGAACCCCACACCTCGTAATCAGGCGTACTATTTATCTATTTTATTTATGTATTTATTTGTCCATTAGTTTACTGACATAAGTGCTGTTCCTGCTGTGCAGATTGCCACTCATCATCAACCCTAGCCCCCCTGAACCCCACACCTCGTAATAAGGCGTACTATTTATCTATTTATTTATGTATTTATTTGTCCATTAGTTTACTGACATAAGTGCTGTTCCTGCTGTGCAGATTGCCACTCATCATCAACCCTAGCCCCCTGAACCCCACACCTCGTAATAAGGCGTACTATTTATCTATTTTATTTATGTATTTATTTGTCCATTAGTTTACTGACATAAGTGCTGTTCCTGCTGTGCAGATTGCCACTCATCATCAACCCTAGCCCCCTGAACCCCACACCTCGTAATAAGGCGTACTATTTATCTATTTTATTTATGTATTTATTTGTCCATTAGTTTACTGACATAAGTGCTGTTCCTGCTGTGCAGATTGCCACTCATCATCAACCCTAGCCCCCCTGAACCCCACACCTCGTAATAAGGCGTACTATTTATCTATTTTATTTATGTATTTATTTGTCCATTAGTTTACTGACATAAGTGCTGTTCCTGCTGTGCAGATTGCCACTCATCATCAACCCTAGCCCCCCTGAACCCCACACCTCGTAATAAGGCGTACATTTATCTATTTATTTATTACTTATTTGTTCATTAGTTTACTGACATGAGTGCTGTTCCTGCTGTGCAGATTGCCACTCATCATCAACCCTAGCCCCCCTGAACCCCACACCTCGTAATAAGGCGTACTATTTATCTATTTCATTTATTCATTCATTTATTTATTTGTTTATTTATTTATTTATTTATTTATTTATTTATTTATTTATTCATTTATTTATTGACAGTAGTGCTGTTGCTGCTGTGCAGATTGCCACTGCATCATCTACTGTTGCCATGTTCTCCCACTACGATCCAAATATGGTGGAAAACATCTTGAAGGCTTGTAGGGAGCAGCCACCGACCCCAAAGCAGGTGAGCGGAGACTGGAGAGTGTAATGTGGCAGGAGTGTGGCGGGAGTCAGGAGTGTGGAATGAGTGAGGAGTGTGGAATGATTGAAGAGTGTGGAATGAGAGTGGAGTGTGGCAGTAGTGTGGAGTGTGGCGGAAGTCAGGAGTGTGGAATGAGTGTGGAGTGTGGAATGAGTATGAAGTGTGGAACGAGTGTGCAGTGTGGAATGTGGCGGGAGTGTGAAATGTGTGTGGAGTGTGGCAGGAGTATGGAGTGTGGAATGATTGAGGAGTGTGGAATGTGGCAGGAGTGTGAAATGTGTGTGGAGTGTGGAGTGTGGAATGAGTATGGAGTGTGGAACGAGTGTGCAGTGTGGAATGTGGCGGGAGTGTAAAATGTGTGTGGAGTGTGGAGTGATTGTACAGTGAGTGTGGAGCTTAATGTGAGCGTGGAGTGTGGAGTGTGGAGTGATTGTACAGTGAGTGTGGAGCGTAATGTGAGCGTGGAGTGTGGATTGTGAAGTGATTGTACAGTGAGTATGAAGTGTAATGTGAGCGTGGAGAGTGGAGTGACTGTCAAGTGAGTGTGGAGAGTAAGCTGAGTGTGGGTCGTGCAGTGTGGAGTGGGAGCCCAACATCCAATCAGCCCAAAGTTGTGACCCCCATCTCAAACCCAAGCCTAAAAAACCAGTGGCCATACCCCAAATTCCCATTGGGCCCAATGCTCAATCCCCAAAGCTCCTAGCCAAATGCCCAATGCCAAACGCCACAAGCTATAAGCTATAATCTACAACCTATTACCTATAACCTACGACCATGCTACAAGCTATAACCTACACACTACAAGCTACAAGCCTAATGCACAAATCACTAAGCACACAGCACAAGGCACTTAAGTCAGGACCTTACCCCCAATATTGCAAGCCCAAGCCCCGAGCTCCAAGCCCTAAGCCCTAAGCCCCCCAACTTCAAGTTCCATAACCTTAACCCTGAGTCCCCAAACCCCCTAACCCCCAAACCCCAATGATATGCAATGTAGGCCACCAACATAGCGTTCATGATGGCTAAGCTGAATGTTGTGGACGATGAGTTCAACACTCAAGCCTACCTACTGGACGGAATACTGGCCTCCATGGAGGAAGTGACAGACAAGCAGGATTCGGCTACAAAAGACATAGCTACACGAGACTCGGCTAAAAAATACTCAGGAACCGGAAACGGAACCAGAACCAATTTTGGAAACAATACTGGCAGGGATCGGCCGATCATCATGGAATCTGATGAGAGTGGAAGTGCAGAGGAGTGGAGTGTGCTACAGCTGGCTACTTTCAGCTGGTCAGCTGCTATTATGGCTCCTAGCAATGGCAGAGCCCAGAGGCTGGTCCTGTACCGCTTGAGTGAGCTGTACTCCAAGAAGCTGACTCAGCAGCTGAGTCAACAGCTGGAGCTCTCACGGCAAAGGCTTGGGCAGAGGTCTACCTTGCTGTCATCTGCTGACCAGCTTTCCCAACCCCAACCCCAGAAACCTTTCTCCTTCTTGACAGCAGCCAAAGGATCATCAGAATCTGAATATGACTATGAAGAGGAAGCAGTCTCTACCCCGATGTCTCCCCGCCCCTCTAGCCCATCACTGTCGCTTCGCGTCCCCCCCATGGCCCTCTTCCACCCCGACATTGCGCAGAACGCGCAATGCTCCTTCAGCCACATAGACCTGTGCATGACCTTCCAAGGCATCCTCGCCCTTCAAGAGCTGTCTGACTCGCCCCCTAAAGACATATGCCAGGTCGTGTCGCCTGAGTTGTATGCTGCAGCCAAATCTGCTTGGATCACCGCCAGAGAGTCAGTGACCTCGTCTCACACACAAGAGACGGTAAGAGCTGTACGCACAATACTACCCTCATTAGCCCCCCCCCCCCCCCCCACACACACACACACACACGCACCACACACACATACACCACATACACGCCCCCCACACACAACCCCCCCACCCCCCCACACACACCCCACACACCCACACACATCCCAAACACACGCACAATATCAGTCTCTCTGGTGAACAGTGTTACTCAACTAAGTTGCGGTCCAGCCGCGTAGTAAACCTACACACCATAAGTCGACAACATGATTTTTTTATATCTCGTGCGCAACAGCAACAATCCCCTGCCCAAATATATTGATTTATGTATGTATGTATTTATTTATTTATTTATTTATTCATATATTCATTTATTCATTTATTCATGTATGTATGTATGTATGTACGTATGCATGTATTTATTATGTATTTATTTATTTATGTATGTATGTATGTATTTATTATGTATTTATTTATTTATGTACGTATGTATGTATTTATTATGTATTTATTTATTTATGTACGTATGTATGTATTTGTTATGTATTTATTTATTTATGTACGTATGTACGTATTTATTATGTATTTATTTATTTATGTACGTATGTATGTATTTATTATGTATTTATTTATTTATATCTATTTTTATTCATTTATTTAGATGTATTTATTAATATCCCATGCGCAATAGCAACCATCCCCTATCTATCTCCATAAGTGCCTAATCCCCATAACGCCCTAATTCTGGACGAGTGTGGGGCAGAGCTGGACACACCCCAAATGCTCGGAATCGAATTCTGAGTAGATAGCGTTTCTCGTCAGTGTTTCAGCTAGACGCGCAGCTATTTTTGTTCCCATGGGCGTTCGGTCGCGAGCAACCCAGGCCGACAGGCAGTTGGCAGCGCACAAGATGTACAAAATATTTTGGGACATTCAACCCGCGTCAAATATGAGGTCGCGAATCAATTCCGCGGGACGAAAGGCTTATCTAGCCCCTTCCGCAAGGTTGGAGGCTGCGCTTCAGCCTATGCGTCTGAGTGAACTGCAATAGAAATTCCACCTGCCATTTCGGCCTATGCCAGCATTCCACCTGCCATTTCGGCCTATACCTGGGAAATATCCCAAATCAAAATCTAACTTCAGATGTGGATGTTAAATGAAAAGAAAAGAAAGTTTGTTTTAAAAAAAATTAGAAGTGGGATTTAAAATTTAAAATTCCATTTTTTTCGAATTGTGATTCCGTACCCTTTGTTGAAAAGACAAAGACGCTAAACGGTGCAGTTGCGGCTGTGCAGCTTGTAACATAATCAGGGACTCCTAAATTGGCCCAAAACGTGCAAATACTCAGTGTTTTTTGGCTTTGTATAGCCCGTACTGCCTGCACAGTATCTTCCACAACCTGCTGTGACAGTGACTTGTAAGGGCAGATATGAAAAACAGGCCTACCTAATTCAATTTTCAAACAAATAAGATCGACTGCGTTTTGCTCCGTCTCACGTTTGTGTAAAATCTGTCCTGAATTAGGGACCCCCATACTGAAAAAAAGAAAAGGTTTGACTTCATCTGGTTCCCAAACCCTGAGCGTACCCAAATCCAAGTATTTATATGTTGAGCTGATGTGGTTAAGCAACTTTGTACCATTTGTTTTCCCGCCGGACTGTAATCCATGGGTCTAAACCTTCTGTCCTAAATGTCCAATAATTAGCGATAGGCAATATGATATCATATGACATCATGTCATCATATGAAATCATATGATATCACATGATGCCGGCGGTGTGACTAGGTAGCTTTGGCCTGGGCCATCATATCATATGATATTAAATCATATGATTTGTGTATGGTATCATATGCTATCATACTCATCTTTAGTCAACATCATATGATTTGTGTATGATATCATATGATATCATACTCATCTTTGGTCAACATCATATGATTTGTGTATGATATCATATGATATCATACTCATCTTTAGTCAACATCATATGATTTGTGTATGATATCATATGATATCATACTCATCTTTAGTCAACATCATATGATTTGTGCATGATATCATATGATATCATACTCATCTTTAGTCAACATCATATGATTTGTGTATGATATCATATGATATCATACTCATCTTTAGTCAACATCATATGATTTGTGTATGATATCATATGCTATCATACTCATCTTTAGTCAACATCATATGATTTGCCGTTCCCTACCAATAATACGGCACTTATGGAGACAATTGTATTTGTTTATTTGTTTTAACCTCCAAACTCCAACCTGTCTGCAACAGTCCTTACAAGTGCTGAGAGGTGTGGCAGAGTCTTGGCTGGAGTGGGTCACTCTGCTTGATCCAATGCATGCATGTGCATATGATACTATTAACCTAAACGGGCTGGCCCCCTCAACCTCACGTCTCGCAACAAGACGTACTAATGATTGATTGATTGATTGATTGATTGATTGATTGATTGATTGAATAATTGATTGATTGATTGATTGATTGATTGATTGATTGATTGATTGGTTGATTGATTGATTGATTGATTGATTGGTACTATTAACCTCCAAACTCCTGCCTACCTGCAACAGGCTTTCCAAGCGCTGCGGGGCGTGGCAGAGTCCTGGCTGGAGTGGGTCACCCCCGATGGTATGTTCTCTGTCGACATACTGGTCAAGTACGGTGGCTTAGACATAGCTCTCGAGATAGATGGGCCCTGGCACTTTTGCATCAATGCCCAAGAGCGAGCGCTTGGGGAGACTATCTTGCGTCGGAGCTTCCTAGCACGCCGGAACTTGGTGGTGGTTTCGGTGCCCGTTGCCAGGGTTTCGGAGCATACGACTCTGCAGGCTCGCCAGGCGTACTTGAAGGCACGGTTGGACCTGGCGGTGTCGGCCAACCATAAGGAGCTGTTGATAAAGCAGAGGAGACGCGACATAGCTGACATGATGACACAGCAGCAGAAGGCCCGAACGCCTCGAAAAAAGCTTCTGCCCCCCAGTTCATTGAGGCCAGGTCGTGCTTCTAATTGATTGTCTACTGCTGGACAAGGGGTCGGTAGCTTAGTTACACTGCGACATAGCTGACATGATGAGACAGCAGCAGAAGGCTCGGACGCCTTGAAAGAAACTTCTATTCCCCAGTTCATTGAGACCAGGATGAACTTCTAATTGACAGCTCCCTTTTTCTGTTCTTGGGCCAAACCTGAAGTAATATTGTGTGTTTGAAATCTGACATGACATGCATTCCAATGTATGCAGTTGGTGGTTGACCCCAGTGCAAGCAAACGGGCTGCCCCCCTCAACCTCACGCCTCGTAATAAGGTGTACTATTTGTTGTGTATTCCAATGCATCTGCAAGCATTGGGTTTGACCCAGTGCTGGTTATTGGAGCTGGGGGGAACCTAGGCACCTGGAAGCATTGGGTTTGACCCAGTGCTGGTTATTGGAGCTGGGGGGAACCTAGGCACCTGCAAGCATTGGGTTTGACCCAGTGCTGGTTATTGGAGCTGGGGGGAACCTAGGCACCTGGAAGCATTGGGTTTGACCCAGTGCTGGTTATTGGAGCTGGGGGGAACCTAGGCACCTGGAAGCATTGGGTTTGACCCAGTGCTGGTTATTGGAGCTGGGGGGAAACTAGGCACCTGGAAGCTGATCTTTCTCCCAGCCACCAACCACTTATTCTCCCAACTACCAATTAATTCTCCACCACCAATTCTCCCAACCACTTATCGCAAATTCTCCCAACCACCGATTCTCCACCCAGTAATTCTCCCAACCACCAATTCTCCTATTCACCATCCACCAAGTCTCCACCCAGTAATTCCCACCCACCAATTATCCACCCACCAATCATCCACCACTAAGTATCCACCCAGTAACGTACCTTGCCGCTGCGGTTGGCTTTGCTTGCCCCCCCGCCAGTGGGAGAATGAGTTAGCGATGGTGTCCATGAAACTGGTTTCTGCAAATGGAGATTTGCTTCCCTCTCCACCAGGTGGGGGTGCCGCTGGCGCTGCAGATGTTGGGTGTGTGTGTGGGGTGTATGTGTGTGTGTGGGGTGGGTGGGGGGGGGGGGGGGGGTGGGGGGGGGGATGGAGATTTGCTTCCCTCTTCACCAGTGAGGTGGGAGTGCCGCTGGCGGCGGCGCTGCAGATGCTGGGCATGTGGGGTGGTGTGTGTGTGTGTGGGGGGGGGGGGCTGGGCGGGGGGGGAGGGAATGGAGATTTGCTTCCCTCTTCACCAGGTGGGGGTGCCGGTGGCGCTGCAGATCTTGTGGGTGGGGGTGGGTGGGGTGGGGTGTGTGGGGGGGGGGGAGCTGGGTGGGCGGGGGGGGGGGGGGGGGGGGGGGGGGGGGGGGCGGGGTGAGCTGGGAGGGGGGGGGATGGAGATTTGCTTCCCCCTTCTCCAGGTGGGGGTGCCGCTGGCGCTGGCGCTGCAGATGCTGTGTGTGTGTGTGTGTGTGTGTGTGTGTGTGTGTGGGGGGGGGGGGGGGGGGGGGGGGGGGGGGGGAAGAGGGAGGGGCTAGGGAAGGGAAGTTGGAGGCATTGTCCATGCATGCATACATGCAAGGGATGGGACCTCATCACTAGTACACGGCAATAGTAAAGTGTTGATATAGCCTTGTCGAGCCTGCTTTAGTTTATGCAGCTTGCACATCGTGAAACAGCGTGAAGTCGTGAACAAGCAGTTGGATCGGTTATAAACTTCAGTTCCACCACGCACCAGGCGGCACTAGGATGCCCTGCGCAGCTAGACCGATCAAGCCTAATCCCAGCGCAGACCTTATAGCTCTTCGTTTCCAATCCTGTAATTTGAATCCCATCTTGCTCCGGTAAACCACTGGGGATAGTTCTGAGCCGGGCTTGTGTTACACCACGATTCGGGTGTGACACGAATATACGCGTACGTAGCGCAGTACAGTCAGATATGAGAGCTTCGAGTAGTAGTTTTGGGGCGCGGACCTGTGGAAGGTTCCGTCGCCATAGTAGGGGACTGTTCAATCGTCCCGATCTCTGATCTAGTCGCCGCCAACTGAAGGGGCCAAGCCATGTTTTATGTAACCTAGTTTCGCCGCCCTTTGAAGGCCTATAAATACAGTGCCGACGCCTGAGTCTTCAATTATATTCTAATTCACTTGTAACCCCGAGTCAAGAGTCACCCCTGGAGCCCCGTCCCTTGTCCCAGTTTCCTCTACGTGAGTTGTCTTGGATCCCCCGCATCGCCCTGTCGGACATATCCTTGTCCCGACCCAAGACCCTGATTACCAAGCGCTGGATACCCAAGACCTCTGAGCAAGTACGTACCTTAGTGGTGCTATTGCCTGATCCTTGCGCTTAGGCTCGGAATTAGATTAGTTCCCCCCCGGAAAGTTACGAGCAATAGCGCCGTTCCTCTCTGTCCTGTCATAGACGGAATTAGGAAAGTCCCCCTAAGCAGTACGAGCAAGTAATAGCGCTCGGCTGTCTTTCCTGCCGTAGGCACGGATTCCATGTTACTCGTCGACGTACGACACCCTCCCCACCCTCCCCCTTGAGAAGTACGGATCTAAGCCCCGTGTCTATCTTTCCTACCTACGTGGGATTAGTCACCAGTGTCGCAGACCAGTCTGGTTCACTCGTGTAGAAAGTAAGAGAAGTACACCTGTGTTAGTCAGAGCGTAGCAATACCATACTCGTCTGCTTATCAGTCAGTGTGTTACTGTTGTATTGTAGGTCACTCTAAAGCGCGCACCATAGCAACCAAATCACCAGTGTTACAGCTTGGGTGCCCAGGTGTGAAAGTAACGGGCGCAAGAGCGAGAAAAATCTCGTAGGACTTTCGTTACAACGTTTTCTCCATGTATTTCAAGTAAGACTCCTCCACCTGCGTATCGCATAATTCTTAAACCAGGTCCGCGCAAGCGCAAACAAATACAAAGGACTCAAAATCATGCTGAACCAGAAACCCAGCATCTGGCTCAGGCGCCTGCTTCGTGTGCTGCGATTTGCGATTGCTACATGTCTGATTACCATCGACCTGGAATAGCATATATGGCATAGCAAAATAACCAGTATCAATTGACCGGATCGAGTTATCAGTCAAAGCGAATGACTACCACCGACCTACGGCCATTTCGCGCTCGCAGGGCTTGCAGGTGCTGTTAGCAATACAATCGCCTTTCTTTAGCATCCTCGTGCAGCGGTTAACGCATCTACAGCGCTCGCACATACACTGTCCGCGTTGACAGCCATAGACAGCCACTTAGCGGCAAAATGATGGCCCCCATCTTCCACAACATGCTTTTCATGGCTTCCTACTGACCTAGCGAACTTGTTGCCATTTAATAGTTCAGCAAACGAGGTTGGCCATCATTGAAATTCGCTCACACAATGGGATTTACGGCGATGCGTCCTGCTGGCTGAGGAAATTTGCCCCTCAGTGCCCCTCGTGCAAATCAAGCCCCCTGTTCCTTTGTACCCCAGCGCAACTGTGCAACAACTGATGCAATGAGAAGCACAGGGATAAATGCGCTACAACGGCATACTGCTTTACTAATCTTAATTTACCGGTCAATATATGGTGTACCCTATGCTCTAAATCGTCATAAATCGCCACGGGTCTGGAGTCTTATCTCCCCCCCCAACTTAACTACAGGGGGGGGGGGGGGGGGGGGGGGGGGGGGATGGAGATTTGCTTCCCTCTTCACCAGTGAGATGGGGGTGCCGCTGCCGCTGCCGCTGCTCATGCTAGGGGGGTGGGGGGTGGGTGGGTAGGGGGGTGAGCTGAGGGGAAGCTTCCTGGCTCTCTGGCTGCGTCTCATCGGAAGGAGGTGTGTGCCACGTCATCTGCCATGTCATGCCACGATGGCGGTGTGGTGATCCAGCAGATAAGCCAGGCCTTTGGATTCCTGGCCCTTTTGATTCCTGACCCTTTCTCGTACAGCGCCTGGCTGGAGGTTCCACAACTATCGGGATATCGAATGCTTTCGAGTTTATGTGAGTCCATCTGCAACATCCTCGTCACCTTGTGGCGAGTGGTGGGCCTCGTAAGTAAGATCCCACAATGGGCTCACATAAACTCGAAAGCATTCGATAGCCCGATAGTTGTGAAACCTCCATTAATTGGTTTAATACATCCATGCGTCCAGGTGCGGGTGTCCAGGGACGCACGATCTCGAGTCACGCCCCTTCCAGCTGAGTTCCTGAGCTACCTACTGTTGGCCGGCCGGCTGGCCGGCCGGCCGGTCAGCTGGCCGGCAGCAGTTGTCCACGTCACTCGAACGATCTCTGGACGAAACCCTAAGCTACGGACCCTGACCTTCTGAAACTCAATTTAAAAGGCGCAGTTTGAGCGACGACAGTAGTTACACCGTTTCTCTGCAACGCTGCCCTCCCTGCCATATCCAGAACAACATGGAAATCAAAAGAGCCATCCTGCTCCTCTGCCTGGCGTGTGCCGTGGCCTCCCCGACCTTGGTCAGAGCCGGGCCCAAGGTCGCCGACGTGCTCACCAACTGCCCGGGTTGCGTGTCAGGCACCTGCCCTCCCTGTGACCAATCTGCCTGTGCCAACATACGCTGCGCGCAAGGGTACAGGTGCCATTGTGGCGAGTGCATCTGGGAGTGCGACCCCTGCAAGGACGTCAAGTGCCCAAGCTGCCAGCACTGCGAGAACGGCCAGTGCGTGGATAACTGCCCGTCATGCGACAGGACTACCTGCGAACAGGGACAGACATGCAGGTATGTTTTTTGCAAGCGTTTGTTGTGGTATATGAATACCTTGTAACACGGAGTGTCTTGTAACTGGAAGCCTAAGAAATGATCTCAGGAGTTTAGACGGCCCTAAGAGTCAGAAGCACGGCTTAAGACTCCCTTCCCGCTTCCAGCGCGTCTAGACCATAATGGAACCCTCGTGTTAGGTATTCCCGAGTAACTGATCAGACACTGATCAGTGGGTCAATTCGCTCGGTTTCAACTGCCTACAGAAGTCGTTCGTCATCTGTCGGAAAGTCGTCACCACCGCGTGGCAACTCAGTGGGAGGATCGTTATCCACCACATTTGTCGCACGACTCAGCCACATTTGTCGATAGATTCCCACAGGCACAGGGTTGTGTCGTTCGGTTTTGCATGCACGTTCGTGTACGGTTTCGGTTTATGTTTCTTTTGAAGGTACATTCGTGTACGGTTTCGGTTTATGTTTCTTTTGAAGGTGTCGTACGGTACAATTTCAATGACAAAATCGTTTCCCAATGATGCAATAAACATAAACATAATATGAGCTGTTGAAGGTTGGAATTCGCCACGTTCGTAGATTCGCATTTTCGGTCAGGTGCAGGTGGCAGGGCTTGGACCACGGGATAGATTCGCCACGTTGGCAGATTCGCAGATTCGCCCAGGTGGCAGGCTTGGGAGATATTATCGTGGCGCAGCCTGGTCCGTTCTGCCTGTGCGGTGACCCGTGTCTCAGCAATTCCACCGCTATTAATTAACTGTTTCGGCTTAACAGTAAGTGACCCTTGCATGCACAGGGAGATCGGGGTCGTTTGGGTTGCGGAACTTGTGGCCCAACTAGCAGTCTACTTCACACAGGTACTAGCTGAAAATAGGTCAGGCATAAGCACCGAGCGCGTACGAGATTCTCAACGAATACATTGGCGAACGGACTTTTGGTGCATTCGGTTCAAACGGCACAACCCTGGGTCACCATTCATCACTCATCCTCACCTCGACAACCCAAGCCAAGCCAACCCGCCCGCCTCTGGTTTCGGACGCTCTGGCTTCGGGTGGATTTCCAAAGGGCTTGAATAGGTCTAGATGGGATAACAATGGGTAACTACTCCCCCACTTCCCACCCCAACCCAATGAGGCAGACCTGTTCCTCAAGCCAGCCTCCTCAGGCTGACTCCTTATGTTCTTTCTCCACTGTTCCTTAACCTAATAACACACCTAACCTCACGCCCCATCTCTTTTGCATCCAAACCTTGCTCCCAAGTCCACATTACCCATAGCTCACAAGTCTCACTTTACTCCATCAAACTGTGGGCACAGAAGGGCAACCGGATGATGGAATCACTATCATCACCGTGAAAACCATCATCATCATCATCATCATCATCATCATCATCATCATCATCATCATCATCATCATCATCATCATCATCATCATCATTTTCATCATCATCATCATCATCATCATCATCATCATCATCATCATCATCATCATCATCATCATCATCATCATCATCATCATCATCATCATCATCATCATCACCATCATCACCATCATAGCACTGCCCACCCTTATATCCAAACTAGCCCCTACCCCACACCTCTGTACCTTGCAGGTGTGGCAAATGCATCTGGGACCCAGCCCTGTGCGATCCTGGGATGTGCAAGAACGTAAAATGTTACCCAGGCTCCTACTGCCTCTGTGGAATGTGCATTCCTGTTGATTGCGACCGATGCAAGAATGTGAGGTGCCCCAAGTGCCACCACTGTGAGCAAGGGCAGTGTGTTCCTGACTGCCCCACCTGCGACAACATCCGCTGCATGGCTGGATACACTTGCAGGTATGTCCACACCTGTGCAACTACATTTTGTAACATATAAACACGTATCCTAGCCATTTTTACTCTGTCCATAGACTGTGAGCAGCCTGTGGTCTTACCCTGTAATTAAACCCATTACCGAAGGAGCGAGCCATGTGACATAGTGCACCATACTACTTCGATTCGATTGTGTAATGATAGCCTGCAGATTCCACAGCAGGGATTCAGCCATTCTATCAGCTTTAATACACTCCGTGGAGTGGACAGAGATGAAAGCAGCGGAACAGACGCGCCAATCTATACACGGAGACGAGAATAACGTTACAAGCACATGAGACCCATTAAGGGGCACCAGTGGAGGAAGGAGCGGCAGCCTGTACCCTGATAAGGGTACAGCCTATACAGGTGACACAGCCAACAGGAAGCTGTCACTGAGTCAAGAAGGATGACATAGCCTACGGGAAGCTGTCATTACGGGAAGCTGGCACACAACTGGCAGAGACGATAGTCCTAAGGAAGTACATAAGTAGTCACCAAGTCATAAAACGCGTGAGAGCACTGCAATTCATGCTGACACTCCACCTATGACACAGGTGACATACAATACTACTTCTCCACCTATGGCACTGGGGACATAGAACTATATGTAACAGAGGGGAAAAAAATCAAAGAACTCCGAAAAATCGAGAGAACTTCAAATGAAACCCAAAGGGTTAACGGAAGGAATGAAACAAGGCAAAAACAAAATTTTGCGAAGGTAGAAAAAGATGAAAAACCGAATATCAAAGTTGGGGAACAAAGGTATTGAAAACCCGATCCGGGAATAGGAACCTAACGCCAATCAATGATAACCAAAGAGACAGATTGAAATATCGTGTGAGAGCAGCACAAGAGAGAATCAAAGCCGAAAGGACGCAGACATGAGGACACGAAAGTCCACTATGGAAAAAAAAAGTCGATGGAAAAATCCACTACCTTAAAAACTATTCTTAGCATAGAATTCATGACTAGGTTGGGATGAAAAAAACATGATGAACTGGTTTCTTACTCAAAGATGGAAGTAAGAAGATTTATGAAAGTTAATTATCATAAATCCCCAGTTGCGGCACTAACGAAAACATTCGAGGAGGTGGGTATCGCTCCGCAAAGAACTCATGCACTCAAGACACACCAAGCGCCTAACCACAAGCAAACCAAACCTGCAGGAACCGAAAAAACCCAAAGGATGCGAAGTTAAAAGTTTCAAGAAACTCGTAACCAACAAAGGAAACACAGTTCAATGAACAATAGAAGGTTAGATGTACAACCATAGTACATAAAACCTATTGTCCACTTGAAAAATAGTAAACGCATAAAAAGGACTTCAAAGAATCTACTGCAAAGGATGGACTGAAAGGGCGCTTGAAATTCACTCGGAAAACAAGAAAGAGGTGAGCGGCGGTACATCTGCAAGTACAACTGCAAGATTACCCAGCCCACCAATTCACAGTAAAATCCGAAGGGAAACAACTACTACACTCCACAAAAAGTTCTAATCACTGGTGGGGCTGGTGATCTAAAAACAGTGTGGAGTAAAAAGAAATAGCTAATCTATGATGAGCTCCACTGATTGAACCATCTGCCTATGGAACTAAGAGACAGAAACCATCAAGACGCTATAACGGTGGTCTGAAGTAATTACCACCTTCCACCAAAACCAAGAAAGACAGCTGAAAGGAAGCTGCCTAAACAAAGCGTCGTAACGCTCCACCAATCTAGACTACCCTACAAAACAGTCTAGGCGGTGCTGAGGAATAGGCACCCACACATAGGGCCATGTTAACCTACGTATGAGAGCCAGCAGCACCTAAAACAATGAATCCTGGGTTGACTGTAACACCCCAGCCATACGTAGTATCAAGCTAGACCAGTGTCAAGATCATCACTTACACGTTCGGTAACGGCTACATCATCACATGGGCTTGACCCGAATTATCCACCAGGGATGGCAGGAGGCGAAGGGATTAACAACACCTGCGAGCCACCCGAGGTGGTCGGAGGTTGGCGACTATTAGGCAATGGACCTGATCCAGGCTCCACTATGATCTGAGGCTGTCTAAATCCTAGAGCTTCACCGATAAAACATGGCACAGAGGAGGGCCTGGCGACCCCATGAGATTCGGCTAAATTATTGTTTGGATATCCAACTCCCACCCGCCCTAAAACTTCACACACAATACAGCAAGATCAGGCCTTGGCCTGGAATGCAATCTGGATACATCCCAGCCAGGCCAGCCAACAACAATTGGGGTCGTTAAAGGGCGTAGGGAATTACCGGTTACACTAACATATCACCGTTTGATGACAGGAGGGATGCAAGCGGGCACGGGGACCCATACTAATGGGAGAGCCCAGTAAGACAGTTTAGACTAACTGGAGATAGAGAGTACATCACTACTCACTACTAACTGGCGCAACATCGGAACTCAAACATAATAAACCTTACTCACCAGGGAATTCCCAACCAGTCTACGAAATAATGCCTTTTTAACTATCTTGTAGCCTCTTTGAGTGATATACATTGGTCTAGTGGTAGACTGAGTCACTCTCAGAATGAAGAGTCGGGGGTTCGACTCCCCCTTCGGTCGCTCTTGGCGTTGCAGGTCGTCGTCAACCGCGATGGTAGCTTGTCCAGTTAAGGTAGGAGACCGCTCCCCACCCGCGTACGACGGGCTCCCTGAACACCACGCCCCATCAGGCGTTATCATTACTTTAACTAGCTTGTTGCGTTACTTCCCAATACTACCGTGACGTAGCAAGGGCAACCAAACAGACGCAACAACGACACATCAGGCACAACCCCAAAGAAAAGCTCGTATGGAGTCTTGTCTCCCTAGAGGTGCAGCCGATTGCGAAGATAACACACTAGCACTCAGCTTAGCAGTGTCATCATCAACAACTCATGCACTGCCACAACTAATCGAGATCAACCATGCCTCTATACCACTTAACTAAAAATTCCTAAGCCCTAGCAGAACTCAAACACTTGAACCCAAACTCAAATAGCTGATGCATACACCTAAGGGGGGGGAACCAGGGGCACGGTAAGACAAAGTAGCGACCTCTGTCGAACCACGGCACGCATCCAGGGGTCCCAAGGATCCTAAGAGAGAAAAAAAGATCCACCAAGATATCATGCCAAAGAACCTCCACGGCATTGGACTAGGGCCAGGACGGCGTCCACCTTGGCCTTTAGCATGGGCGAAGTCCGGCGTTGCGAGACCTGGGATCACAGAAGGTGGGGAAGCGTTAGGTCGTAGTCGAGATTTGAGGTATGGGAAAAAGGAGACGAGGATGAAAGTGCAGCAAGTCGCACCTGGTGCAGAAAATCGCACCAATGGCAGAAAATCGCAAATCGCAAGGGCAGAATTCGAAAATGTATCGCTAGGATGTGAAGAGCAGAGCCGAGGCATGTAAAGGTCCGAATATCCCGCCGTCGATGATCAGTCAATCCCAAGTCCCCCCCTCTATCGCTCGACTCACCCGGTTGGGGGGTAGAGGGAGCAGCACCCGTAGTGGTGCTGACCATACCCCCCTGCTTCCTACCACCTCCAGAATCTCCAGGTCTAGACGCGTAGGGCGTTCTCCTCTGGCGAACCCTACAGAAGTGCCGGCGATCCGCCAGCTTGATCGAAAAAATTCCCCAGAAGGTAGCACAGAGCCACTAGAGCGCAAGCTCATGCCAGTAGCCGACCGTCGGCTGGGCAGAGCAAAGGGGGCAAAGACGACGTAGACATCAGCAGGGAGCTTGGTCGGCTTGGCAACCTCCGGTATGCAGGCAGAGCCTCAAACACCGGAGATATGATAGCGACGTCAAGGACGCGAGCAGACGAAGACAGGGTATCTCCACCGATGTCCAGGCTAGTCGCCGACTTGAGTCTGCACGTCACAGGCATCTACGACAGACGGGAGGAGGCGACAGACGGCAGGGGAGGAAAAGGAAGAGAAGATGGAGGAATGACTGGGGGGGGTGGCTTCCACGATGGCGGAAGGATCCTCCTCTCCGGCAGCAGAGGCCGCTGACGCGCAATCAATCAGCCAATTTGTCGGCATTGCATGACTTCGGAACTTCCAGAATGAAGCTCGTTGAAGCCAAGGAGAGGACGACGTAGAAGATGCATTAAGCAGTGGTACCATGGTGGACCCAATGACCTATCAGCTTTAATACACTCCGTGGAGTGGACAGAGATGAAAGCAGCGGAACAGACGCGCCAATCTATACACGGAGACGAGAATAACGTTACAAGCACATGAGACCCATTAAGGGGCACCAGTGGAGGAAGGAGCGGCAGCCTGTACCCTGATAAGGGTACAGCCTATACAGGTGACGCAGCCAACAGGAAGCTGTCACTGAGTCAAGAAGGATGACACAGCCTACGGGAAGCTGTCACTACGGGAAGCTGGCACACAACTGGCAGAGCCGATAGTCCTAAGGAAGTACATAAGTAGTCACCAAGTCATAAAACGCGTGAGAGCACTGCAATTCATGCTGACACATTCTAAGTGATCCTAAAGGCGCCTACTCTTTTATAGGAGTGGGTAACGCCATTCGGACTGAATCTTCTGTGTCGCTGGTTTGTGATGAAAGACCCACCTCCTGGGGTGAAATGCCTTTCACAACTTAAGAAGAATCCTCCCCTGATGTACATGTGTAGCTATTACTTACCACAGCTTCCTCATGACCCACAAGCTTCACTTCCACACACATACAATTGTGTGTATTAGGAAATCAACTCCATTTGTTGAAAATGCACTTTATTTTGCACGTCACCAGGCAGCATGAAACTGTACTGGGATATTGAACACATCAATGCTTCACACAATCCTATCTTCAGATGTGGCAAGTGCGTCAAGGACTGTGGTGGTGATAACTCTGCATGCAAGGATGTCCGATGCGGCCCGTGCGTGCCCTTGTGCGACATCAAGCCACCCTGCACCCGCAACTACTGCTGCGATGCGAAGCCTTTTCCATGCTCACCTATCCCTCTCGATCCCCCACACGAGTACTGCCCATGTGATACTGAACCCCCCCCATGCGTGAGGAACCCCTGCTGTGATCGTGATGCTGCTACTACTAGTCCCTGCCCTCTGCCTCCCCCTCCACTTGGAATGAGGTACTGCCCTTGCACACTCCCTTGGTAAACCCAGGCATTGACGTGAAACTTGACCTGTCCACACACGTCCCATAGAGCCTGGAACACTGTTTACTTTCCGGGATGCGTATGGTAGCTTCCTACCGGCTCCATTAGCTAGACACTGGGTCAAGCCCAACGCTGTCAGCTGCATTTTAATGCCCATCATGTCAGCTTTAACACACACTGGCTAGCTTCAGTTTTGGCCCAAGGTGGCGGAAAGGAGATGCATAGAAGCTGATTAACATAGCCCAAACATGACATAGTGTAGATACATTGGCTAATGGAGCTGGGTGGAAGCTGATACGCATAGCCCAAACATGACACAGTGCTCGCTCTTCTAGGTTAGAGAGAATTGATGAAGAAGTTACTTCTGGCACTTCAGCAATGGGCCGCAGTGCACCAGACACCAGATGCACAATGGCCCATTGGCACAGTGCATCTCCAGACGTTCATGATGTGGTTGGGGAACTTGGCTCTTGACTCTTTTGTTGAACGGGCAACGCCATTCAAACGGAATCCTCGGTGTCGCATGCGGCAGTGTATATAGGGATTTTTATAGTTTGGTGCATGCTAGCATGAGTGGGAGGATATGCAACTCATGGACGGAGGATATGATAGTGTTACCCCTGGGAATACCATGTAGTCAAGAGCACTACTGATGTATTGTATTTATCTGTAACTTTGAACAGCAGTGCATTCAAGGTTTTTTTATTTTCTTGCCATGCGACTGGTATACAGTGAGCCCGCGCTTTCGTAGAAGTGCCAGGGCCATCCCAACTGAATCCTTAGTGTCGCTGGTTTGTGTTGGGAGTCACCTCCTGGGGAGAAATTCCATTCATAAATTCAAAACGCATAACCCCCACGCATCCACAACCCGTAAACTTGTACTTACCCCATGTTGTTTGTCACCCATATATGTCTGTATGTTCCAGTCCAAGGTAAGACCAAATATGCTCAAGAGGGCCTGTCCAACCGTGATAGGAAGGGCTAAAAAGAAAAGGCATTGATGAATTTAACCCAAAGAAACGTTTTGCAATGCACCATAGATGGTGTGTGTGCCATGCATGTATACCCATATTGTCATTACGGGTTGGCTTTCTCAAGAACGAAAATATGGGGAACAGCAAAATGATTTCGTATGATGCAGGCAGTCTGAATAGGCTATGCAGACCAGTTACCATTTACTTACCAGTTACCATATGATGCAGTTTGCATGATATCATACTCGCCCTTGGTCAACATCAGGTACGGTATATGGATATACCAGTCAAACACATTACGTGTTCTACATCTTCAACTGATTGGCGAAGGTAGTGATTCAGCATTTACGAAGGTCATGACTGATTTACGAATGAAATGTAAATGTTGTGTTGGCAATGTACCCATGTTGTCTATACAAGTTGGATTTCTCGATGAGGGATATGCCAGATAAACAGATTTCTGGTATATCACATGTATATACATAAATAAAGTTTTGTTTTTTACATATATTGTGTGTAAAAGCCAAACAGTTCAATGTCTTTTACATCGTCTTGACACTCGTAGGTGTCGAGCATGTACTCATGGTCACACATGCTTCGAGTAAGCTCCTAGTAAGCCGCGGACCCTAGGTCATTTTACAGCACCAAGAGATGAAAGCTCTGGATCACACAGAATGATGAGAGCTGTGTACGACAGTATGGTACAATACTTGGATGTCATCATGGAATGAGCGTGGTCACCCGAGATGCCTTCTTATATCATAAGAGACCTACCTCACAGTGTGGTTTATAATATGGCTAGATTTAGAACTTCCTCTCACTACCTGAAGATGGCAACTGATAGATAAAAGCTACCCATTGTCCCTTGGAATGATCCAGGGTGTCCTCTATGTGACTGGGCACCTGCGGGCTGTTCCTTGCACATCTGTCAATCACTAGACTGAGATCACGCCAATCAACGTGCTATTGTAGCTATGGTAGCCATTGTAGCTATGGCAGTCATTGTAGATAACTGTTGTAGCTTGTAGCATAGGCTGAAGGGCGACGCCCATCTAGTTCAGTGTTTTTTCTTTTCGGCTTCCAGCACCAGCTTCTAGGCAGCTCCCTGAGACTTTCACTGGGCCAAACCCAAAGATTCCAGGAGCACTGGCAATTTGCAGTGGCAAGATGACGATATCAGCTCCAAGGTGCCTAAGTTGCATAGGGTTTGGATGAAGAGAGAGCCCATGGAGCTGCCTGGGAGCTGCTGCTTGTAGCTGAAAGGAAAAACTATGATCCATTTACTAGGTCAGCCAAAGTGTGTGGGGGTCCCGTGCTACACAAGGATGGTCACTTACTCCTGCGGCTATTTATCTCGCTACCTTGATTACTTCAGCTACCTTGATTACTTCAGCTGCAAGAGGAGAAAGCGAGTATTGGGTCGGTGGAGATGAGGAGATAATGGTCAGTGGAATGTTAGAGAACGGACAAGTGGAATGTTTGAGGACAGGCAAGTGTAATGATCAATGGAATGTGGAAGACAATGGTCACTGTAAAATGAAATGGACAACAAGCACTTCACAAACATCGTACAAGCATTTCATAAGCACTTCACACACATCTTACAAGCCTTTTACAAGCAGTTTACAAGCACTTCACAAACATTGCACAAACATTTTACGAGGAAGCACAACTTACCATAAGCTCGATGCTATCGTCGTAGTAGTCTGCAGGGTGGAGGAAAAGAGAGTGTTAGTGGAGAGAGTCAGTAAGAAAGGTGAAAATGCAAGAAGACAAAGATGTCAACAGTATAAGCTGCCTGGGGCTTTGGCTTATACACGCCATTGTATTTGTTTCCAGCTTGCTATAGGCCCAGTTGTGTACCAAAAGTTGGGATGCAAGCCTGATTTGGGGATTGTGGCGTAGCACGGCATAGGGCGGAGCGTGGTGAACTTCAAGGGGCAGCGTGTCGCACTGAGTCGCACTGGGGTCGCACCGAGTTGCACTGGGGCAAAAACAACTCAATAGTAAAATAACCATGGCAATTAGACACTAAACCCTTGTTTTTGCCTAATATTAACAACAACGGGTAAATCAGTAGTTGACTTACCCTTCAAAAGCGACCACAACTAGTACATCAACTGGCGACTTACCCTTCAAAAGCGACCACAACTGGTACATCAACTGGCGACTTACCCTTCAAAAGCGACCACAACTGGTACATCAACTGGCGACTTACCCTTCAAAAGCGACCACAACTGGTACATCAACTGGCGACTTACCCTTCAAAAGCGACCACAACTGGTATATTTTCGTTACCATATTATCAGTGACTGATATATGCTGCTCTGGCTCTGTCCAAAGGGAAAGAAGAACAATGACAAGAACATCAAGGACAACAGCAGCAGCACGTTATGGAGGCAACCATATATTGGTCATAGTTGGGCTTGCTTTGAGCAACAGTGTGCCCCAGCTTGGATTTTGAGCAACCCCACAGGCTCAGTTTGGACTTTCAGTAACACTAAGCCCTAGTTTGGACTTTAAGCAACCCCACATGCCTAGTTTGGACTTTCAGTAACATAAAGGCCTAGTTAGGGCTTCGAGCAACCCCAAGGCCGAAGTAAGGACCGTCAGTACCCCCAAGGCTCTAGTAAGGACTGCCAGCAACACCAAGCCCTAGATCGGGCTTTGAGCACCCCCAAGGCCCCATTTTGGACTAAGAGCAACCCTAAGGCCGAAGTAAGGACTGCCAGCAACCCCAAGGCTCTAGTTAGGACTGCCAGCAACACCAAGCCCTAGGTCCGGCTTTGAGCACCCCCAAGGCCCCATTTTGGACTAAGAGCAACACTAAGGCCTAGTTAGGGCTTCGAGCAATCCCAAGGCCGAAGTTAGGACTGTCAGCAACCCCAAGGCTCTAGTTAGGACTACATTATTCACTCACATGGGACGTAGTCTTGAATGTATGTATGATATATTTGATGTATAAATAATTTACTCACTTGGGAAGTAGTCTTGAATAGCCGTTTGCAACAGCGGCCCTCCTTTGATGGCGGTTAGAGCAGCCACTGTGGCCTTGCATCCGTTGATAGTGGTGACTGAGGGGATTGACAGGCCCAAGGCCAACCTACGAAGGTCCTTGCCGTCACTCATGTCCGACTCGTCACCGGAGCTGGTGAGCATAATGAGCGAGATCTCTCCATTCCTGCACATAGGCCAGAGGGGTTGGGTAATGGGTTTGAGGTTGGGTAATGGGTTTGGGGTTGGTTAAGGGGTTTGGGGTTGGGTAGGGGGTTTGGGGTTGGGTAAAGGGTTTGAGGTTGGGTAAGGGGTTTGGGGTTGGGTAATGGGTTTGAGGTTGGGGAAGGGGTTTGAGGTTGGGTAATGGGTTTGAGGTTGGGTAATGGGTTTGGGGTTGGGTAATGGGTTTGAGGTTGGGTAAGGGGTTTGGGGTCGGGTAAGGGGTTTGGGGTCGGGTAAGAGGTTTTGGGTTGGGTAAGGGGTTTTGGGTTGGGTAAGGGGTTTGAGGTTGGGTAAGGGGTTTGAATTTGGGTAATGGGTTTGAGGTTGGGTAATGGGTTTGAGGTTGGGTAATGGGTTTGAGGTTGGGTAATAGGTTTGAGGTTGGGTAATGGGTTTGAGGTTGGGTAATGGGTTTGAGGTTGGGTAATGGGTTTGAGGTTGGGTAATGGATTTGAGGTTGGGTAAGGGGTTTGAGGTTGGGTAATGGGTTTGGGTTTGGGTAAGGGGTTTGAGGTCGGGTAAGGGGTTTGGGGTTGGGTAAGGGGTTCGAGGTTGGGTAATGGGTTTGGGGTTGGGTAAGGGGTTTGAGGTCGAGTAAGGGGTTTGGGGTTGGGTAATGGGTTTAAGGTTGATGAAGGGGTTTGGGGTTGGGTAATGGGTTTGAGGTAGGGTAATGGGTTTGAGGTTGGGTAATGGGTTTGAGGTTGGGGTTGAAGCATTTGAGGTTGGGGTTGAAGCATTTGATGTTGGGTGAGGGGTTTGAGTTTGGGTAAGGGGTTTGAGTTTGGGTAAGTGGTTTGAGTTTGGGTGAGGGGTTTGAGGTTGGGTAAAGGGATTGAGGTTGGGGTTGAAGCATTTGAGTTTGGGTGAGGGGTTTGAGTTTGGGTAAGTGGTTTTAGTTAGTGTGAGGGGCTTGAGTTTGGGTAAGGGGTTTGAGGTTGAGGTTGAAGCATTTGAGGTTGGGTAAGGGGTTTGAGTTTGGGTGAGGGATTCGAGGTTGGGGAAGGGGTTTAAGGTTGATGAAGGGGTTTGAGGTTGGGGAAGGGAGTTGAGGTTGGGGAAGGGTTTTCAGGTTGATGTCCCATCTTTTTAAGGTGTCTGGATGTGCCCTTATGGGCTCTGCCCCCCTTAATAGAGGGGTTTTATATTGGGGAAGGGATTTGAGGTTGGGGAAGGAGGTTGAGGTCGGGCAAGAGGTTGAGGGCTTTTGGTATAACCCTATGGCTGGCTAAAGAAGCTTGCAGGAAGCTACAATGAGTAGCCCCAAAACGTAGCAGTGGAATCGCTGCTTCGATGTGCCACACTTCTTGCGCGCATAGTGTTGCTTAGTAATGATAACTCCTGGTGGGGCGGGGTATTAAGGGAGCCACGTCTTTGGGCAGTAGGGAACGGGCTGCTACTTGACCTGGACAAAGCTACCATGGCGGTTGACAGCGACCGCGGACACTTAGGCGCACTCGTAGGGATTCAAACCAGTCACCTCCTTCGTTCGTGGAGCTCTGCTGTTGAGCCATTTGTTGAAAGTGGATGGTGTTGCTTACATGGTTACCACAACTTGGTGTTTTTGGCAGTGCTATGATAGAGCCTGTTGGGGTCAGGGCACAACAAAGCGCGCATGGCAGCGCGATTTGGTCACGCTTTTTGAGCCCCACTGCGCATTTCATGCAGTTTTTTCAACCTCCTGTGGACGCAGCGCGCAGTTTTGCCCTTTTTGCACTACAAAGCGCTGACCAATTTGACGTTTGTGCGCTTACGGCGCTGACCAATTTGACAACCGTGGTACTCTGGTTGAGGTTGCTTTCTCGGGCCAAAACAGCTGCTGGTAGCACCCCAAAGGCTACAAGGAGCACCACGGTGCTGCTATAGACACTGTTTCTTTTCCTTGGGGTGTGTTGGGTCGTCTCTGAGTGCCCCACACCCACACCCAATGAGGGCCCACACCCACACCTGCACCCACGCCGCCCCACCCACACCAAGCAGATAACTACTTCATTAGATCCATGGGGTTGGGGCGTCTCTGAGTGCCCGGCACCCACACCCAAGGAGGGCCTCACACCAACACCCGCACCCATACCCACACAGCCCCCCCCCCCCCCCCCCCACACACACACACCCACACACACCAGATGCTCACTTCATTAGATCCATGGGCTGGGGTCATCCCTGAGTGCTCCACACCCAACGAGTGCCCCACACCAACACCCGCACTCATACCCACACTGCCCCACCCACACCAAGCAGAGACTAAATGCATGATATCCATGGGGTTGGGGAGTCTCTGAGTGTCCCCCACCCACACCTGCACCTACGCCGCCCCACCCACACCAAGCGTAAACTCAATTCATGATATCCATGGGGTTGGGGCGTCTCTGGGAGACCCACACCCACACACAACGAGGGACCCACACTCACACCTGCACCCATACCCACACGGCCCCACCCACACCAAGCAGATACCTACTTCATGAGATCCATGGGGTTGGGGCGTCCCTCATGAATCTTGAGCACACGCTCACAAGGGATGCCAGCATCTCTCAATGCCTTGGCCGTGCCACCAGTGGCCACCAAGCCGTAGCCCATGTTACCGAGCAAGCGACCCAACTCAACTGCATCGGGCTTGTCCCTGCGTGGGTTGTGCGGGTGGAATGTGGAGTTAAGAGTGTGCAGGTGTGAGGTGGAAGGTGTGGGTTGTGCGGGTGTGAGGTGCTGGGTGTGAGGTGTTGGGTGCAAGGTGTGGTTGGGGCCCCCAAGCCGTAGCCCCTGTTTCCGAGCAAGCGACCCAACTCAACTGCATCGGGCTTGTCCCTGTGTGGGTTGTGCAGGTGTAAGGTGCTGGGTAGGGTGTGTGGAGTGTGGAGTTAGGAGTTAGGAGTTTGATTTGTCCGGGTGTAGGGTGCTGGGTGCAAGGTGTGGGTTGTGCGGGTGTGAGGTGTTGGGTGTGAGGTGTTGGGTAGGGGTGTTTGGAATGTTGAGTTAGGAGGTAGGAGTTTGGTTTGTCCGGTTGTGAGGTGTGGTGTGCAAGGTGTGGGTTGTGTGGGTGTGAGGTGTTGGGTGCAAGGTGTTAGGTGTGAGGTGTTGGGTGTGAGGTGTTGGGTGTGAGATGTTGGGTAGGTGGCATGGAATGTGGATTGCGGAGTTAAGAGTGCGAAGAGTGTGGGTGTGAGGTGCAAGGTGTGGATTGTGTGGGTGTGAGGTGTTGGGTTGTGTGGGTGGAATTTGGAGTGAGGAGTTAGGAGTTGAGAGTGTGGTTTGTGCAGGTGTGAGCCGCGGGGTGCAAGGTGAGGAAGACCTTGCCAATCTTAGGTGGTGGTGGTGTGTGTAGGGTGGTGTGTGTGTAGGGTGGTGTGTGTGTAGGGTGGTGTGTGTGTAGGGTGGTGTGTGTGTAGGGTGGTGTGTGTAGGGTGGTGTGTGTGTAGTGTGGTGTGTGTAGGGTAGTGTGTGTGTAGGGTGGTGTGTGTAGGGTGGTGTGTGTGTAGGGTGGTGATGTGTGTGTAGGGTGGTGTGTGTGTGAGAGGTTCAGGCACAAACATAACCCGCTTGTCAGCCACTGTGAGGATGACCTTGCCACTCTTAGGTGGTGGTGCATGTGTATGGTGGTGTGTGTAGGGTTGTGTGTGTGTAGGGTGGTGCATGTGTATGGTGGTGTGTGTATGGTGGTGTGTGTATGGTGGTGTGTGTGTAGGGTTGTGTGTGTGTATGGTGGTGCATGTGTGTGGTGGTGTGTGTGTAGGGTTGTGTGTGTGTAGGGTGCTGTGTGTGAGAAGTTCAGGCACACAAATATGCCACTTGTCAGCTACTGTGAGGAAGAACTTGCCACTTTTAGGTGGTGGTGGTGTGTACAGGGTGCTGAGTGTGTAGGGTGGTGTGTGTGTAGGGTGGTGCGTGTGTAGGGTGGTGTGTGTGTAGGGTGCTGTGTATATAGGGTGCTGTGTGTGTGTAGGGTGGTGCTGTGTGTGTAGGGTGGTGTGTGTAGGGTGCTGTGTGTGTGAGAGAGGTTTAGGCACAAACATATCTCACTTGTCAGCCACTGTGAGGAAGACCTTGCTACTCTTAGGTGGTGGTGCGTGTGTAGAGTGCTGTGTGCGTAGGGTGCTGTGTGCGTAGGGTGCTGTGCGCGTAGGGTGCTGTGTGTGTGTAGGGTGGTGCGTGTGTAGGGTGGTGTGTTTGTAGGGTGGTGATGTGTGTGTAGGGTGCTGTGTGTAGGGTGCTGTGTGTGTGTAGGGTGGTGCGTGTGTAGGGTGGTGTGTGTGTAGGGTGGTGATGTGTGTGTAGGGTGGTGTGTGTAGGGTGCTGTGTGTGTGAGAGAGGTTCAGGCACAAACATATCTCACTTGTCTGCCACCGTGAGGAAGACCTTGCCATTTTTAGGGAGTTTCATTCCAGCAGCGATGGCTCCTTTGGCGTAGGCCTCTGCAAAGGTCTTGCCAATCCCCATCACCTCGCCGGTGGACCTCATCTCTGGTCCTAGGAGGGTGTCACAGCCTGTAGAAGGCAGATGAATGAGATGAAGGATCAGAGGAAACAAGGGATGGATGCGCGGATAGATGGATGAGTGGATCGATGGACAGACAAAGGTCGTGCCTATTCCCACCACCTCGCCGACGGACCTCATCTCAGGTCCCAGGAGGGTGTCGCAGCCTGTAAAAGGCTGATGAATGGACATAAGCAAACAAACAAACAAATGATGGATGGATGGGCTGATGGATGGATGGGTGGGCTGATGGATGGATGGATGGATGAGTTGATGGATGGATGGGTGGGCTGATGGATGGATGGATGGACCTCATTTAAGGGCCCTGGAGGGTGCCGGAGGTGTCGGAGCCTGGAGGAGGCAGATAATGAACATAAGCAAACAAATGATGGATGGATGGACCTCATCTCTGGTCCCAGGAGGGTGTCGCAGCCTGGAGGAGGCAGATGAATGGACATGGGAAAAATGGTGGATGGGTGGGTCGATGGATGGGTGGGTAGGTTGATGTATATATGGTGGGTTGATGGATGGATAGACCTCATCTCAGGTCTCAGGAGAGTGTCGCAGCCTGTAAAAGGCCGACGAACGGACATAAGCAAAGAAACAAATGATGGATGGATAGGTTGATGGATGAGTGGGTGGGTTGATGGATGGGTG
The DNA here is from genome assembly GCA_013435795.1 of Chlamydomonas sp. ICE-L. NCBI lineage: Eukaryota > Viridiplantae > Chlorophyta > Chlorophyceae > Chlamydomonadales > Chlamydomonadaceae > Chlamydomonas > Chlamydomonas sp. ICE-L. The sequence goes on from JACBWV010000472.1 coordinate 3,770,983, forward strand.
GGTTGATGGGTGGGTGGATGGGTTGATGGACATATGGTGGGTTGACAGATGGATGGACCTCATCTAAGGGCCCAGGACGGTGTCGGAGCATGGAGGAAGCAGATGAATGAGATGGAGGATCAGAGGAAACAAGGAATAAATGCACGGGTAGATGGATGGGTAGGTGGATGGATGGACAGACACAAAGGTCTTGCCAATTCCTATCATCTCCCTAACGGACCTCATCTAAGGTCCCAGGAGGGTGGCGGAGCATGGAGGCGGCAGATGAATGGACATAAGCAAACAAATGATGTATGGATGTGTTGATGGAAGGATGGGTGGGCTGATGGATGGATGGATGTGTTGATGGATGGATGGACCTCATCTAAGGTCCCAGAAAAGTGCCGGAGCCCGTAGGAAGCAGATGAATGAAGGATCAGAGGAAACAAGGAATGAATGCTCGTTTAGATGGATGGATAGGTGGATGGATGGACAGACACAAAGGTCTTGCCAATTCCCATCACCTCGCTGGCAGACCTCATCTTAGGTCCCAGAAAGGTGACGGAGCATGGAGGAGGCAGAATAATGGACATAAGCAAACAAATGACGGATTGATGGCTTGATGGTTGGGTGGACCTCGTCTAAGGGCCCAGAAGGGTGTCGGAGCCTGGAGGAAGCAGATGAATGAAGGATCAGAGGAAACAAAGAATGAATGCTGGTTAGATGGATGGATAGGTGGATGGATGGACAGACACAACGGTCTTGCCAATTCCCATCACCTCGCTGACAGACCTCATCTCAGGTCCCAGAAAGGTGACGGAGCCTGGAGGAGGCAGATGAATGAGATAAAGGATCAGAGGATACAAGGAATGGATGCGCGGATAGATGGATGGACAGACAAAGGTCTTGCCAATTCCCATCACCTCTCCGGTGGACCTCATCCAAGTCCCAGAAGGGTGTCGGAGCATGGAGGAGGCAGATGAAAGGACATCAGCAAACAAATGACGGATGGATGGGTTAACGGGTGGGTGGACCTCGTCAAAGGGCCCAGAAGGGTGTCGGAGCCTGGAGGAAGCAGATGAATGAGGGATCAGAGGAAGCAATAAATGGATGCGCGGATAGATGGATGGATGGATAGGTGGATGGATAGGTGGATGGATAGGTGGATGGATGCATGGATGAGCAACCCCAAAATTGCCTTTCACAAATGAGCAAGTCCTAGGCTTTGCAAGCGACACGGAAAATTGGCGAAGCGTGTTGGCAACGGAACGACATGTGGCAACGGTGGAGCTGACTGAAGTTGGTTAGTTATGAGACAGTTGGTTGACGTGTCGGGCTTCGTCTCGGTAGTCCGTCGTAGGTCAGACCAAGGTTGGACAAATGGACCTGGGTTGGACAGTCGGACAGACGGTCAACGGGGGGGACAGCGGACATGGTGTCGGTCGTCCGTCGGACCAGGGTCGGACAAACAGACAACGGAATGGATCTGGGCGATCCTGCCCCACTGAAGAGGGGGATCCGCCAACCATCGATAAGCTGGGCATAACCTGTCTCCTTGGTAATGGATAGGACTCAATGTGCGGATAGATGGATGGTTGGTGGAGCCCCCCCCCCCCACCCACCCACCCCACACACACACACCAAAATGCCTTTCACAAATGAACCACCGATACGCTGGCCACAACCGGACTCCTTAAATGGATGTTTGGATGGATGAATAGAAGCCCGACAAATTGCTACCACCAACCACCAATGATGCAAAACCTACTAAATGCTACCCACAAACATGCCACCCAGTAACGTGCCACCCACCCACATGGCACTCACCCACAAACTTGTTCAAGGGCAGCACCACCTCCTTCACAGGCACATGGCCCATGGGAAAAAGCTCCTCAGCGAGACCAATATAGATGGATGTACAACCTACTAATTGTTACACACAAACATGGCACTCACTAATTGCTACCTACAAACATGGCACTCAGTAACGTGCCACCCACACACATGGCACTCACCCACAAACTTGTTGAAGGGCAGCACCACCTCCTTGACTGCTACATGGCCCTTGGGAATCGGCTCCTCGGTGAGACCGATCTCAGCCAAAGTCCTGCCTGCCATGGCCAGGGATGCATACTTTGCGATGGGGTGTCCCACTGCCTTGGCCACAAAGGGAACAGTCCTGCAGCAATCGAATGGAGCATTCAAAACACATGCTCACCCAGGTTTACCAAATACATATTTTATAGGGATAGGCAATATGATATCATATGATATCACGTCATCATATGATATCATACGATGCCCGCGGCCTGGCTAGGCTAGAGTTACCACTTACATACAAAATCATATGATGCAATTTGTATGATATCATATGATATCATACTCGCCTTAGGTCAGTATCATATGATTTGCCGATCCCTACATATTTATTATCAGCTCATCGTGGTAATTTTGGGTAAATCGTAAGTACTCCTGCCATGGTCAGGGATGCATAATTTGCAATGGGGTGTACCACGGCCTTGGCCACAAAGGGAACAGTCCTGCAGCAATCGAATGGAGCATTCAAAACACAAGTCCACCCAATATATATTTATAATCAGCTCATCGTGAGGTGTGAGTGCCTTGTACCTTGATGCTTGGTGGGTGGCCCCAATAATGTAAGGCACACCGTCTTGGATGCATTCTAATGACAGTGTATTATGATGCTCAAGGGTTGGCCTCAATGATGTAAGGCACATAAAATAACATAATAATAACAATCATCATCATCATCATAATAATAATAATGACAGACCTTGATGCTCGGGGGTTGGCCTCAATGATGTAAGGCACATCGTCTTGAATGGCAAACTGGGTGGACAGGGCGGTAAGGGGGTGGGAAGTAGGGTCAGGGGGTGGTAAGGGGGTCGAAAGTGGGTGAGAAGAGTGGAAAGTAGAGGGGTGGTAAGGGGGTAGGAAGTAGGGGTTCTGATTTTCCAGAGGGGTGGGGTTTATTACGGAGGAGGGCGTATGCATGGTCTGCTAGAGATGATCCATGGAAGCAGCAGAGTACAACAACATAGCTTTAAAGCATGTATTGTTAGGGAACGGCAATAGGATATCATGTCATCATACAACATTATATGACGCTGGCAGTCTCACTTAGCTAAAGTTACCATTTATATACAATATCATATGATGCACTTTGCATGATATCATAATAGATCATACCCGCCTTTGGTCAAAATCATATGATACCGGTATGCCGGTCCCTACGTATTATAGCCACTGTTTTTGGCGGAGCCCCCTCTTCAAGGGGGCGAGAGCCCCCATGTTTACCCATTTGTCCGTCCGTGCGACCGACCGACCGGCGACCGGCCGACCGCGCTGAAGCCTGACACATCAGCCAACGGTCTCGTAACTAACTCGCTTCCGTTGCCACCTGTCGCTCTGTCGCGATCACTCTCCGCCAATTTTTAGCGTCGCAGGCGACGCTGCATAGAACTTGTTCTTTACGGCTACCAGCACCAGCTTCTAGGCAGATCCCTGAGACTGCCACTGGGCCAAACCCAAATATGCCAGTAGCACTGGAAAGCTGTCGATATCAGCTTCCAGGTACCTAGGTTGCTTAAGGTTCGGACAATGAGAGAGCCCAGAGAGCTGCCTAGAAGTTGCTGCTTGTAGCTGAACAGAATAACTATAATTATAGCCATTCTATGGGTGGCTGGCCCCAGTGAAAACAAATGGACTGGCCTACTCAAACTCACGCCTCGTAATAAGGCATACTTTTGCATTTATTCATGTAATCCAAAGTCAGATATTATTAGGGACCGGCGAATCATATGATACTGACCTAAGGGGAGAATGATATCATATGATATCATACAAATTGCATCATATGATATTGTATGTAAATGGTAACTTCAGCCTAGTCAGACTGCCAGCATCATATGATATTATATTATATGATATCATATTGCCGTTCCCTAGGTATAATAGCCATTCAGCAGATCATCTGGGAATCAATTTTTCAAAACAGGCCGTAGATCGTACCTCAAATTTGGCCTAAATTTCCGAGAATTCTGGGAGAACTGTTGAAACATTTGCCCGAAAAATGTGTCATACACATTTACATACATATGACACATGATTTCCATCCATGTGTTCATCCACTCATCCATTTCATACATACTCCAGTACCTCCCACCTGGGTATTGATGAGACCCAACACATCGAGCTCCTTGGCAATGGAAACAGTCCAGGCCCTGATAGCCATCCATCTAGACATCCACCCATCCATCCATCCATCCATTAATCCACAACATTCATACACATTAAGTCCAGTTCCTCCCTCCCAGCCCGTGCCCTCCTGGATATTGATGAGACGCACATACATGCATGCATCCATCCATCCATCCATCCATCCGTACATCCATACTACATACATATATACATACATATACACATACATATATAAACCCACATACATGTATACAAACATAAATAAAACCACATACATATATACCTGGATAATGATGAGACGCACATACATGCACACATACGTACATATACACATATATACACCCACATACATGATACATGTATACAAACATAAATAAAACCACATACATATATACCTGGATATTGATGAGACGCACATACATGCACACATACGTACATATACACATATATACACCCACATACATGTATACAAACATAGATATAACCACATACATACATACCTGGATATTGATGAGACCCAGCACATTGAGCTCCTTGGCAACAGACACGGTAATGGCCCTGATCTTGGTCAAAATCTCATCGGATAGGGACTGGGTTGGGATGACACAAGCAGAGTCACCTGATGAAAGGAGGGGTGTGTGCATCTGTGTGGGGGGGTTGGGTGGGTGGGGTTGGGTGGGGGGAGTGTGTGTGCCTGTGCGTGTGTGTGTGTGTGGGGGGGGGGGGGGGGGGGGGGGGGGGGGAGTGTGTGGTGTGAGTGAGTGAGTGTGTGGGGGGGGCGGAGGGGGGGGAGGGGGGGAGTGTGTGTGTGTTTGTGTGTGTGGGGGGGGGGAGTCGGATGGGGGGGGGGGTAGTGGGTGATGAGCGGTGATGAGTGTTGATTAACGCAAGCAAAGTCACATGCAGAGGCATGAAGCATGGGTGGTGGGTGGTTGGCCCAATTGCAAGCAAAAGGGCTGCCCCCATCAACCTCGCGCCTTGTAAAAAGGCGTACTACTTATTTATTGAAGCAAGGGTGGTGGATGGTTGGCTCCAGTGCAAGCATAATGGCTGACCCCCTCAACCTCACACCTTGTAATGAGGCGTACTATTTATTTATTTCAGGGTGGTGGGTGGTGACAGGATGGGCATCCCCCCCCCCCCCCCCCCCCCCCCCCCCCACACACACACACACACAAACACACCCTAGCCCCCTCCTCCTACCAGAGTGGATGCCAGCCTGCTCAATGTGCTCCATGATTCCACAAATGACAACATCCCCGTTCTTGTCGCACAACGCATCCACGTCCAACTCTGTGGCACGGTCCAGGTACTTGTCCACCAGCACAGGCCGCTCAGCGTCCACCTCCACGGTATACGTGACATATCTGCAGGTATGGACACAAAAATCTGAGTCAACATGTGGTGATGGTGGTGGTGGTGAGTTGTTGTTGATGCTGTTGTTGGTGGTGGTGAGTTGTTGCTGTTGTTGGTGGTGGCGAGTTGGTGGTGGTGATGGTTGCCAGTCCACGGTATAGGTGATATATCTGCCCGTATGGAGGCATCAATCTGAGTCAACATATGGTGATGGTGGTGGTGGTGAGTTGTTGTTGTTGGTGGTGGTGGAGAGTTGGTGGTGGTGGTGAGTTGTTGTTGTTGGTCGTGGTGGAGAGTTGGTGGTGATAAGTTGTTGTTGTAAGGTAACATGTTGTATCTGCATAGTAATGGACTGTAACAACATAAATAGTGAGGACCGTCCAGGTACTTGTCCACCAGCACAGGGCGCTCAGCGTCCATCTCCACAGTATAGTGACGTATCTGCAGGTATGGAGACAACATGTGGTGATGGTGGTGGTGGCGAGTTGTTGTTGTTGCTGTTGTTTTTGTTGTTGTTGTTGATGGTGGTGGTGGTGGTGGCGAGTTGTTGCTGTTGTTGATGGTGGTGGTGGTGGTGGTGGTGAGTTGTTGTTAATGGTGGTATACGTGACGTACCTGCGCATGGTGAAAACACACTATGGCATTTGCATAGTGATAGACTGCAACAACATAAATAGTGGCGACAGTTCAGGTACTACCAGCACAGGGTGCTCAGCATCCACCTCCACGGTATACGTGACATACCTACCAGTTGTTGTTGGTGGTGATGAGTTGTTGTTGTTGGTGGTGGTTGTGGCAGTTTTTTTGTGAGTTGGTGGCGATGAGTTGTTGTTGTTGGTGGTGGTGGTGGTGGCGAGTTGTTGTTGGCGGTTAATATGGCGAGTTGTTGTTGTTGTTGTTGGTGGTGGTGGTGGTGGTGTTGGTGGTGGTGGTGGCCAGTCCACGGTATACGTGATGTATCTGCAGGTATGCGAACATTTGCTTGCGACGCTGCAAATACTTTTTAGGCCAAATTTAAGGTACGAATTACCTCCTACAGCCTGTTTCGACAATTCGGATTCCAAATCATTTTCTGGATTGCTATAATAGGTTTGACTTTCATCACACACCTCTTGGCCTCATTATCACTGCAGATGATCTTCATGGACCTACGCCCCAGCACGTATTAGGGGCAGACCAACCTGCGGCCTGTTTCGAGAGATTGAATTCCAAATCATTTGCTGAATAGCTATTATATGTCTGATGCGCCTTTCATGATAAGCCTTTCATCACACATCTATTGAGGTCTCAATCACTGCAGCCATTCGGTGCCAAACCCACTTCCATACAAAAAAATCAACAAAACAAACAAGTCAACAGACCAAACAGACCAAACCAGACCAAATTCACCCCCCCTCATGAATGATGACAGGTAAGCCCTTTATCATACACCTATATAGGTCCTCACCACTGCAGCCATTCAGTGCCAAAACTACTTCCATACAAACATATCAACAAACCAAACAAATCAACAAATCAAAATATAGACAAATGGACAAATCGAAATATAAATAATTGTACAAATTAAAATACAAACAAAATACAAACAGATGTACAAATCAAAATACAAACATATAAACAACTAAAAAAATCAACAAACCAAACAAATATTACCTCTTGAGTTCCTCATCACTGTAGATGATCTCCATGGACCTACCCCCCAGCACGTATGAGGGGCGGATCATGACCGGGTAGCCCAGTTCCCTAGCCGTCTTAAACGCATCCTCCTCGGAGCGGCAGGTGCCACCAGCAGGCTGGCATACAAAATAATGGGTAAACATGGGATGGGAATCAGTTTGCTGTGTTGCAGTATATTTTGTCTTCATTTGCTTTGGTTCTCTTTAGCAGGAGCCTCCAGCAGGCTGAGCGTAAACATGGGATGGGAATCAGTTTTGTTTGTATGGTTGGCTTCAGCTTGTTGTGCTGCATATTATGTGTCATAATTTGATGTGGTTGCATTTGGCAGGAGACACCAGCATGCTGGCATAATCAATAAAGGGTATGTATAACATGGGATGAAAATCAATTTGTTGTGGTTGGCTTCAGTTTGTTGTCTTGCATTTATAATGTCTTAAGTTGGCTACAGTTTTGTTGCATTTATTTTGTCTTAATTTGCTTTGGTTCTAGCGGGCAGGAGCCACCAGCAGGCTGATATAAAACATAAAGGGTAAACATGGGATGGGAATCAGTTTGTTATGTTGTGGTTGACTTCAGTTTTTTGTGTTACATTTTATTTTGTCTTCATTTGTTTTGGTTTATTTGGCAGGAGCCAGCAAAATGCTGAGGGGAGACCAAGGAATTTTTATATTTTATTTTTTTATTTATTTGGTTCCATTAGGCAAGACGGTTGTTTTGTTTTGTTTTGGTCCCATTAGGGAGGTCTGCAGAAGTGTGCCTTATACACATTGGGGGGATGGTGTCTTTCAACTTTTTTTGCCCCCCACCCCCCCCCCCCCCACCCACCCCCTGCTGAATAAAATACAAAAATATTTGAAACCACAAAATTCGCTAGTCACTACCAAATACCAAATAGAAAATAAGCGAATACAAATGTAAATAGCAATTAAAAATACAAAAATATTTGAAGTCACAAAATCCACTAGTACTCTACCAAATACCAAATACAAATGTATGTATCTCCATAGGTGCCTAAGTCCAAAAACGCCCTAAGTTTGTACAAGATTGTGGTACGGAGCCGTACAGGCCCCAAAATGCTCGGAATCGAATTCTGTCTGGCCCACCTTTCGCACAATTGTGTCAGCTACGAGCACATGTATTTCTGGCCCGCATTCGCATGCGGTCGCGAGCAGCCTTGTGCGGAAGGCCGGTGGCAGTACATCAGATGTGCCATAAATTGTGGTACAAATCTAGATCGCGCCGGACACGAGGCCGCACGAGCTATTCCGAATCATGTTACCGCGGGACGAAAGGCTTATTAAACCCCTACCACAAGGTCGGAGGCTGCGCTTCAGCCTTGGCCTCAGAATTTACTGAGATAGCAGTACAACTCGAAAAATCACCTGATCACCTCCCAATCCCACCTCCCAACTTGAGATTTCACCCCCCTTTCCCAAATCAAAAACTAACTTCATATGTGGATGTTTCAAAACAAGTTGGAAAAAAGTTGTTTTTTGAATATATTTTGAAAATAATTTTGAATTTTGAATTTTAAAATTTAAAAGAAGAAAAAACAGTCAGTCTTCATGCTACAAAGCAAAGCCAAGACGCAAAATGAAACAATTCAGGCTGTGCAGCGTTGTACCACACTTAGGGCACCCACAATATGTAAAGAATCAGTATTTTGGGGGTCCATATTCACCCATACTGCCCATGTACTGCCATCCAAAACCTGATGTAACAATTATGAGGAAAGATGTGCACAATATGGCTACCTACTTTTTATTTTATGAAAACTTGTTTTTGATAGCGATCGGCTCCGTTCCACTTCTACATAAAATCTGTACCGACTTAGGGAGCCCCATCGTGAAAAAAATCACACGTTTTGCTCTGCCTGCTTCCCACCACCTGAAAGAACCCATCTCTGAGTGTTTATATGTTTAACTGATGTGGTTAGGCAACTTGTTGGCAAAAAAAGTTTTCTTTGGACTTGAGGTAATAGGTGAAATCCATCCGTACCACTCAGGGTCGGACTTAGGCACTTTTGGAGATATGTTTACAAAATAAAAATAAAATATAATTGTAAATACAATTTAATACTTATAGTCACGACATGAATTGGATTGGATTGTTAAATTGATTTGTTACATGATGATAAATTGATTTTACATCATTTCATATCGTGATAGGTAGATGGATTCGTTGTCAAAGCTGGACATCAAGCAGGTGCGTGGAGCTAAATATGCTCCCTGTTTTCTGTGGGTATCGCAAGGGGGGACTTGCAAAATAGAAGACAGAGAGCAGCCCAGATTTTACTGAAAAAACATGTAACTATCCAATCCAATTCAAACAGGCTCCACCTACCAGCTAGATGTCCAGCTTTGACAACAGAACCATCCACTTCCATGACGGTCATGCTTTTCAGCGGCCTCTGGGCTGCTCTCTGTCATCTATTTCCAAGTTCCCCCTTGCGATACCCTCAGAAAGCAGGGAGCATATTGAGCCCCACGCACCTGCTTGATTTCCAGTTTTGACAACAGAGCCATCCACCCGTCACAGTAATGCTTTTCAGCGGCCTCTGGGCTGCTCTCTGTCATCTATTTCCAAGTTCCCCCTTGCGATCCCCTCAGAAAGCAGGGAGCATATTGAGCCCCACGCACCTGCTTGATTTCCAGTTTTGACAACAGAGCCATCCACCCGTCACAGTAATGCTTTTCAGCGGCCTCTGGGCTGCTCTCTGTCATCTATTTCCAAGTTCCCCCTTGCGATACCCTCAGAAAGCAGGGAGCATATTGAGCCCCACGCGCCTGCTTGATTTCCAGTTTTGACAACAGAGCCATCCACCCGTCACAGTAATGCTTTTCAGCGGCCTCTGGGCTGCTCTCTGTCATCTATTTCCAAGTTCCCCCTTGCGATCCCCTCAGAAAGCAGGGAGCATATTGAGCCCCCCGCACCTGCTTGATGTCCAGCTTTGACAACAGAGCCATCCACCTATCACTACGTAATATGATGTAAAATCATGTAAAATCAATTTATCATCACGTAACAAATTAATGTAACAACATGTAACAATCCAATCAAATGCAATCAGGCCCCACGCACCTGCTTGATGTCCGGCTTGGACAACAGAGCCATCCACCCGTCACAGTAATGCTTTTCAGCGACCTCTGGGCTGCTCTCTGTCATCTATTTCCAAGTTCCCCCTTGCGATACCCTCAGAAAACAGGAAGTATATTGAGCCCCACGCACCTGCTTGATGTCCAGCTTTGACAACGAATCCATCTACCTATCACGATATAAAATGATGTGAAATCAATTTATCATCATGTAACAAATCAATGTAACAATCCAATCCAATTCAATCAGGCCCCACACACCTGCTTGATGTCCAGCTTGGACAACAGAGCCATCCACCTATCACGGTCCTCAGCAATATCGATGGACTCAGGAGAGGTACCCCAGATCTTGACGTTGCCGTTGCCTACAATGTATCGGACGGGCAGTGAGCACTGATTTAAACTTTAGGGTTACGATTGCCATTAGCACTAATGAGCACCCAAAATTATCAATAGACTCAGGGGAGGTACCCCAGATCTTGCCGTTGCCGTTGCCTACAATGTATCGGACGGGCAGTGAGCACTGATTTAAACTTTAGGGTTACCATTGCCATTAGCACTAATGAGCACCCAAAATTATCAATGGACTCAGGGGAGGTACCCCAGATCTTGCCGTTGCCGTTGCCTACAATGCATCAGCAGGGCAGTGAGCATTTGTTTAGGGTTTAGGGTTACCATTACAAAAGGAAGGTATTGAGCACATTTCCATTATCAATACATTTATTTTTCTTTTTCATTTGTATTTGTAATTTGAACTGTTTGAATACAAGCACATGACCATTGCGATGAACATGTTCCCTAACATCACTACCCCCTTACCTGAGCGCAAAGTTTTATCTTCCACATATAAAGGGAACTCAGGGAGTTACCCCACATCTTGAATTACCATTGCCGGCAGTGTATCGGCAGGGCAGTGAGCATTTGTTTAGGGTTTAGGGTTACCATTACAATTATCACTTATGGTAACACTAAATTACCGTTTCTAGAAGCTGCTAGGAAATATTGACTCAGGGATTTACCCCACATCTTGCACTGCCATTGCCGGCAGTGCATCGGCAGGTACTGTAGCACAAACTCAGGGCCCCCGTCAGTAAAACGATTGTTTGGGGTTCAGTTCATCAGTGCCTTTTCTTTTTGAGCCCTTCCTAACACGGTTGGGAAAGTTCCTTTAGCCTATTTGGCCCACCTCTGGACTGGAGCATACCTACCTACATACATAGAAGTTGATTATTTGAGCTTGGGCTGGAATCAAAAGACTCTTTTGACCCCCTGGACTCCAAATACTATTTTCATCCCCTGGACCCCCGTTTGACCCCCTGGACCCGCTTTTGACCCCCTGAACACCCTTTTGCCCCCCTGAATCCCCTTTTGACCCCTGAACCCCCTTGTGACCCCCGGACCCCCTTCTGACCCCCTGAACTCACCACTAGCAGATGGGATGGGATTCTCCTTAAGTGCCCTCTCTAGGTCGAGAGCAATCTTAAGTGGGGTCTGGCCGCCGAACTGGACGATGATCCCCTCAGGCCTCTCCTTCTCAATCACGTTTAGAACGTCCTACATGCAACGCCCAACACAAGATCATTATTAATATCTCTGGGGGGGAGGGCAGGAAGGGAGGGCGGGAGGGTGAGTTTGTGGAGGGGGGGGCAGGCGGGGGGCGGGGGAGCTCAGGGAGGGTATGTGAGTGTGTGTTTGGGGGAGGGGGGGGGGGGGGGGGCAGGAAGGGTGTTAACGAGATATTGATATTCTGATGCCTATATACACCTCAGCTGTCCATCTACTATATATATAGAGATATTAATATATATAAGGTAAATTTTCCTCGTATCTCCTTTTTAAAATTTGTTTAGTATGTACCGTATGAGGCAAATGCAAATGGGTTGGCAAATAGACCAGAGATATTTATACCCGCTTTATATAGCTTTTGCTACTTACAACCCTGTTTTGGCCCCAATTGCAGCTGTAAGGAACCCCAATATGTGGCCCTCAATGGCCTTAAAATGTTGTAACAAGTTCGATGCAGCGTCGCCTGCGACGCTAAAAAATGGCGGAGAGTGATCGCGAGGGATCGACAGGTGGCAACGGAAGCGAGTTAGTTACGAGGCCGTTGGCTGACGTGTCGGGCTTCATCGTGGTCAGATGGATGGATGGATGGATGGATGGATGGATGGATGGATGGATGGATGGATGGATGGATGGTCGGACGGACAAATGGGTAACACTGGGGGCTCCCGCAACCCAGAAGGGGGGGCCCTGCCAAAAACCTATAAGTACGCTGTCCCTGGAGGAAGCCTAAACCCATAAAGGTATACAAAAACTTCTGTACTGAAAAGCAAAACCTTGAAATGGTCGTTGGCAGCAGTTTCGAGTTCGACATGAGTTGGCCACAGATGGCTTGCTTCTATCAAGTTCATCATGGCTTCAAACCTACACCCTAACCCACCCACCGACACACCATTGGCTAGAGGTAAAGGCAAACGGTTGTTGGCAGCAGTTTTTAGTTGAACGTGAGTTGGCCACAGATGGCTTGCTTCTGCCAAGTTCCTGCCTAGCCTGCCTACACACCTACACCCTAACCCACCCACCTACACACCGTTGCCTACAGGTAAAGGCAAACAGTCGTTGGCAGCAGTTTCAAGTCAAACGTGAGTTAATCACATCTGGCTGGCTTCTGCCAACTTCCTGCGTAGCCTGCCTACACACCTACACCCTAACCCACCCACCTACACCCTAACCCACCCACCTACACACCATTGGCCACAGGTAAACGCAAACGTGAGTTGGTCACATCTGGCTGGCTTCTGCCAAGTTCCTGCCTACTCACCTACACCCTAACCCACCCACCTACACACCGTTGCCTACAGGTAAAGGCAAACAGTCGTTGGCAGCAGTTTCAAGTCAAACGTGAGTTAATCACATCTGGCTGGCTTCTGCCAAGTTCCTGCCTAGCCTGCCTACACACCTACACCCTAACCCACCCACCTACACACCATTGGCCATAGGTAAACGCAAACGTGAGTTGGTCACATCTGGCTGGCTTCTGCCAAGCTCCTGCCTACACACCTACACCCTAACCCACCCACCTACACACCGTTGGCTACAGGTAAAGGCAAACAGTCGTTGGCAGCAGTTTCGAGTCAAACGTGAGTTGGCCACAGCTGTCTGGCTTCTGCCAACTTCCTCCTGGCTGACTGATGTTTTCCAGCCCATCCCAGTTCCGAAACCGCACACCCCAACGGCGACAAGCTCGAAGTACAGCTGGCTAGATGACTCGTAAAAATGTTCAAAATCCAGAACTCGAGACTGAAGAACTTATGATTCACAACATTCAAAATTGAATCGTCTAAAGTTGAAATGTTCAAAGTTTGCACACCTCGACGGTGACAGGCTCGAAGTACAGTCGGCTAGATGTGTCGTAGTCGGTGGAAACCGTCTCCGGGTTGCAGTTTAGCATGATGGTCTCGTAGCCCGCAGTCCTCAGTGAGAATGAGGCATGGCAGCAGCAGTAGTCGAACTCAATGCCCTGGCCAATGCGGTTGGGGCCTCCTCCCAGGATCAGCACCTGTCACACAACACGATAGTGGCATTACTGAAGGCATGTACGGCATGTATATGTATACAGTTTTTTAATTGGGTATATGTATATGTATATGTATACGTATACAGTTTTTTAATTGGGTATATGTATATGTATATGTATATGTATATGTATATGTATATGTATACAGATTTTTAATTGGGTACATGTATATGTATATGTATATGTATATGTATATGTATATGTATATGTATATGTATATGTACATGTATACAGTTTTTTAATTGGGTCCTCATTGAGAATGAGGCATGGCAGCAGCAGTAGTCGAACTCATTGCCCTTGCCAATGCATTTGAGGCCTCCTCCCAGGATCAGCACCTGTCATACAACAAAATGGTGGCAGTGTTTATTTATTTATGTATTTCTTTATTTATGTATTTATTTATTTATGTATTTATTTGTGTAAGTACATAAAGCACCCTGTCCAATAACAATTGATATATTGATAATAATATCCATAAAAGAGACATAACGAGACATAACATGGACATAACGAAATAACAAGACATGAAAGAGACATAACGAGACGTGAAAGAGATCTAACGAGACATGAAAGAGAAATAAAGAAATAAAGAGACATAAAGCACCCAGTCCAATATGGAAAGCATCCATCATCACAAACCTACTGGTCAGTTGTGGGCTTGCACCCATAATCCCCATCCTAAACCCTAAACCCTGAAGGTAGATTACACTAGGGATAGTAAGGGAGACATCAAGCGCCCTGTCCTAGATGGAACTCCTCAGTCACAAACCTACCGGTCAGTTATGGGGTTGCACCCATAATCCCCATCCTAAACCTTTAACCCTGAAGGTTGATTACATAAAGGGATAGGAAAGGAGATATCACCCTGTCCTAGATGAAACCCCTCAGACACTGACCTTTTCATCGGTTGTGGGGTTGCACTCATAATCCCCATCATAAACCCTAAACCCTGAAGGCTGATTACATATAGGGATAGCAAAGAAAAAATGAAACAACCCCACACACCCCCACCCTGTCCTAAATGGACATTCTCGCTGACTAACCTTCCGGTCGGTTGTGGGGTCGCACTTTTACCCCCCATCATAGGCTGAGTACATATAGGGAAAGCCAAGGAGACATCAAGCACCCCACCCCACACCCTGTCCTAGATGGAAATCCCCAGTAACTAATCTTCCGGTCGGTTGTGGGTTCGCACTCGCAGTCCCCATCATAGGCTGAGTACATATAGGGAAAGCCAAGGAGACATCAAGCACCCCACCCACCCACCCTACACCCTCTCCTAGATGGAAATCCCCAGTAACTAACCTTCTGGTTGATTGTGTAACCCCCTAACTAACTTTCTGGTTGGTTGTGTAACCCCCTAACTAAACTTTTGGTTGTTCGTGTAACCCCCTAACTAACCTTCTGGTCGGTTGTGTAACCCCCTAACTAACCTTCTGGTCGGTTGTGTAACCCCCTAACTAATCTTCTGGTCGGTTGTGTAACCCCCTAACTAACCTTCTGGTCGGTTGTGTAACCCCCTAACTAACCTTCTGGTCGGTTGTGTAACCCCCTAACTAACCTTCTGGTCGGTTGTGTAACCCCCTAACTAACCTTCTGGTCGGTTGTGTAACTAACCTTCTGGTTGGTTGTGGGGGCGCACTCGCAGTCTCCATCATAGGTTGAGTACATATAGGGAGTGTCAGCGGAAAACTCGGCGGCACAGGTATCCACACGCTTGTAGGAGGGGATCACACCTGCAGTCTTCCTCGCGTCACGCGCCTCCCACATAGTGCAGCCTGGGGGCAGAGCAAGGAATGTAAGTAAATTGAAATTAAAATGTAGGGGAGGGGATAACACCCGCAGCCTTCCTCGCGTCACACGCCTCCCACATAGTGCAGCCTAGAGGCAGGGCAGGGAATATAAGTTAATTGAAATTAAAATGTAGGGGGGGGATAACACCCACAGCCTTCCACGGACAGTTCAGGGCAGGTGGGGTGAGGTCAGAGAAGGTGAGGTGAGGCGAGGTCAAGGGAGTTTAGTTCAGGTCAGGTTAGGTCAGGGTATCGAATGGAATTGAATATTTATATGGTTTTAACTATAACCTTGAATTGTCCATGTGAATGTTGACCTGAATTGAATCACACCAGCAGCCTTCCTTGCATCACCCGCCTCACACATAGAGCAGCCTAGAGGCAGGGCAGGGCAGTTCAGGGCAGGTGGGGTGAGGTCAGATTAGATTAGGTGCGGTGCGGTGAGGTGAGGTGAGGTAAGGCGAGGTGAGGTGAGGTGAGGCAAGGCAAGGCGAGGTGAGGTGAGGTGAGGTGAGGTGAGGTGGGGTGAGGCAAGGCAAGGCAAGGCGAGGCAAGGCAAGGCGAGGCGAGGTGAGGTGAGGCGAGGCGAGGTGAGGTGAGGTGAGGTGAGGTGAGGTGGGGTGAGGCAAGGCAAGGCGAGGCAAGGCAAGGCGAGGCGAGGCGAGGTGAGGTGAGGTGAGGTGAGGTGAGGTGAGGCGAGGCGAGGTGAGGTGAGGTGAGGTGAGGCAAGGCGAGGCGAGGTGAGGTGAGTTGAGGTGAAGTGAGTTCAGGGTAGGCAAGGTCAGGTCAGAGTAGGTGAGGTCAGGGTAGTTGAGTTGAGTTGAGTTGAGGCGTTCAAAAAAATTGAATCCATGTCCGCTCCCACTCCTCCACCCACCAATAGTGCGGGCAATCTGTTTATGACCCATCCAGACCCATCCATGCATAATGAGAATCCACCCGTAAGCACAGAATCCACCCTTCTTCCACCCACCTACCCTCCAACCCATTCTCCACCCACCCATCCACCAATCGCGTGGGTGATCTGAGCGTCCAAGAACCCAATCGCGAGTATTCACCCGCCCATCCCCCCAACCCATTCTGCACCCACCCATCCACCAATAGTGTGGGCGATCTGAGCGTCCAAGAACCCAATCGCGAGTGTTCACCCACCCGCCCACCGACCCATCCTCCACCCACCCACCGATCCATCTGCCACCCACTGACCCATCTGCCACCCACCCACCCATACACCAACAGTGCAGGCGATCTGAGCAACTGATAACCCGCGCTTCTTGAGCTGCACCCAGTCCTCTGCATCAAGCTTAGCCAATCAAACTCCTTCACCCACCCACCCACCCACCAACAGTGCAGGCGATCTGAGCGTCCCAGAACCCATCCTCCACACACCCACCGACCCAACTGCCACCCACCCACCCTCCCGCCCACCCACCAACAGTGCAGGCGATCTGAGTGTCCGAGAACCCATCCTCCACACACCCACCGACCCGACTGCCACCCATCCACCCACCAACAGTGCAGGCGATCTGAGCGTCCGAGAAGCCGCGCTTCTTGAGCTGCAACCAGTCTTCCGCAACAAGATCAGCCAGCTTCAGGGTCTTCAACCAGGTAGACACCTCGTGCAGCTCCTTCATCTGAGCCAGCCACCTACACAACAAAGGATTGCCAGATTAGGTTACGAAATGGAATGCTGGGTTGGGTGATGCCTGTGTGGCAGAGCAGGTTCTGGGTGGGGGGGAGCTTGTGTGGGCAGGTCTGGGGGTGGGTTAGCTTGTGTGGCAGGGCCTGGGGGGGGACTGCCTTATGTGGCAGGTTGGGGGTGATGCCTTATTGTGGCAGGGTTGTGGTTGGGTAGCTTGTGTCGGCAGGTCTGGCGTGGTTTAATTGGTTTTAGGTGTATGTGTATAGCGTGTTTGTGTTGGCAGGGTCTGGGTGGCTGCCTTAGTGGGCAGGTCGGGTGGTTAGCTTGTGTGTTGTGCATGAAGGTCTTTGGGGGTGGGTTTGTTTAGGGGGAGGTAGCTGGGATGGCAGTCTGGGTGGGTTTGTTTTTTGTTACGCTCTTGTTTGTGGCAGGTTCTGGGGTTGACCGCCTTTGGGTGGCAGGCAGCAGGCAGGTCTGGGGTGGTGAGCTTGTGTGGAGGGTTTCGGGGGGTGACTGCCTTGAGGGCAGGTTCTGGGTTGGTTATAGTGTGTGGCGGTCTGGGTTTTACCTGCCTTGATGTGGCAAGCCAGGTGAGGGTCTGGGGGTTAGTTGGTGGCAGGTATGGGGTGTTGGGTTGACTGCATTGGTGGCACGGTGTCTGTTGGTGGTAGCTTGTGTGGCAGGTCTGGGTGGTAGCTTGTGTGGCAGGTCTGGGTGACTGCCTTGTGTGGCAGGTCTGGGTGGTAGCTTGTGTGGCAGGTCTGGGTGACCGCCTTGTGTGGCAAGGTTGGGTGGAAGCTTGTGTGATGTGGCAGAGGTCTGGGTGACCTGCTACTGAGCTGGCAGGGTCTGGGTGGTAGCTTGTGTGGCAGGTCTGGGTGACTGCCTTGTGTGGCAGGTCTGGGTGGTATGGTAGCCCTAGCTTGTGGGAGATGGTTTGGGTGACCTGTCCTTAGTGGCAGGAGCAGGTATGTGGTGGTTTTTGGGTTAGTTAGGTGGCAGGTTGAGCTGCACCCAGTCTCCTGCATCAAGCTAGCTACGTACACAACACAGTTGCAATATTAGGTTACAAGGTTGGGTTTCAGGGTTGGATAAGTGACTTAACTGGCGGGTGTTGGTGGTAGCTAGGGCGGTAGGTCTGGGTGGTAGGTCTGGGTGGTAGGTCTGGGTGGTAGGTCTGGATGGTAGGTCTGGGTGGTAGGTGAGGTGGCATTCCAGCCTACCTTGAGCTCATTTGAGTAGAGCCAGGCTTCGGTCAACACACCCTAGGGTTATATGAAACATCGCTGCATTCTTGCCACACGTTGCATGAAGGAGTCCCTACCGCCTGGAGGGTGACACTTACTATGTCTGCCTTGGTGACTTTCCCCAGCTGCGGCGTACGGGAGGGTCCCCTAAACAGCACGCCCCTCCAGGCGTTAACTTTTTTTTTTATGAAACATCGTTTGTGGGTCATTGTTGCACACCAATGCTGCTGTACCCTACCATGTACCCTGGTCCTCCCCTAGCCGCCCATCCCTCCCCCCCGCCCCACCCATTCGTCCACCCCCCACCACACCCCTCCACACCCCACGCAGACCCCACACACACACATCCATCCATTCACCCCTCCCAGCCCATGCATGCATCCAACTACACCCCACCCCGCCCGCCCATCCATCTATTCCCCCCTTCACGCACATCCACCTATCCACACCTTCCCGCCCATCCATCCATCCTCCCCTCCCCCCGCCCTCTTCCACGCCCAGGAATACAAGGCACACCCTACAGCCCCCACACCAAACCACACCAAACAACACACCCCCTGTAATACAAGACACACCCTACAGCCCAGAACCCCCACCACACCAGACACCCTACCCCCTGTATAACGACACACACGCTACAGCCCACACACCACACCACTCCCCATGTAACACGACACACACGCTACCCCCCCCCCCCCCCCCCCCCCCTACCTCCCTGTAACACGCCACAGCCCCCCCCCCTACCTCCCTTCCACAAGCCACCCCACACCAGACCCCCTCCCCCCTGTAACACGCGCACCCCCACCCCACCCCACACCAGACCCCCCCTGTAACACACGACACCCACCATGGGTCGAAGGCGGTGAGCTCGAAGAGCTCCTCAGTGGTGAATCCGTCCTCAAACGCTTGGCGCATGATCATCATGCGGTCGGGGCCAGGCACACGCAGGCCATACACCAGCTGCAGTGAATCATAATTGGGTGGGTGAGGGGTGCGTGGTGTGTGTGTGTGTGTGTGTGTGTGTGTGTGTGTGTGTGTGTGTGCGTGCGTGCGTGCGTGGTGGGGGTGGTGGGAGGGGCCAGACACACACAGGCCATACACCAGCTGCAGTGAATCATAATTGGGTGGGGGGAAGGGCCAGACACACACAGGCCATACACCAGCTGCAGTGAATCATAATTGGGTGGGGGGGTTGGGGGGAAGGGCCAGACACACACAGGCCATACACCAGCTGCAGTGAATCATAATTGGGTGGGGGAGGTGTGTGTGTATGCGTGCGTGTGCGTGTGTGGGGGTGGGGTGGGGTGGGGGGAGGGGCCAGACACACACAGGCCATACACCAGCTGCAGTGAATCATAATTGTGTGGGTGAGGTGTGTGTGTATGCGTGCGTGTGCGTGTGTGGGGGTGGGGTGGGGTGGGGTGGGGGGAGGAGCCAGACACACACAGGCCATACACCAGCTGCAGTGAATCATAATTGGGTGTGTGTGTGTGTGGTGGTGGTGGTGGTGGTGGTGGTGGGGGGGGGGTCATCAGGGGGGGGGGTAAGATAAGTGTAAGATTGTATGAGGAGATAATTTGAAGCATATTTTTGATTATGTTACTGCTGAAGGCAGCATGTGATCATCATTCGGTCATGGCCAGGCACACACAGGCCGTACACCAGCTGCAGTTTTTCACGATTCCGTGGGTGAGGGGGGGGGGGGGGGGGGGGGGGGTAGATGGTTTGTTGGTTGGTGGCTGGCTCGGGGCCAGGCACACGCAGGCCGTACACCAGCTGCAGTTTATCGTAATTGGGTGGGTGAGGGGTGATAGGTGGGGGGGAGGGGGGAGGGGGGGGGAGGTGTGTGTGTGGGGGTGGGGGGTGGGGGGGGGGAGGGGGGAGGGGGGGGAGGGGATCCATCCATCCATCCCCCCCTTCCTTCCTCCCTGCCCATCAATTTATCCCCCCCTACACACCACCACCACACACACACACACAAACATACACACACACCTGATCTCTGGTCTTCCTCTTCCACTTCTTGGGCAAGTCCCATCCATCCAGCCCCTCCTCCAGACCACGAAGAGCCTTCTGGAAGGACTCCTGCCATGTGCGACCAATGGCCATGACCTCTCCCACAGACTTCATCATGGTAGACAGCTCAGGAGCAGCACCTGAGGGGAAGGGCAAGGGGTAGGTAAAGGGTAGGGGCAGGAGCCAGGAAGGACTCCTGCCATGTGCGGCCAATAGCCATGACCTCTCCCACAGACTTCATCATGGTAGACGGCTCAGGAGCAGCACGTGAGGGGAAGGGCAAGGGGTAGGTAAGGGGTAGGGGAGGGGTAAGGGGTAGGTAAGGGGAAGGGAAGGGGCAGGGGCAGGGATAGGGACAGGAGCCAGGAAGGACTCCTGCCATGTGCGACCAATGGCCATGACCTCTCCCACAGACTTCATCATGGTAAACAGCTCAGGAGCAGCACCTGAGGGGAAGGGCAAGGGGTAGGTAAGGGGAAGGGGTAGGGGCAGGAGCAGGAGCCAGGAAGGACTTCTGCCATGTGCGACCAATGGCCATGACCTCTCCCACAGACTTCATCATGGTAGACGGCTCAGGTGCAGCACCTGGGGGTAAGGGTAAGGGGTAGGGGTAGGAGCCAGGAGGGTGTTGGTGTACAGGGCATACTGAGCGTAGAAGTATGCTTGCTAGAACTAAAACAACATTTTACTTCAAACAAATATGTTAGTTCAAAACATCATTTTAGTTAGAAACAATATTTCAGTTCAAAACATCATTTTAGTTAGAAACAACATTTTCGTTCAAAAAAACTGTTTATTTTTAAAAATGTGTGTTAGAAAAACAACTGTCGGTCGCACCGGGGAACTTCTCGAAAGTCAACTTGGGGATCTTGGTGACTAAGGTCATTGGCAATCTGGTCCAGGGTGTACCCTAACGTTCAAAAAACAGGTTTGTTCAAAACAAACTGTTAGATCGAAAAACAGGTTTGTTCAAAACAAACTGTTAGATCAAAAAACAGGTTTGTTCAAAACAAACTGTTAGATCAAAAACAGGTTTGTTCAAAACAAACTGTTAGATCAAAAAACAAATGTCCGTTCACACACACATACACACCACGCACACACACAACACACACACACAGTAGCAAAGAAAACCCTAAAGGTCGCACCTGGGAACTTCTCGAAAGTGAACTTGGGGATCTTGGTGACCACGTAATCAATGGAGGGCTCGAAGGATGCTGGGGTCTTTTGAGTGATGTCATTGGCAATCTGGTCCAGGGTGTAGCCTACTGCCAGCTTGGCAGCCATCTTGGCAATGGGGAAGCCAGTGGCCTTGGAGGCAAGGGCAGAAGACCTGGATGGGGAAGGAGATAGACAGTTGCTTCAAGAAGGGGTCTAGAAGGGGTCTAGAGAGGGGGGAGAGGGGGGAGAGAGAACCATGTTGGGGGTGGGGAAGCCAGTGGCCTCGGGCAGGCCCCCTCAATCTCACGCCTTGTAACAAGGCATACAATAGGTTTATTTATAAGGCAGTGGTCTTGGAGGCAAGGGCAGAAGACCTGGATGGGGAACGAGATGGACTGCTTTATCAAGAAGGGGGGGAGAAGGGGGGAGAGAGGGGGGGGGGGGAGAGACAGAGCCATCTTGGGGATGGGGAAGGAGATAGACAGATGATTCAAGAAGGGGGAGACAGAGGGGGGGGGAGAGACAGAGCCATCTTGGGGATGGGAAGGAGATAGACAGATGATTCAAGAAGGGGGAGACAGAGGGGGGGGGGAGAGACAGAGCCATCTTGGGATGGGGAAGGAGATAGACAGATGATTCAAGACGGGGGGAGACAGAGGGGGGGGGGAAGAGACAGAGCCATCTTGGGGATGGGGAAGGAGATAGACAGATGATTCAAGATTGGGGAGACAGAGGGGGGGGGGAGAGACAGAGCCATCTGGGGATCGGGAAGGAGATAGACAGATGATTCAAGATTGGGGAGACAGAGGGGGGGGGGGGAGAGACAGAGCCATCTTGGGGATGGGGAAGGAGACAGACAGATGATTCAAGAAGGGGGAGACAGAGGGGGGGGGGAGAGAGAGACAGAGCCATCTTGGGGATGGGGAAGGAGATAGACAGATGATTCAAGAAGGGGGAGACAGAGGGGGGGGGGGGGGGAGAGACAGAGCCATCTTGGGGATGGGGAAGGAGATAGACAGATGATTCAAGAAGGGGGAGACAGAGGGGGGGGGGGAGCGAGACAGAGCCATCTTGGGGATGGGGAAGCCAGTGGCCTTGTAGGACAGGGCAGAGGACCTGAATGGGGAAGGAGATAGACAGATGATCAAGAAGGGGGAGACAGAGGGGGGGGGGGAGAGACAGAGCCATCTTGGGGATGGGGAAGCCAGTGGCCTTGTAGGACAGGGCAGAGGACCTGAATGGGGAAGGAGATAGACAGATGATTCAAGAAGGGGGAGACAGAGGGGGGGGGGGGAGAGAGCCACCTTGGGGATGGGGAAGGCAGTGGCCTTGGAGGCAAGGGCAGAAGACCTGGATGGGGAGGGAGATAGACAGATGATTCAAGAAGGGGGAGGGTGAGGGGGGGGGGGGGGGGGGGTGAGGGGAGAGAGAGCCATCTTGGGGATGGGGAAGCCATTTGCCTAGGAGGCCAGGGCAGACGACCTGAATTCCAAAGCGTTTACATAAATAAACAAATAAATAAATAAATAAATAGTACGCCATATTATGAGGCGTGAGGTTGAGGGCGCCAGCCTGGTTGCTTGCACTGGGGCCAACCACCACACCATTTAAAGTATGTAAAACACGATATTCGACACACAAGCAGAGAAATATGTGTGACAATGGTGTTTGTGCTGAAGTGCTGAAGCCATGGGGAAGCCAGTGGCCTTGGAGGCCAGGACAGAAGACCTAAATTTAAAAATAAATTAATACATAAATAAATAAATAAATAAATAAATAAATATCTCATAAACATAAAATAATAACAAAAGTACGCCTTATTACGCCGCGTAAGGTTGAGGTCGCTGGACTGGTTGCTTGCACTGAGGCCAACCACCAAAGAGTTTGAAGTATGAGAGCAGACACTCACTGTCTAACACAGCTAATTGATCAGCAGCACAGAGACTGAGAGCCCACACCCACCTGCTGATACAACTAAATGATCAGCAGCATGAAGACCAAGAGCCCACACCCACCAGCTGATACAACTAAATGATCAGCAGCATGAAGACCAAGAGCCCACACCCACCAGCTGATACAGCCTTAAATGTCAAGACATAGACTGAGAGCCTCACCCACCTTCGATAAATAATGATAGCAGCATGAAGACCAAGAGCCCACACCCACCAGCTGATACAGCTAAATGATCAGCACATAGACTGAGAGCCCTCACCCACCTGCTGATACAACTAAATGATCAACAGCATGAAGACTGAGAGCCCACACCCACCTGATGATACAACTAAATGATCAGCAGCATGAAGACTGAGAGCCCACACCCACCTGATGATAAGCTAAATGATCAGCACATAGACTGAGAGCCCACACCCACCTGATGATACAACTAAATGATCAGCAGCATGAAGACTGAGAGCCCACACCACTGATGATAGCTCAAATGATCAGACAAGGATGAGAGCCCCACCCACCTGTGATAAGGCTAAATGAATAAGCAATAGATGAGAGCCCACACCCACCTGATGATACAACTAAATGATCAGCAGCATGAAGACTGAGAGCCCGCACCCACCTGATGATAAGCTAAATGATCAGCACATAGACTGAGAGCCCACACCCACCTGATGATAAGCTAAATGATCAGCACATAGACTGAGAGCCCACACCCACCTGATGATACAACTAAATGATCAGCAGCATGAAGACTGAGAGCCCACACCCACCTGATGATAAGCTAAATGATCAGCACATAGACTGAGAGCCCACACCCACCTGGATGGATCTACAAATAACAAAAAAAATGAATCAAGCAGCAGACGACTGAGGAGCCCAACCCACCTGGGTTAAGCTAAATGATAAGCACATAGACGGAGTGAACACACCCACTGATTGATAGCTAAATGATCAGCAAGCACATAGAATGAGAGCCCCACCCACCTGATGTGATACACTCAATATGCATCAGCAGCATGAAGATGAGAGGCTGCCACACCCCTGATGAAGCTAAATGATCAGCACATTAGACTGAGAGCCCACACCCACCTGATGATACAACTAAATGATCAGCAGCATGAAGACTGAGAGCCCACACCCACCTGATGATAAGCTAAATGATCAGCACATAGACTGAGAGCCCACACCCACCTGATGATAAGCTAAATGATCAGCACATAGACTGAGAGCCCACACCCACCTGATGATACAACTAAATGATCAGCAGCATGAAGAGTAAGAGCCCACATCCACCTGATGATAAGCTAAATGATCATCAGCACAAAGACTGAGAGCAGACACCCACCTGCTGACACGGGGGTTCATCTCGATGATGATCATGTCTCCGTTGGCAGGGTTGATGGCCATCTGCACGTTTGATCCTCCGCACTCTACGCCCATCTCGCTGCAGGGGCAAGGAAGGTTAAGCAACGTGTGATGGTGCACATTGACAAAATAATATTCGGCAACATCTGACAATGCACATTGACGAAAGGATATTCAGCAGCAGTAGACGGTGCACATCAATGAAAGGATGTTCAGCAACATCAGACGGTGCACATCGACAAAAGGATGTTCAGCAACATCAGACGGTACACATTGACAAAATGATATTCAGCAACATGCCAACATCAGACGGTGCACATCGACAAAAGGATATTCAGCAGCAGGAGACGGTGCACATTGGAAAAGAAACGTTGAGCAACATCAGACGGTGAACATTGACAAAATAATAATCGGCAACATCAGACAATGCACATCTACGAAAGGATATTCAGCAGCAGTAGACGGTGCACATCGACAAAAGGAACATTGAGCAACATCAGACGGTGCACATCAACAAAAGGGTATTCAGGAATACCAGATGTTGCACATCGACAGAAGGAAAGGTAATGATAACGCCTGATGGGGCGTGGTGTTAAGGGAGCCCGTCGTACGCGGGTGGGGAGCGGTCTCCTACCTCAACTGGACAAGCTAACATCAACCCAAACTCTAAACTCCCTGAACCCCCACCCCCAGAGTGGCTACCCCGGGAGTAGCTTCCCCCTACCGCATGCTGTATCCACTGTTTTTCTTTTCGGCCACGAGCAGCAGCTTCTAGGCATTTTGGAGCTTAGCCCAGTGGCTAGCTCAGGGAGCTGCCTAGAAGCTGCTGCTAGTAGCCAAAGAGAAAAACAGTGGCTGTATCAACTGGTTGATCAATTGTGTGCGATGATACCGGTGCATGACAGCTGTAACATGGGCGGGTGGGTTGGGGGTCAAGCCATTGGCTGTGTGGTGCTAATGCTATATACAGTTTGGTGTTGATGCCACCAGTATACATGCTACATATATACATGGATTCTAGCACCACCCACCCCAGGTGTATCCATCAATCTGTCTACACACCCAACAACCATCAATCCGCCAATGCACCCTACAACCATCCATACATACATCTGTCCATGCACCCACTATCCATCCATCCATCTGCGCACCCAACAACCATCAATACTAACATACATCCCTACTCCCCATCCAACTATGCATCCATGCATCCATCCATCCACCCATCCATCCCCTCCCTCCTTCCCTCCCTCCCCCCCTCCCTCCCGCCATGCATCCATCCATCCCTACTACCCATCCAACTATGCATCCATGCATCCCTACTACTCCTATGCATCCATGCATCCATCCATCCCTACTACCCATCCAACTATGCATCCATCCCTGCCCTCCCATCCATCCATCCCCACTCCCCATTCACCCATCCATCCAGACATCCTTGCCCACCCATCCATATATCCATGCCCACACACTCATCCATCCACCAGCACATGTATCCAACCAACCCACCCATCCATCCATGCCCAGACACCCATCCATCCACCAGAACATTTATCCAACCAACCCATCCCTCGTACGCCAATCAGAGTAACCAATACCCTAGCTCTGATCATACCCTCCAACTCCACCACAGTGTAACCAAAGCCGTCTGGGTGAAAAACATGATGTAAGGCTGGGTGAAGTCTCGTACTTGTAGTATTTTTGTACAACAAATAAGTTGCTGTAAACAAATACTAGTAAACAAATACGTTACAACACATAAGTTGTTGTAAACAAATACTAGTAAACAAATACGTTGTGTAAACAAATACGTTACAACACATAAGTTGTTGTAAACAAATACTAGTAAACAAATACGTTACAACACATAAGTTGTTGTAAACAAATACTAGTAAACAAATACGTTGTGTAAACAAATACTTTACAACAAATACATTGTTGTAAACAAATACTAGTAAATAAATACGTTGTTGTAAACAAATACTAGTAAATAAATACGTTGTTGTAAACAAATACTAGTACATAAATACGTTGTTGTAAACAAATACTAGTTAACAAATACGTTGTTGTAAACAAATACTTCACAACAAAACCAGCGTACCGAATAATGGCAAGAGCAGCATCACGCAGGCGCTGGTACTCCTTGTCAGTCAAGGTCTGGGCAGGAGCTACCGTGATGGAGTCACCTGCAACGCAAGTATTTTGTGTGTGTGTGTAGTGTGTGTGTGTTTGTGTGTGTTTGTGTTTGTGTGTGATGCGTGTGTGTGGAGTGGGGGTGGGGGGGTGGGGCTCAAGGTCTGGGTAGGCGCGACAGTGATAGAGTCACCTGCACCGCAGGTATGTGTTTTTGTATGTGTCGTGTGGGTGTGGGTGTGGGTGTGGGTGTGGGTGTGTGGGGGGGGAGTGTGGGGTGGGTGGGTGTGGGGGGGGGGTGGGGGGGGGTGGGGGGGGGGGGGTGGGGGGGGGGGGGGGAGTGTGTGAGTGCTCAAGGTCTGGGCAGGAGTAACAGTGAAGGAGTCACCTGCAACGCAAGTGAAAAAATACTTTCAATTCAGGTAAGCGGTCTGGCACTAATAATGAAGCAATGATGGTGTGGATAGCCTCAGTGGGAGGGTGTGGATAGCCACAGTGAATAGCCTGAGGAGGTATGGAGTGGGTGGGTGGGTGGGTGTGAGCGTGTGTGTGTATTAGTGTGTGTGTATGCGTGTGTCTTACTATGTGTGTATTAGTGTGTGCGTGTTACTGTGTGCGTGTGTGTGTGCGTGCGTATGTGCGTGCGTGCATGTGTGTGTGTGTGTGTGTGTGTGTGTATTAGTGTGTGCGTGTTAGTGCGTGTGTGTGTATTAGTGTGTGTGTGTGTTTCTGTGTGTGTGTGTTAGTGTGCGTGTGTGTATGTGTATGTGTGTTACCGTGTGTGTATTAGTGTGTGCGTGTTAGTGTGTGCGTATGTGTGTGTGTGCGTGTTCCCACCTGTATGCACTCCCATGGGGTCAACGTTCTCAATGGAGCACACAATCATGACATTGTCGCTGGTGTCGCGCATGACCTCCAACTCATACTCCTTCCATCCAATGAGGGACATCTCCACCAGGACCTACGGAGGGGCATCATGTTTAGGGTTTAGGGTTTATGCGTTACAGACAGGGAGGGGCATGTACATGCATTGCAGACAGGGAGGGGCATGTACATGCATTGCAGACAGGGAGGGTGGTCTTGCATATTGTGAAAGAGGAGCTCAAGACCTTTCACACGAGCTACCGAAATCACAATTATACAGATTGAGTTGTTTTTCAATCTTGACAGCCAGAGGGTCTTAGGCAAAACAACGCAGACAGACAGACACAGACACAGATGGCGATCCCAAGAGGTAAAAATAGGTTAGAGCAACCAGGCCTCTGGAGAGAGGTGGTGAAGAACACTTAGTACAAACTTTTTTACACACATTTCACACACAAGAAGTTTGGTGCAGTCAAAGATAGCGAGCAAAACAGTGAAAAATAGTTGGGAGCACCCAGGCCTCTGGAAAGAGGCGGTGAAGAACACTTAGGACAAACTTGTTTACACTTTTTTTACACACAAGAACTTTGGTGCAGTCACAGGTAGCGAGCAAAACAGTGAAAAATAGTTGGGAGCACCCAGGCCTCTAGGGCTCAAATCAAATTCAAATCAAATTGGACTCAGCAATTCTGGGTTTCAAATCGAATTGGACTCTAAGGTTATAAATCAAATCATCAAGTTTTACAGTTATGAAGACAACTTGAAGAAAAAAGAAAAGCTAAACCAGGTTCTTCAAAAACCTCTTTGACCCACTTCGACCCACTTCGTTGCGTGCCAGCCGGCCAGTCTGTTCCTTCGCTTCGGGCTTGAAAACACGCGATATCTGCATCGTTTTTATCCAATCTCTGTGAGTTCTCTGTTATTCGCGCATTTGCTCTAGCAGAAAAGCTTGCTTCTTATTTCTTCAAGTTGTCTTCATGACTCTAAACTGGGTTTCAAATCGAATAGGACGCTGGGGTTCAAATCAAATTAGACTCAGCAATTCTGGGTTTCAAATCGCATTGGACGCTGGGGTTCAAATCAAATTAGACTCAGCAATTCTGGGTTTCAAATTGGATTGGACTCTATACTGAGATGGGGGGTGATGCAAAGTGTGGGTGGATTTTAACGGGATCATAAGAGTTATCAATTTGGCTATTATTATCAAATAAACTTGAAGGTATAAGACAGTGCATTCCACATTTTTCAAATCTAAATAAATAGCAGGGATTTGTAGCAGGAAGTTAGCAGTCCTGAGGTTGACCCTTTCCTGAGGTAGACCCTTTCCTGAGGTTGACCCTTTCCTGAGGTAGACCCTTTCCTGAGGTTGAACCTTTCAGGATCCTAAGAGTTATCATTTTGGCTTTTATTATCAAATAAACTTGAAGGTAGAAGACAGGGCATTCCACACTTTAAATATAAATAAATAGCAGGGATTTTGTAAGGAAGTTAGCAGTCCTGAGGTTAACCTTTCCAAGATCTTCAGAGTGATCATTTTAGGGTCACTCTTCCGATCTTAAGAGTTATTATTTTGGTTTTCAGGATCCTAAGAGTGATCATTCCAGGATCACTCTTAGGATCTTTAGAGTGATCATTCCAGGATCAATCTGACACTCTTAGGATCTTAACAGTTATCATTTTGACTTGGGCACTATTTCAGGATCCTAAGAGTTATCATTTTGGCTTTTCTAACCAAACAAACATAAGCTCGGTCTAAACTTTTCCTCAATCATCGAGTACTGCTCGAGAGAGAGGATGTGTGTATGTGTATTTGTGTGTGTATGTGTGTGTATGTGTGTGTGTGTGTGTGTGTGTGTGCTCGAGAGAGAGGATATTGCTCATACCCGGCAAAAAAAACAATGCCGAGACCGTACTGCTCATCTCTCTTGGTAAGGATGGTGCACTTGTCTTCATAGCATATATTTTCTTATGAATCCCAGTTGGGCAAATGGTTCAATGGTTGATTATTTTGCTGGACTGAAAGAGATGTTGGGATCGAATCCCTACGGGTGCGCTTTAGTGTTCACGGTCGCTGTCAACCGCCATGGTAGCACTGCCCAGGTTAAGTAGCAGCCTGTTTTCTACCACCGTAAGACAGGGCTCCCTTAACACCACGCCCCACCAGGCGTTATCATTACTAATCAAACAAACTATTGCAGGTGTAAGACGGCACATTCCACACTTAGGCAGAGATTCACTGTTTGGGCTACGCATAGCAGCTTGTAGGCAGCTCCCCCTCCCTGTTCTTGGCCCAAACCAGAAGCTAGCTGGGAGTTCTAAAGGCAGTGAGCAGCCTAGAGGCATGGAACCTACCCCTACCCCTATCCATATGGTCCACCTCCAACCTACCAACAGATCCCCACACTACTCTTATCCATTAAGAGCAGTTTGTTGCTTAGAGGTTGAGCTTCTCCTGGTCAAGATAGAGAGGTGACGCAAGGACAGACAGATTTACATGCTTGAGCTTCCGACAAAAATATGCGCAAGGAGAAACAAATTCAGTTGACCCACCTGGTTGGTCATGGAAGCATCAATTCCCTCCTTAATCATCCTCTTAAAATCTTCCTGGTTGTACGCAATGCCTCCGCCAGTGCCTCCGCATGTGAAGGCAGGACGGATGATGAGAGGATAAGAGCCAATCTCCTTGGCAATCTCAATGGCCTGTTCAACTGTCTCAGCAGTGCCTGCAAGCAAGGACAAGTGAGGTTACGACTGATGTAGGCAATGCGGCCGCCAGTGCCTTCGCATGTGAAGGCAGGACGGATGATAAGAGGATACGAGCCGATCTCCTTGGCAATCTCAATGGCCTGTTCTACAGTCTCAGTAGTGTCCTGCAAAGCCAAGGGTCATGTGAGAGTTATCGACTTATGTAGGGCAATGCCGGACCGCCAGTGGCCATTCCATGTGAAGCAGACGGATGATAAGAGGATACGAGCCGATCTCCTTGGCAATCTCAATGGCCTGTTCTACAGTCTCAGCAGTGCCTGCAAGCAAGGTCATGTGAGGGTTACGACTGATGTAGGCAATGCCGCCGCCAATGCCACCGCACGTGAAGGCGGGTTGGATGATGAGATGATATGAGCCGATCTCAAATGCAACCAGTAAGCTGCAACCAGCAACCTGCAAACTGAAACCAGCAACCACAAAAACCACACACCACACCACCTGCACCAATACCAAGAGCAACACCACACCACACCACCACACCACCAGCAGCCACACCACACGACGACCACTACGAAGAGCCCATCTCTGTTGCAATCTCTATAGCCAGTTCGACTGTCTCAGCAGTAGCTGCAAACAGGGCCAAGGTCATGTGAGGGTTAAAACTTATGCTCCTCTCCCCTCCCTTCCCCTCCGATCTCTTCTCCCCCCTCCCATCCCCTCCCCTTCTCTACCCCCCCCCCCCCCCCCCCCCCCTCCCTCTCCTCCCATCCCAACCCCTACACACCATCCATCCTTTACCCGACTAGGGCAAGTTGAGTCCAATGCTCTCTATGGACTGCTTGAACTGCTTACCTCTCCCGTCCTCTATCCCCTCCCCCCCCACCCCGCCCCCACCCCCACCCTATCCAATCCCTCCCCCCCTTCCCATCCGCCCCTTGTTCTCCCCCCCCCCCCCCCCCCCTCTCTCCCCCCCCCCCCCCATCCCCTACACACCATCCATCCTTTACATGACTGGGCACGTTTGAGTCCAATCCTCTCCATGACTGCTTGAACAGCTTAACCTACCTTCCTGCCCCCCCCCCCCCCACCCCCCCCCCCCCCATCCCTTCCCCTCCCCTACACACCATCCACCCTTTACCTGCCTGGGGCATGTTAAGCAAACCTCTCCATGAACTGCTGACCAGTCCCTCCTCCCCTTCCCTCCAATCCCTCCCCCCCCCCCCATTCCATCCTCCCCTTCTCTACCCTCCCCCCTTCCCCTCCCCCCCCCCCCCCCGCCTCCTCTCTCTCTCTCCCCCCTCATCACACTAACAACAATAACATCCTTGAGAAGGATGGGCACGGGGGACCAATCCCTCTCACAGGGGACTGATTGAACGGTTACCTTCAGTCCGCGCAACTCCAACAACGCACCCCAACCCCCCACCCCCTCCAATCCCCTCCCCCCTTCCCATACAGTCCTATCACCGCCCCTTTTCTACCCCCCCCCCCCCCACACACACACACACACTCACACACACACCTCTCTCCCCCCCCCCCCCCCATCCCCTACACACCATCCATCCCTTACCTGACTGAGGGACGTTGAGTCCAATTCTCTTCATAGACTGCTTGAACAGCTCACGATCCTCTGCTCGGTCAATAGACGGAAGCTTAGCGCCAATCAGCTCAATGTTGTACTTGGCCAACAACCCTTTCTGTGATTTAGTGTCAGCAAGGTACAACAGATTAGCTTTGTGTTATGGCTATACAGCCCATGGCAAGCTTTATTGTTGAACGACTTGCCCAACAACCCTTTCTGTGATTTAGTGACAGCAAGGTACAACAGATTAGCTTTGTGTTATGGCTATACAGCCCATGGCAAGCTTTATAGTTGAACGACTTGTCAAGCAACCCTTTCTGTGCTTCCGTGTCAGCAAGGTACAACAGATTAGCCGAATGTGTTATGGCTATACAGCCCATGGCAAGCTTTATTGTTGAATGACTTGGCCAGCAACCCTTTATGTGATTTCGTGGCAGCAAGGTACAACAGATTAGCTGTGTGGTATGGCCATACAGCCCATGGCAAGCTTTGTTGCTGAATGACTTGGCCAGCAACCCTTTCTGTGATTCCGTGTCAGCAAGGTATGACAGATTGGCCGTGTGGTATGGCTAAACAGCCCATGGCAAGCTTTGTTGCTCAATGACTTGGCCAGCAACCCTTTCTGTGATTCCGTGTCAGCAAGGTACAGATTAGCTGTGTGGTATGGCTATACAGCCCATGGCAAGCTTTGTTGTTAAATGTCTTATCCTTATTAGCTCCCTTTCCCCGCCCATGGGCCAAATCCGAAACATGCTGGTGTGACTAGAAGCTGACACGAGGCCTCCTCCAAGCTATCTGGACCACACATTGACTGTGAAAGCGTGAAAGTATCCACCAGGTGGCGTGGCATGGTGGCAAGGTGACTAAATAAGCTATCTGGACCACACATTGACCATGAAAGCGTGAGAGTATCCACCAGGTGGCGTGGCGTGGTGGCATGGTGACTAAATAAGCTATCTGGACCACACATTGACCATGAAAGCGTGAGAGTATCCACCAGGTGGCGTGGCGTGGTGGCATGGTGACTAAATAAGCTATCTGGACCACACATTGACCATGAAAGCGTGAGAGTATCCACCAGGTGGCGTGGCGTGGTGAATAACTGAGCTATCTGTACCACCAAGTGACCATAATTATTGTTGGGAGGGCCACACAAGAAAAGTCCGATAATTTTTTTGTTGATCCATCGCGATCAATGTCGACCTTGATTTTCAGCGAGCAGATATATTTGACTTCTGGTGTAAGAAGGGGCAAATTGGTTCCTACTAGCTTGGGGGAGGCCTACACTTCTTGTAATGATCACTTCTGGTGGGGCACTGGGGCGTGGTATTTAGGGAGCCCTGTCTTACGGCGGTAGTGAACAGGCTGCTACTTACGTTACCTCCATCCCTATATATCTTTCCATCATTAACCACCTCAATCGTTTGGTGTGACAAGGGCCACATTGGTTCCTAATAGCTTAAGGGATGCCTACACTTATAGTAATGATAACGCCTGGTGGGGCGTGGTATTAAGGGAGCCCTATCTTACGGCGGTAGAGAGCGGGCTGCAACTTGCGTTACTCCCATCCCTACAAATCTTCCCATAACTAACCACCTCAATCGTTTGGTGTGACAAGGGCCTAATTGGTTCCTCATAGCTTAAGGGATGCCTACACTTATAGTTATGATAACGCCTGGTGGGGCGTGGTATTAAGGGAGCCCTATCTTACGGCGGTAGAGAACAGGCTGCGACTTGCGTTACTCCCATCCCTACAAATCTTCCCATAACTAACCACCTCAACTGTTTGGTGTGAAAAGGGCCTAATTGGTTCCTCATAGCTTGGGGGAGGCCATGACAAGCGTTCC
The DNA here is from genome assembly GCA_013435795.1 of Chlamydomonas sp. ICE-L. Taxonomy (NCBI): domain Eukaryota; kingdom Viridiplantae; phylum Chlorophyta; class Chlorophyceae; order Chlamydomonadales; family Chlamydomonadaceae; genus Chlamydomonas; species Chlamydomonas sp. ICE-L. Next base: position 3,805,197 of record JACBWV010000472.1, read on the forward strand.
AATGGAGCCGAAAGATTTGGGCTTGACCCAGTGGGTGGCTAACGGAGCTGGCTGGAAGCTGCCATGCGTAGTCAAAAACATTAACAGCGATCCCATCAGGCTACACCACATCACGCCACACCACACCTCAACACACAAAAAATGATCTCATCAGGCTACACCACACCACACCACACCACAAAAAATAAACAGTGATCTCATCAGGATGCACCACACCACACCACAAAAAAGAAACAGTGATCTCATCAGGCTTCACCACACCACACCACAAAAAAGTGATCTCATCAGGCTACACCACACCACACCACACCACACCACACCACACCACAAAAAAGTGATCTCGTCAGGCTACACCACACCACACCACACCACCACAAAGAAACAGTGATCACATCAGGCTACACCACACCACACCACAAAAAGTGATCTCATCAGGCTACACCACACCACACCACAAAAAAGTGATCTCATCAGGCTACACCACACCACACCACACCACACCACACTACCAAAAAGAAGCACTGATCTCCACTGGAAACTTACCTCGGAAAGGGCCTTGGCGAGGTTGAGACCAGTTTGGCCACCCATAGTTGGCAAGATAGCATCAGGGCGTTCCTGGTGGGTGTTGGGTGATGTGTGGTGGGTGTTAAGGGTTCTGGTTGAGGGTTTTATAGCATCAGAGCGTTCCTGGTGGGTGTTGGGCGGCGTGTGGTGGGTGTTAAGGGTTTAGGGCTCAGGGTTTAGGGTTTTATAGCATCAGGGCGTTCCTGGTGGGTGTTGGGTGTTGGGTGATGTGTGGTGGGTGTTGGGTGATGTGCGGTGGGTGTTGGGTGATGTGTATTGGGTGTAGGGTGATGTGTGTTGGGTGATGTGTGGTGGGTGTTGGGTGAGGTGTGGTGGGTGCTGGGTGAGGTGTGTTGGGTATTGGGTGTTGGGTGAGGTGTGGTGGGTGTTGGATGAGGTGTGGTGGGTGTTGGGTGTTGGGTGAGGTGTGTTGGGTGTTGGGTGAGGTGTGTTGGGTGTTGGATGAGGTGTGGTGGGTGTTGGGTGAGGTGTGGTGGGTGTTTAGGGTTTAGGTACATGACGAAAACTTGGTGTCCGATTGGGGAATGTAAGGAGTCGTATGCGGCATACACTACAATTCACAAGGCTGAATGTTGGAGGAGAGCTAACTAATTTGCTAGGTTATTAACTATTACAAGCACCCCAACCAAATGAAAACACAGTTAAAATGAAAACACAGTTGAAATGAAAACACAGTAGAAATGAAAACACAGTAGAAATGAAAACACAGTAGAAATGAAAACACAGTAGAAATGCATGTGTGAGTGAGTAGCGCATGCTGCACACCTGCGCCAAAATTTGCTCCACCAACTCAGGCGTCATTGGGCCAATGTAGGTTCGATCAGCCATTCCAGGGTCGGTCATGATGGTGGCCTGTGTGTCGAGGATTGGGGTCAGACAAGCTGGTAAGGTAGGTTTGTAAGACTACACTTGCTCTCAAGATGGGGAATTAGTCATGATGGTGGCCGGTGTGTCGAGCAATGGGGTAAGACAGGCTGGTTAAGGGGTAAGTTTGTAAGACTACACATGCAATCATTCCAGGGTCGATCATGATGGTGGCCTGCAAGCCGAGGATTGGGGTCAGACAAGCTGGTAAGGGGTAAGCTTGTAAGACCACACATGCAATCATAATGGGGAATAGATCATGATGGTGGCCGGTGTGTCGAGGATTGGGGTAAGACTAGCTGGCAAGGAAAGGGTGTAAGGCTACACTTGCACCCAAAATGGGGAATATGTCATGATGGTGGCCGGTGTGTCGAGGATTGGGGTCAGACAAGCTGGTAAGGGGTAAGTTTGTAAGACTACACATGCAATCATAATGGGGAACAGGTCATGATGGTGGACGGTATGTTGAGGATTGGGGTAAGACTAGCTGGTAAGGAAAGGGTGTAAGACTAAACTTGCACTCAATATGGGGAACAGGTCATGATGGTGGCCTGTGTGTCGAGGATGGGGGTAAGACTAGCTGCTAAGGGGTAAGTTTGTAAGACTACACATGCAATCATAATGGGGAATAGATCATGATGGTGGCCGGTGTGTCGAGGATTGGGGTAAGACTAGCTGGTAAGGGGTAAGCTTGTAAGACCACACATGCAATCATAATGGGGAATAGATCATGATGGTGGCCGGTGTGTCGAGGATTGGGGTAAGACTAGCTGGCAAGGAAAGGGTGTAAGGCTACACTTGCACCCAAAATGGGGAACAGGTCATGATGGTGGACGGTATGTTGAGGATTGGGGTAAGACTAGCTGGTAAGGAAAGGGTGTAAGACTAAACTTGCACTCAATATGGGGAACAGGTCATGATGGTGGCCTGTGTGTCGAGGATGGGGGTAAGACTAGCTGGTAAGGGGTAAGTTTGTAAGACTACACATGCAATCATAATGGGGAATATGTCATGATGGTGGCTAGTGTGTCGAGGATTGGGGTCAGACTAGCTGGCAAGGAAAGGGTGTAAGGCTACACTTGCACCCAAAATGGGGAATATGTCATGATGGCGGCCGGTGTGTCGAGGATTTGGGTCAGACAAGCTGGTAAGGTAAGTATGTAAGAAAAACTTTGCACTCAAAATGGGGAATATGTCATGATGGTGGCCGGTGTGTCGAGGATTGGGGTCAGACAAGCTGGTAAGGGGTAAGTTTGTAAGACTACACATGCAATCATAATGGGGAATAGGGCATGATGGTGGCCGGTGTGTCGAGGATTGGGGTAAGACTAGCCGGTAAAGAAAGGGTGTAAGATTACACTTGCACTCAATATGGGGAATAGGTTTAACTCAATCTATTTACCAGACAGAGCTAATCTAGAAACCCCATCCTTATGTCTAAATCCTCGTGACAATTGGTGGTTGGCCCCAGTGCAAGCAGACGGGCTGGCCCCCTCAACCTCACGCCTCATAATAAGGCGTAGTATTTATGTATTTCTTTATTTATTCGTCATGAAAACAAATGATGCAAGTCCAGGATTGCATAGATACGGTTGGGTTCTGGTTGGCTTGAATTGGGTCTATCCAGGCCTCCCAAGCTTGCGTAAATTGTAGGCTCTACTATGTGTCAAACGGGCTCATCCTATTTTCTATTCTGCTCAAGCGATGTAAGCTTGGGGTCCAATGTCCCTCCCTCCTCCCGTCGCATCCCTTGCCCCCCCCCCCCCCCCCCCCCCCCCCCCCCACCCCCCTCACAACCCCTCACAACCAACCCGGCCCCCACCCCCCCCCCCCCCCCCAAACCCCACCCCCAACCTCCCCCCCCCACTACCGACACACCACACACCCACCCCCCCCCCCCCCCCCCCCCCCCCCCCCCCCCCCCCCCCCCCCCCCCCCCCCCCCCCCCCCCCCCCCCCCCCCCCCGCCTCCCTCTATCCCTACCTACCTACCTACCTCACCTTTTTCTCTTGCCTCACCGCCTTCCCTCCCTCGCCTCCCTCCCTTGCCTCCCTCCCCTCCATCGTCTCCCTTGCCCCCCTCCCTCCTAGTCTTGCCCTCCCTTGCCTTCCTCTCTCACCTCCCACCCTCCCCCGTTCTACCCTCCCCTGCTTCCCTCCCCGGACTTCGTCCCTCGACTCCCTTCTCTCACCTCCCTCCCTCACCTTGTCTTCCCTCTCCCGCCTTCCCTCCCTCACTCCCTCTGTAACTTCCCCCGCTCTTACTCCCTAACTCTCTCTACTGCACCGCCCACGCCAGCAATACCCCTCCCCCCCACCTTCCTCCCTCGCCTCCCCAATTCCCTCGCTACCTGCCTCCCTCCCCGTCTACTCTCCCGCCCTTCCATTCTTCGCTCCCCCCTAGCCTAACTGCATGCCCCACCTTTTCACGTACCTCCTCCCTAGCTCCCTCATTCTCCTTCACGCCTTTCCCCGCATGCCCGCACTCCCTCCAACATCCTCAACACGCTTTTCCCCTGAATAACAAGACCAGGCAAGCATAACCGCAGTGGCCTTCACGACATAAACAAACTCACTTAACCCGACTTTATAAATCAAATTCCAATATTTGACCACACGCCCATCATTCACTACATGCCTCTCCCGCCTGCTCACCTCCCTCCCTTTCCGCGCCTCCCTCCATCGCCTTCCCTTCCCCTTGTTACCTCCGACGCACTTCCTCCCTCACACTACCACTCCTTTCGCCTTACCCTGGCATGCCTTGCTATGAGATTTTAGATAAAACTCCCTCGTTTTCTCCATCCCTCGCCTAACTCGTATCCATACCTAAACATCACTCCCTCGTCCTCCCGCCCCCGCCTTCAATCCCTGCCTCCCTCCCCCCGCTCTTTCTCTCTCACCTCCTTAGGGCTTCCCTCATAGAGCCCTTATTCTCCCTCGCCCTCTATCTTTCCTCTCCCCCACTTTACCTGCCCGTCTCCTCCCTCCCCCGCTATTCCATTCCTCGCCTCCCTTCTCTACATCCCTGCCTTCAATTCCTCGGGTCTCCCTTCCTTCCTCCCCCCACCCCACCTTTCACTCTTCGCGCCTCCCTCCTATCACCTCCCCTTCCTTCCCTTTCATCGTCTCCATCCATCCCCCGGCCTTCCCTTTTCCTCGCCTCCCTCTCTTACCTCCCCTGCCTTCCCTCCTGTTTTCTACATCCCTCCCAAACGCCGTTCCCCTTTCCTCGCCTCACTTCTCTCGACCTCCATGCCTTCCGTCCTCTCCTAGTCTCCTCACTCCCCCGCCGTTCCCTCCCTCGCCTCCCTCTCTCACTTCCCCCCACCTTCCCTTCCTCTCCTCCCTCTCTCACCTCCCCTGCCTTCCCTTCCTCGTCTCCCTCCCTTACCCGTCTTTCCTTCCTCGCCTCCCTCTCTTACCTCCCCTGCCTTCCCTTCCTCGTCTCCCTCCCCCACCCGCCTTTCATTCCTCTCCTCCCTCTCTTACCCCCCCCCCCCACCCCCACCCCCGCCTTCCCTTCCTCGTCTCCCTCCCTCCCTCCCTCCATCGTCTCCCTCCCCCGCCTTCCCTCCCTCGCCTACCCTGCCTGCCCCGCCTCCCTCCCTCCATCCCATCTCAATCACATTGGATAATCCAGGCTTCCAAAGTCACTCCCTGGGGGCTGGTGACCCTAACTCCTCAATTTATAAATCACTGACATTCCTCAATTTATAAATCCCCCGATTTTCCTTAATTTATAAATCAGGGGGCTTGAGTATCAGCCACCGTTGTGTCTAATAATAGAATAATGCTTGCTTGCAGCAATATTGCCTTTCATTTTCTGAGGATTTGTTGGAAGGCCCTTCCCGGATGTTTTGGAGCGGGTTTGTCTCGGGCCAACACTGGCCTGTCGATGACAATTTAATGGCATGTAACACATTTAAATCCCCCGATTTTCTTTTCCGCTTTATATAGCTATTGCTATTTTTGACCCCGTTCTGGCCCAAATTGTCGCTATCAAATAAAATAAAATAAAGTTGTTCTCCCTAAATGGCCCGAATAAGCTAAAGCTATCTGTGTGTCAAGTCCGTGCTAATAATAGCTCAAGTGCCCTAGGGGAATGTTTCGTCCATTGTGATGCTTACATGTTTCGCCTCGATTTTTTGACGACAATTCCATTCCCAAACCTATGTATGCGCACATGATTGGATGGTATGAATTTGAAATGATAACAAATGTTACCCAATAATTGTCGCTTTTGGCCCAAAAAGCACAAACCTTAGCTCCTTTTCTTGAATTGCGATGCTCATATGTGGTCTCGTGAGAATATGTCCGGTATCAATAAGTCTTATAATTGTTTTATCTTATGTAATGTTTCGTTTTTTTGTAATTTGTTGCGAAACCTGAAATAGCAGTTTGTGACGGACGGAAGGGGTACATGCGTGTGGAAGGGGTTCAACCCAACACAATCTAACATAATCCTACATAATTGGTCAAAATTGACTGGAAACACGCAACAATTAAATCGACATATATTTTCTGTTACATAGACCCTAGAGGAGGTGGAAAAGATCAGATTTGATTTGAGAGGGGGGGGGCGACAAGCGTGTGGAGGAGATTCAATCCAATCGAATCCTATATAATTTCTCCAAATTGGCTGGAAAACACGCAACAATTATATCCACATCCAAACCACACCCACACCCACTTCACCCCAACCCACACCCACTCCACTTCGCCCTAACCCAACCCAACCCAACCCAACCCCAATTCCCTATAACGTAACACAAGAGGAGGTGGAAGAGCTCCAACGTCACTTGATGGTGGCCAATGAGCGTGTAGAGTAGGTTCAATCCAACACAATCCTACATAATTTTTCAAATCTAAAAGATATACAGACACTATCCCTGGAGGAAGCCTAATTCCATGAAGCTAGAAAAAAAAACTTTCAGATTTGAAAAAACGATCCCCGTCGTACCGGGTTGGAGTTTTTATACCGCTACATACAGCGATCGCTAGTTTTGACCCCGTTTTAGCAAAAATATCGCTATAAAAAAGTAAGAAAAAAAACCTGCGTACCGGGTTGGAGTTGAGCAAAATGACCTTGTAGCCTTCCTTCCTGCAAGTCCACACAGATGTATGCATTAATTTACTAATAACTCTGACATACTATAAATCAATAGTATGTCTTATTACGAGGCATGAGGTTGAGGGGTCCAGCCTGTTTGCTTGCACTGGGGCCTACCACCGATGCATGCATTAAATTGCATAACTGATGCATGCATAGGCTTGCAAAGGGAAATTGTGCAACTGATGCACTCATTGGCTTGCAAATGGAATTTATGAGCTGCTACCTCGGTTCGGCACATGATTGTACGCAAGCCCACAGAGATGTACGTGTTCCTACAGTCCAGAGGTAGCCAAATAGACTAAAGGGACTTGCCCAAGCATGATACCAGGAGGGGCTTTAACAGGGGGAGGGGGGGGGGGGGGGGGGGGGGATAAACTGAACCCCAGACAATTGTCTTACCGACGGGGGCCCTGAGTCCGTGCTACAGTGATAATACAATTCTACGAGATGCTGCATATTTTGAGCAAGGAAATCAAGAGCACCTTGGTTCAATAAATTGGTGTAAGACAGAGTAAGAAGACAATTTATCACTTCCACTTCGTTGGATTTGGGGGGTAGATGATCATTCTGACGGCTCACAAGGGGAAGGTGGAGTATCCATGGGTATTGCATGCACTACTTCACTACACTCTTGCGAACCGAGCAAGCACAAGGCTGGAGAAAATGGACAGATGTACCTGGGCCTAGTTAACAGGGACGCTGAGCCAAATTTCTTAATTGCTGAAACCAGAGGGGGGAATCAAGGCTGTAGCCATGTACCCACCATATATAATATTTGAGGGCTTAAGTTTGATTGCATGCAAGAAACAACCCTAGAGATATACTACTAGCGGAACCCACCTCAGAGCTTTGCAAGCTTGTGTCCCGGAGTAATCGAACTCGCACGCTTGCCCAATCACAATGGGGCCAGCACCAATAACTGCAGCAGGTGGCAATTTCGTGTTCAGTGCACTCTTCTCTTGTAGACGGTTTACTTGTTGGTTTATTGAGATAACTGCCACTGAGAGCTAGGAGCTAAAGTATCACAATCCATGTTTGATTATTCGACCTAGCCCAATAATAAATCTCCACCCGAAAACCATTTTCAAGCGATGGGATTTGGGAGCATGACTCGGTTAGGCCCTGGACGATCATCAACCCTGAATGGGACTTACTCATGATTGATTTGATATCCCTTCGCTTCTTTACTTCAGACATCGCTGCATGCCAAGGTAACGGGGAAACACCGGAAGCAGCAGCAGCAGCAGCAGCTCGGACGTGCATTCGGCTCTTGGAAGGAGCACAATGAGCATGTGTCATGCGCAACCCAAAATCACTTCCGGAAGCGCTGTTTCCCGCATGCGCAATGCAGCCAGCAGAAGATACCTTAATGCAGCTACGAGATGCTCGTGTGACAGGGGTGGCACAAAGAGGTGCGGCACCATGTGCGATGCATCCTGATTTTACTACGCTCTTCATGGTTCCAAGTCACGATGGTGGACACAACTTCCGTAGGCTGTGAGCTTTCTTCAAGCGATTTCGAACATGCATGTACGGCTGGGCGGGGGCGGGGGCGGGGGCGGGGGCGGGGGCGGGGGCGGGGGCGGGGGCGGGGGCGGGGGCGGGGTGGGGCGGGGTGGGGTAGCTTCGGGGGCCCCAGGCCAAAGTTTGGTTTCTTTCTTTTCCGGTGTCTATTAGAACAGCGAAAGCAAACGCGATTCAATTTGCAGATTTTGCATTGTCGTTTCACGCCATGCCTTGTGGAGAAAGCTGCCCAAAAGTGCCGAGGGTACACGAGGGTACGTAGGTGACTGCCGCTGGCTCCACAGCGCACGGATCGAACCAGGGAATCGACCAATCTCCATCAAATTGTGCCATCCTTAACAATGTCTGAAGTTAAATTGTCAGAAACGGCGCGATTTTGCCCCTCGTTCCGGGTCGGTATGCCAGCCTGTAAGGGCTGGAAATTGCCAGGTATGGTACAGTCAAATCTCCCATTTTGGGTGACCTCCTCAACTTCTAAATCAAATCCACCTGGGTAGAATATGATGGGAGTGTTCAAACTAGTGACCTGGAAAAGGGAATGTGTATTAAACTTGAGCAACTCCTGGAACATGATGTGCATGCACATTTGCCGATATGAGGTATCTACCATTTCTAGTCCTTTATCCAAATACGGGCCTTTCAAATTTCTCACCAACGTTGGATATTGTGGCAGTTAATGTTTTGAAGTCGAGAATATGATTTTGGATGGAAACAAGTGAGAAAATAGTCACTTGAGTCCGGCCTTGACTAAATCATAGCCATGTTTGGGGCAATATCTTTGTCGTTTAGATCCAACCAAATTTCGGACTTGTTTTGCTAGCATGTACCAAGAGGGTGTCATCTGATGATCTACCAGGGGGGAAACGAGAAACTGTTGTTTCTAAACTGGCTTATAGAGACATGCCTGAACATGTACCGGTACCAGATCTACCCCTAGCTCCGTGTGTGTTCATGTGAGGGATAAAATGACAAGGCAAGAAAAGGAAAGAAAACATACAAGAATATCATTCAGCGACCTGCAATCAAGTATTGATTGGCATCAATGTAGAACATGTAAATGCTTCAGGAAACAAGTTATTAAGCTTCTAGCAAGTATGCGACAATTTTCATCACTACTCATATGTCTGTGCTTAGGAAATAAACAAGCAAATGAATAATACCACTGCCATCCTTGTACAGGATATGTGAGACGGAACAGCACACTGTGCCTATCCGTCGATACGAACGGTTTATACAAAACCAGAGAGGGATACAGTACATTCAGTCTTCCCCTTGATTTGTTTATTTCACGACTAGTGTTCCAGATAGAAAACAGGGCCCCTAATAGAAGCAAAGAGGCGTGGCTAGAGAAACGGACCAGTCCAGCCCAGGCCGGCCGAGGCCAATCAAATCCAGGCCAGGGCGGGCCAGGGGCCCTTGCCTGGTGCACACGAGACAAGCTCTGACTCGGAGTCACTTCGGTATTTTTCGCAGTACAGACTTACAGTCGCAACCCAAGACTGAACCCTGATGGTTCTCTTGATTTAACTTTAACCACGCAGACGATCGCGATCGAACTCCTCTCGCTATATCCATCCTCCCCAACCCATAATTCGTTTAGTCTTGTATCAAGATGTCTGCTCTTGCCTGCAAGCGTTCCATCGTCTCCCTCCGCACCTCTTCTAGGTCGGTCGTGAGGCCTCTCCCCTCCGGTCTGTTCGTGAAGCGCACTGCGGTTGCTCAGGTATTATTATCTGCGTTGAATGGTTATGATCATTAGTCACACTGATCGAGATCCCCTCACACCCATCAATGCCCAGACCAAGTTCGTCGTTCGCGCCGAGGCTGAGGCCGAGACCTCTTCCATCGACACTGAAAAGATGATCAAGGATGCCCAGGAGAAGGTGTGCTCACTTGTGGCCATTAGTTTCAATTTTTCAAGTGACGGAATAGTATCCGGCGGATGGGCTTTAGCCGGGTCGGGGTCGGGTGGTAAGGTACGATGTTGCTCACCTCCAACTTACCCTCATGACCTGGTGCCGTCTCGCAGTTCGATGCCATCGAGAACAAGCCCCAGGTCGCTCTGTACGGCGTTGGGGGTGTCTTCGCCCTCTTCCTGACCTCTCAGCTGCTGGGAGCCATCAACCATGTCCCCCTGGTACGGAAACCCCTCGTCCCGTTCCCTGATTCGTTCCCGATTGAATTATTTCCCAGCCTCTAACTTACTCGGTAAAACTATGCAGGTCCCCAAGATGTTCGAGCTGATTGGCCTGGGCTACAGCTCTTGGTTCACCTACCGCTACCTGCTCTTCAAGGTACGGTTTCTCCGTTGCAGGGCAAATGCCCGGGCTGTGCTGAGGGTTTGTTGGTGGTGGGGTTGGATCCAGGAATTTTCCCTCATCTGTTCGAACCTTGATCATGATCAAATCAGTAAGCATATTCACTCATGCTTTTAAACTTTTGGAACAGCTATGCTCTCTGCATGTTGGTGTGCGGTGAGGTAATTCCATTAGTCAGGACCCTTACCTACCAGTCTGCACATCCTAGCCAAGCTGAGTTATTAATTTTGAGGATCGAAGTTGATGCAAAAAATGGAGGCAGCCAAAAACTAGGTTGGACTATATGCCATGTGAGAAGGCTGGGATTAGGACGTTCTGTGGGGCAGGGCTAACTTTTTTACATAATTTCCTGTTGCCTCAGGGGTGGTGCAACATCTAACCAAAATGACCCCATCGTCCAACTTCGTAGATATCATAGAGAGGATGAAGAATCCGGTTTTATTTTTTTATTTGGCCCAGTAGCAAAAAAGTAACGGTCCTCCTAAGTTTGGGGCCGCAGGGGGGGGGGGGGGGGGGGGTCAAAGAAAAAATCTGACATTTTCAAACAATTTGGTACTTTCCAGGCACTTTTTTCTGGCCCTCAGAATGACAAGGGAGTGGAATTAGGGTGTTCCCCTTCTAAATACCAGTCAAAAAATGCTATTGGGAGAGAGGCCCACCACATATTTTGCCCAGGGCTCTCTCTCTCTCTCTCTCTCTCTCTCTCTCTCCACACACACAACGCCCTAACCAACACTTGTACAACGACGTACAGAGGGAGACCTCATTCTTTTTTTCTTCTTCCCGTCACTGTGAGTCTGTTTTCATTCTGGTGACTAGTGCTAGTTGATGTTATTCGATGGCCCCCCAATCAAAGGGCACTACCTGCGACAAGTGCGGTAATCAATTGCTTAGCGGCGATCACGGAAACTTAGTGCACCATCAGAATTCTCTTGCGTGCTTGGCTGCAGTCGAACAGAAGTCGAGATTCAGCGGTGCATCAAAGCAGTTCATTACCGGTTTTTTCCAGCCTTTGAGTGCTACAGCAGCTGATGGGGCGGCGGCAACAGTGCCTGATGATGATTTCCTATGTTTCAAACATTCCCAAAGGTCTCTAGACCAACCTCATTGGATAGGCCTTTGAAACGCTGTAGAATGAGCCTAATTAGACACCATTACATTATGTAGTGGCTGAGATAGTGACTGTACATTGGGTTCTGGAGCCGGGGGGGGGGGGGGGGGGGGGTCTGCCCAAGGGTGCCTCAGCACTTTTGGGGGATGGGGTCTTTCACTTTTTTTTTGCCCCCCCCCCCCCCCCCCCCCCCCCCCCCCCGCCCCCCGCCCCTTGCATTGCATGCAAAATATGTGAAGTGGATGTTGAAGGCACATGCTACACTCAAACCCTTTCTGCAACCCTATGCACACAAACACCTTGCTCGCACCAGGGGACTGTGAGGGGGCTATTAGTACCTATGAGAATCATCTAGCTGCACCTCATATGCTCATAGGGAAGAGTCATATATATACTAAGCAGTGTTTTGTATGGACCATCGAAAGAGCAATCTTGCCACGGCTCTGGGAGCTGCCGTGGCTACGGCCGCGGCACATCTATGACCTGACCTGTCCAAAGATCACTTAGAACATGCAGACGCATTAGGAAGCTAGCTTTGTCAAATGCCATGACTTAGTAAGCGCCACATGTGTCCTACATTCCTTACCTTCTCCCCACTTCCAAATTGACTTTCTAAACTTCCTAGTTCACTTATTGCATCTTCCCTACCTTTTGGAACATGTACATATGATCACTAGATCTGTCTCTTGCTTACCATTTTACAGCACTTTCTCTTCAATGTTTCCTTGCCTGTTTGACTTGGTCTTGAGAACTGCGATGCGGATTAAATCTGTAAATCCACTGGGACACATATAACGATGTTCCAACCTCTAATAAGGACTGAGCCATCCTCATACCTCCTTTGTGTTGTACTCCCTCTTCATGCATGCCATACTTCTTGTTGTACTCCCTTGTGATCACTACCAGGCCTTATTGAGATGAGCACCTTGGGCGCATACCTGCTTTGTTCATTCTGTTTGTTGCACTGCCTTCTCTTGCTTGCAACCTGCTACCTAAATGTATGGCATGTCTGATCCTCAGGGGGCAAACACCAACGGCAACTGGTTGAGTTGCCGGTATGAGAGTTGGATGTTAGTTTTATCCACGACATGCATGCAATCCTGTACAGTCGAGTCGCTGATGATGTCCAAATGTGTACCCTCGTGTTATCATGTTATATAACCCTTTGCATTTACCACATGACATGCCTCCACATGCAACATACAGTCCGGACGCCAGGAGCTGCTCCAAGATGTTGAGGCCTTGCAGGCCAAGATCAGCAGCTCTGAATAAGCTGATGTACCCTGTAAGCTGATGTACTCTATAAGCTGATGTCGAGGCCACAGCCAGTCGTACGTCGCCAAGCCTTCGGCATTTTGTATTTATATCTGTTTGGTTCTAGAGATGCTAGTATGGATTACGCCAGTCGAGTAGTAATGCTGTACACTCCACCTCATGTGCAGCAGCCACTGGACGAGAGATGTGTAAATATTTGTGGGTTTCAACAATGCGCCCCCCTACTCAACCCACGTATGAGATACGTTAGTTAGAGCAATCAGAGATTGTGGACTTTCATGAGTGAGTAATCACTCTCTGCTAGAACCATAAAAAGGCCAACCTTCGGAAGCTCGGTTTAGGAAGTGCAAAATCGCATGGCCAAGTCCCACTTCAAGTGTTAATCCTTTAAAAAAAACACTGGGAAGATGAGTTTAGGACGTGCTCAGACGACTGATCTTGTTTTGTTTGATAACAAGATGAAGAAATATCGTAACTTTTTGGACTCGTGATGATGAAGATGATGGTGCCCCAACGTGCTTGTCACAAAGGCCAGGATAAGTCGGAGATTAAATTCAGCTGAAGAAACACTGACAACGTCTCCCATCCATTCGTTCCCTACCTAAACAAGCAAACACAGCTTGCGAATTGAACCTTCTAAATGAGGGAGAGAGAGGTGTGCTGACTGCTGGGCAGAGCTTTGGCGCTTGGTAGGGCTTGACGTCGGGACCAACGTAAACTTATGAATAAACGAGAGGCTTGCATAACGGTACAAGTGGCTTTTGAGGTGTGTGTGTTGCCCATCTGTATCGGGAGCACAGGACTCGTGCGATGTGTATGCCATTCGGGCCGCGAATGATGAGAGCTTCTTTCCGTCCCATCTTCGTCTCGACCACCTGTTCGGTGCCACCTGTTGCCACAGCCTGTACATTCAAGCCAAGCCAAACATTTGTACCAAAACCTGTACTGCAAGCTACGCTGCTGCAAGCTGCTGCCCAAAAGCTGTTCGGGGCCTGCGATAGACCTCTCTCTCCATCCTCTTTTAAAACAAAGGGCTTCATCATGGCTGACGCTGCAGCTAAGTCGCGATCCTTCCGCAAGTACACCTTCCGTGGTGTGGACCTCGACCAGCTGCTGGTGCGTCTATGAAAAAAGCTTCTTTCATCCAATTTTATTCCAATTTGTTCGATTTGTTGCATTGAGGGACTTGGCTTGCCCCCAACGCTCATGGCATAAAAACAAATCTTCGCTTTGTGCCTCCTGCTGCGCAGGACATGTCCAGCGATCAGCTGGTCGAGCTCTTCCACGCCAGGGCCAGGTGCGTGCGATGTTCGGCGGCGTATTTCGATCAACTGTCGTGTCGGCCTGGTAATTGAGCAGCCATCGATGAAAGTAGCAGCGCGGCGATGCAGCAGTAGCAGCAGGGCATAATATAGCAGCGTCTGGTAGCTTTCACGGAGCTATGCGGACGCAAGGGCGTTTTTTGAGTCTCAGATTGCATGCTAGATTGCAGGAGGTGCAACTAAGCATGCTCTCTCCATAAGCTGACCAGGATTCGTGGAAGACATGGAAGGACAGCACATGCAGCATTGTCAGTTTCTCTGTTTTTGCCAGGAATGACGACAGCTGTGTACATTAGAATGTGGGCATGTGTGTGTGGTGAGGGTGGGGGTGTTATGGACATTGCCTCGCTCCTAATCTCACGAATGCTCCTGCTACATTGCCTTGGCGGCTTCATGCAGCTTGTTTTGGATCCATTTTTAGTGCTCCTAGGTTTTGATTGGCATGAATGACCTGCTGATAGCAGAGCCGCTGAAGAACAGAGTGTGGACGCACATAGCTTAGTTTTAGTTCTGTGGCACTAATCAGGTCTATGGTGACTGTGCTAGATCCACAGGTTATATCTTCTGCCGAGCAGTCCAGGACCTTCCAACAGTGCAGGCTTCAAAAGCAGTTGCTTAGTGGTATCTCTGTTGAGATGTTTCAGGAAATGTTATATTCATATTGTGTCCACTGCACTGTTCCGGACAGTTTCAGCTACATCCTACACAATCCGCAGGTGCTTCAAAACACCAGTCAATTGTGCTTAATTTTCAACATTATAACCTTCCAGACATGTATCATTATGCCCACTGAGAAATTATTTTATACTCTCGCCACCCAGGCGCCGATTCCAGCGTGGACTCAAGCGCAAGCCTCTTGCCCTGATCAAGAAGCTGCGTAAGGCCAAGAAGGTGAGTCCTCCTTGTTTACTTGGTTAGCAAATAAAATATGGGCTGCATGAACATTCTCACAAAACAATAATTCCTCGAAGTGTGCTTGTAATCATTCGCTTTCTACAGATCTGTACATCTGTGATACCTCTGCTTCTTACTTTGTAGGGAATGAGAAAGAAACTTCACCCAATATTAGAGAAGAATAACTGCAACTGCATTGTGTTCTCCATAGGTAACAGCAGCAGCCGCAGCTGCTATTAAATACGTCAACGCTGCTATGTCTAATATTTGTTTGTTTCCACGTTCTTTTGTAGGAGGCTGAACACGGCGAGAAGCCCGAGGCTGTCCGCACTCACCTGCGTAACATGATTGTTGTGCCTGAGGTGAGCAACAAACATTGTTTAAGATAAATGTTTCTGGAGCCCGTGGGATTTGGTAGACTTCACAGAATGAATGTGTGGTACGAGCACGACAAGAATCAATCTGCTTTGTGTAGTAGCGCTTGCATTGCTTCTCGTATTTGTCCTGCTATATCCACTTTATGTGTGGTGTGGAGGGCTGTTAGTTAGTCCAGTTTTTCAATGCACGGTTATGGTTATGGTTACGGTTATGGTTCCGTTCGCTGGGAGGAGTTTGGATGGGTGGAACCTCAAAATTACCTTCGGTCCCCTTCTCTGCTTTTGTGGTCCAGTTGAGGCCTATGTATCCAAGTTTCCAACAGCCTGCAGCCTGAGCAGGGGGGGTGGGGGTGTATTCTGTTACTGACTTTGTGAGCACTTCCTAGCTATCCCAGCCTGACTGTTCTTTTGCCGACTTCCAGCTGCAGAAGTAAGCACTGCTTGTCTGCACTGCATGTCATTCCCTTCATTATCCCAACCCTGCATGGCGGTACTAGCAAGTCTTAGGCATTTTTACTTTTAGCTGCCTTTCGCAAGTCCGGACAATTCCTCTGGGCGGTGCTAGCTTAACAAAGAGGAGGCACTTGGGGCAGCTTTGATTGAAGCTGCCTTTCGCTAGTCCGCCCATGAACTGCCCTAGCTATGTCTTTTTATTTAACCAAATCTGGCATAAAATCGTTACTTTTATAAAACCATGAACATTGATCTACACCCGCATCTGTCCTGCAGACTGTACTAAACTAAATCTGTGTGTTTCCTTCAGATGATTGGCTCCGTGATTGGAGTTTACAACGGTAAGACCTTCAACCAGGTTGAGATTAAGCCCGAGATGGTCGGCTACTACCTGGCCGAGTTCTCCATCTCTTACAAGCCTTGCAGGCACGGACGCCCTGGTCTTGGAGGAACCGCTGGTCGCTTCATTCCTCTCAGATAATTGTTTGGAGAGTGCTAGCTACCTTAGAACGTGTAAGACACCACACTGACGATCTTAGTATTGATTTCTCCCCCCTCCATCAAAGCATGTTTGCATGTATGTTACATTCCAGGGGTAGCCGAAGAGACTAAGGGACCTGCTCAACCATGGTATCAGAAGGGGCCAAAACGAAGGCATGTGATATTAGAATAAGTCCTGTTAATCCCTCGGGCAAGTACGGTTTGTGCAATTGCATGAAGCCATGGGCGCTTTGAAACCTACTCAAGTCAACTCAAACTTCCTTAGCTATCTACTCAAACAGCAGATTAACCCGCAGCAGTTTGTAATGTGAAACAGTACTAACCACATCTGTTTTACGTCGGTGTAATACAGTAAATGAATATAGGTTTAGATTCTGTTTCATCGAGGGCAAATAGTACAGCGCTGTGGGGAAATTGTGGGTTAGGCACTGGTGCGGAGAAATAATTCATTTTATCAAGGGCGGCATGGCTGATTGGCTGCAAGGATCTAAGTACCTGCAGTTCCGCACCAGTGACTTCATACATTTATACGGGACGGCGATATGATAACACGTCATCATTCCGCCAGTCTGACTAGGTCCAGCTTATCGTTTATATACAATATCGTATGAAGCAATTTGTATGGTATCATACTCACCTTTGGTCAACATCATATGACATGCCGGCTCCTACATATCTGGGGCTATTTGGAGGTACACAAAACTGGTTATTTACATTTTGTTTACAGCCCTATGAGAGTTAACGTGGCACACACGCCAAGCCCCCCCCCCCCCCCTGTTTGGGAGTGAACACGCACGTTTCCTTCAAAATGTGCATGGCACCCAAGGGAGCACGCACGTCCCAGTAAACATCTGACATAGTGACATCTGTCGAAAAAGGTGTGTGTAAACACGCGCATACGAATGAAAGTGTGTCTCCACACGCCTTTACCCCCTTGCAGTGTGTGCGTTCACTATGCTGAACTACCCTGATTATTAACAAATGAAATATTGAATCATTGGCGAGATTTGCTCATTTTTTACCAGGGTCATGTGTGCACGTCCATAATGAGTCTCCGCTATCCAGCAAGCAGTGTGCAGTACTCTCCCACCTATCTCACTATCTGCAATCAAGCAGCTTCAAGATTTGTCAGCAAAGAAGTCGCGAAAAATAATTTGTCAGGTCAACTCAGTACTCAATAGTCGATATCCCATCCCTACTTAAGTACTGATGTGCCACCCAGGGTTGTTCAGGAGGACCCCCAGCTCTGCGTCCTGAGAGTCTGAGACGCAACCAATTTCCTAGCCTGCGTCCTAAGAGGCAACTGACCAGCAACCGACCCATAATCGACCGCGGTCGCAACCGACAGCCTGGGTCCTGCGACGCAACCAACCCACTGAAGCTACGTCTGTGACGCAACGGACCCTCCCCACGTTGCGTCTCGGGATGCAACGGACCCTTCGACGGTGCGTCTGCGACGCAGGAAAAAGTTCCTGAAAAAACCTGGTACTACCACCGTCAAGCAGAAGCCATTCAGTTTGTTCAGTTAGACATGTACAGGTCAGCAGTCCACACCAGGAGCGCGAAGCGCGCTGGCAGGTCGGTTCTCTAGGAGTGAGAGTGTAGTAAGCTGCGTTACGTGCCTGTGCAACTTAAGATTAAGAACGCAGTCAACAACAATTCGAAGCTTTTCTTCCGTGCCTCCTGAGTCCCCAGAATTCAGAGCAATCTATCCTCTCTATCCTCTGACCTAGAAATTTGAGCACGGTGCCTCTATCTCCGTATCGTAGCGCACCCCAAACTCTACCCCTCTCAGAGCCTCGGACTCTAAGCACAATGGGTGAGGATCAAGCGCATTGGACTTTGCGCAGCAGCCAGAGTGCGATACCTTCATTTTGCAATATACACATGTCACCAATCCATCGCTGGTTGCGACCCCCTCAGGTTGTGGCTCTTCAGCCCCTGTACAGGTACAGGATGTCGCCAAGAAGACCGTCCCGACTAACATCGCGTAAGTTATTGTGGTCTCCCAATCCTGGCTGCGCCAACCATCTTGCACTCCGAGCTTTGTCTGGCATTCCCGTATCGGTGTTTCCCATGCGGATATGTTGCCGACTAGAGTACCTCGTGTATCGTATTCCCGCTGGACTATCGTGAGAAAGGCGCACCTCCTTTGGAGTCAAACCTTGACCTTCAACTTGGTTACTTAGCTGTGGAGAAAAGGCCCCTCGTATTCAGCTGTAACATCAAACAGGCACAAGGGGTCTAAGTGGATGGGTGGGTGTTTGCCAAGAGGGTCAGGCAATGTGAGGATCCTCTATCATGAACACGGGGTGGGGTGCGTGCAGTCATATGTGCACTCAAGCATGAATGGGACGATTTGTTTTTTGCAAGGCAGGGCAGCTTCCTACCAGCTGCATTACCAAGACATTGGGTCAAGCTGCAATGGAATACCCATCATGTCTGCTTTAAGGCACACTACGGATAGCTAGCTCTAGGTTTGGCCTATGGGTGGGTAAAAAGAGCCGTCTACACAGCTGCAACACGCAGCCAAAAAAATAAATAGTGAGAATTGGGGCCTGGTCAACATCCAGCTGACTCTTCCTCTAGACTGTCCACATTATTAAGGACCGGCATATCATATGATGTTGACCAAATGCGAGTATGATATCATACAAATTGCATCATATGCTATCATATATAAATGGTAACTTCAGCCTAGTTAGACTGTCAGCATCATATGATGACATGATATCATATGATATCATATAGCCGTTCCGGAGTATTCATCCATGCTTGCTTTTTCTATCCACAGGCCTACCGCACCTGCTGCAGCCGCTGCTGCTGTAGTAACCAAGGCGCCCCCTGCTGTTGAAGCACCAGCAGTTGAGGCACTTGCTGTTGAGGCACCTGCCCTAGAAGCACCTGCTGTTGAAGAGCCTGCTGTTGAAGAGTCAGCTGTTGAAGAGTCAGTTGTTGACGAGCCAGCTGCTGAACCTCCTGCAGCCGAAGAGCCAGCTGCAGAAGCACCAGCTGAGGATGCTCCTGCTGAAATGGTGCGTGTGTAAATGTCATGAGAAGGCCTGGTGGGGCGTGGTATTAAGGGAGCCATGTCTACGGCGGGAAGTGATGCATGTGTATGTGTAATGATAACGCCTGGTGGGGCGTGTTATTAATGAAGTCCTGTCTTACGGTGGGAAGTGGTGCGTGTGTATATGTCATGAGAACACCTGGTGGGGCGTGGTATTAAGGGGGCCCTGTCTTACGGCAAGAAGTGGTGTGTGTGTATATGTAATGAAAACGCCTGGTGGGGCGTGGTATTAATAAAGCCCTGTCTTACGGTGGGAAGTGGTGCGTGTGTATTTGTAATGATAACGCCTGGTGGGGCGTAGTATTAGCGGAGCCCTGTCTTGCGGTGGGAAGTGGTGTGTGTGTATATGTAATGATAACGCCTGGTGGGGCGTGGTATTAAGGAAGCCCTGTCTTACGGCAGTAGAGAGCGGGCTACTACTTTACCTGGACAGTGCTTCCATGGCGATTGACAGCGAGAGCGAACTCTAAAGTGCACCTCCGTAGGGATTCAAACCCAGCACCTTCTTCAGTCGAGCAAAATTATCAACCATTGAACCACTTTCCAAACCGGGATGTGTAAATGTATGTATGTACGTCACAATCCAGGGGGTATCTAATTTGGCTAATAGACTTGCCCAACCTCGAATAATCAAGATAATCTTAGACTTTCAGGAGGGGCTATATTAAGAAGGTAAGCGCTTTCAGATCTGGTCCCCAACAAATTGCAAGAGCACGTCAGAGGACCTGGGATCAAGCACAAGTAGATCATTCAATTGCATGAACATGCCCCTGGTGAAGGATGTTTCATAACTAAGTTGCGATCCACTGTTAGTTCATTTGGCGGGCCCTGTGAATGTCATCTCTTTTTGCCACAAGACCATCAATTATAGGGGACTGTCTTGAGCCGCATGTTTCACGCTAGGGTTGAGAGGAGGCCATTATACAGCCATGCATGAATGTCCCTTACGCCCTTAAGCACTCCCACTTGTACTGTGCTTAGTGCATCAAAAAACTTGTGCTGGGAAGATTGTTTTTCTCTTTCTTCAGTTGGTCGGCCCTGGCCGAGTAATGCATCCCTACCAGCAACCCTAGTTCATTGGGTGGTGTTCAGGTTGGGAAGGTTGTTTTCAGGGGACCTGTCGCACATGCAGTTTTCATGTCGGCCGCATACTCGGCAATATCTCCAGGTCCGGCAGTACAGTAGTGTGTGTAGGCGCTGGTGTAGACGTGTCTACAGGGTGATCTCATAATCGGTAACCCTGTAACCGTTGGTTTGTTTGGATATGACAAATGTCAAGGTTCGCAAGTCACAGCCAAACGAGCCAGGACCCCTGAAGTCCCCCCATACACGCACCAGGGCCAACGATGAGGGGGCCCCGGGCAACCTGCTATTTTCTCCCTGCCTGGGGAAGTGAGTTCAATTGGACCTTGGTATATATAAGGTGTGAAGGTGAACCCTGCCTGATGGCAGGTAGCAAGCTTTTATTTTCAGCTACGTGCAGCAGATTCTAGGCAACTCCCGGATGGGCTACCGAGCCAAACTAAATGCCACCTAGCACACCTTGACACAGACACAATTAGCTGCCCAGAACTGCTGAAATAGTTGGGGTTAGCTCAGTAGCTGGCTCAAGGAGCTGCCTAGAAGCTACTGCTTGTAGCTGATAAGAAAAGCTATGAGCTGGTGGCAAGGGTCGTGTCTTGTTGATTTGGCCCTTCCCAATATTGAGGATGGACAAGCCTATTTAGCCTATTTGGGGACGCCCTTAGCCGGCTGGACTGTAATACACATGCACAGGGGTCCATAATGACAAGCACTCCATGCCTTGGTCCTCAAACCATCGCTGGCATGTATGTATGAATGTATTAAACAATCTGCTCATCCTCAAGTTCTCAAGAAGCCAGGAGTTTCATACTCCCAATGTACTGCTTCCCACCAAATGACCTAACATCATAGTCCCCCCCTCCATTATTGCAGGAAATGGACGACACTGATGATACAGCCCTGCGCACTGCCATCCTAGAGGCCCTCAAGGGTGAAGATCCTAGTGCGGGTGTGGCTGCTGCTCTGGCTGGCGCACCTGGTGCTAAGACTCTCGACGTATCCGACGCATCCATGGATCTCCAGGCTGGCATTACCGTAGCAACTGCAGTGAAGTCATCCACGACTCTTACCTGCTTCAATCTTTCCAACAACGCTTTCGCCTCTGATTATGAGGAGATGGCTGATGCTTTGGCTGCCATCCTCAAGGAGAACACTGTTCTGCAGGTGCTGGACATCTCAGGTATTGGAATCGGAACCCGTGGCACGAATGTTGTGGCCATGTCCTTGGCTGCCAATGCCACCCTGATCGAGCTCAGAATGGATGGAAACCCAGGGGTCGGAGATGAAGGTGCCTCGGTCATGGGAGCAGGTATTAACGCCAACACACATCTAGTCAAGCTGTCCATGGCTGACTCTGGTATCACGGACGAGGGAGCAGGTTACTTTGCTGCGGCTCTTAATTCTAACGCTGCCCTCCAGTACCTGGATCTCTCAGCGAACTTGATTACTGCCGCTGGTGCCAAGGAACTGGCGGATGTACTGACAACGGAAGTGTCTATGGGTCTCCCCTGGGTTCTGCTGGATCTGTCGGGTAACATAGGCATTGGAGATGAAGGCGCGATTCATCTGGCTGATGCTTTGGAGGACCCCAATGCATCCCTCCAGCAGTTGAAGCTTAGCAACTGTGGCATTGGGGATGATGGTGCATGTGCCTTGGCATCATCTGAAACGCCCCTGGAGGTGTTGGATCTCAGGAACAACCCAGGCATCGGTGATAAGGGCACGGCCGCCCTTAATGAAGTCACAAAGACCAAGGTGGTGTTTTGAATGACTGGCCAAGATTAGAGCCTATACCGGGTCTTGCCAGAGGGCTAGGTCTTGTATCATGTGCGAGGTCTGGTGTCATGTGCTAGGTCTAGTATCATGTGCTAGGTCTTGTATCATGTGCTAGGTCTGGTGTCATGTGCTAGGTCTAGTGTCATGTGCTAGGTCTTGTATCATCGCGCACAACGGTTGGGCAGGTCACCTGCCATTCATTGCAAGGATCTTATATTCCAAGACAGTAACAGATCAGATATATGATATGTGACCGTCTTCATGTCTCAAATGTACATGTGATTTTTTTCATAGACCTGGCAAATAGGCTAGGTGATTTCAGTTTTGGACGAGGTCGCATCCAAGAGGATAGGAGGAGCGGACACCATTTTGTTCAGGAGGGGGGGCTGATTTTATTGCTTGCCACAGCCTGGCCACAGTTTTATTTTGTTAACCTGTTCCCATTACCACTGACATAACTTGAACTTTGTTACATAGCTCCAGCCAGCAATTTGGCTGCTCACCGTCTTCGGCAGTAAAATTAATTACTAGGGAAAATGTAAACGTTATCAAAGCAATCGAAAATCAGTCGAAAATATAATCATCATTATCACAATATACTTGGTCCAATCTCTTCATACATTCATGGGAAAACAGAGCTTCGCACGACCTTCCACTTCTGGATTGCAGCACTCCCACTAAGTGCGCCTACTATTTTGTAGGATTGGCAATGCCATTCGAACTGAATCCTCGATTTCGCTGGTTTGCGTCGGGAGATCCACCTCCTGGGGTGAAATTCCTTTCACAACTTTAAGGAAGATGTAGGTGGCTCACATGGACCACATCTGGCCATCTGTCCAGCCTCCGGGTGGCAGCTGACGGCACCATTCTCCCTAGGATAGCAACAACCGACCTCACCAGGGTTTACAATTACTACAAAAAGCAATTTCCAAAGGGGGACAGGGGGGGAAGCTCATTTATATGGACGCTGGCTAACTGGATTACCTCCCCAGTGGGGTACTGGGGAATAGGCCGCCCTCTTGGCCCACACTACCATGACCCAAATGGGGTATTGGGGAACAGGCCGCCCTCTTGACCCCCATTACCATGACCCAAAATACCTGGGACAAGCTCAGACCTGACCTCCTCTTGACCCCGGCTCAACGAACATGCTCCAATCCCACCTCATGACCCCCCATCCATCAATTCACTTTCCAACCTCAACCGCTTAGGGCCGCCCTCAAGCTCTGCACCAAACTCCACACCCATGCCACCGTCTCCTCTCATTCCATTGTCGGATGCAGAAGACACATGGAACAGGCCCAAAACCCTCCCCTAGGGGGATGATAGCCCCCCCCCCCCCCCCCCCCCCTATTGGTGGATGGCCCCAGTGAAAGAAAACGGGCCGGCCCCCTCACGCCTCGTAACAAGGCGTACTACCGGTATTTATTTATTTAGGTCCTTGTCCTGAGCATACACGGCCAATTGTCCAGCATCTCCTGGAGATCCCTATAAATCCTTCTAGAGCACTGTTGGCTAAAATATTAATGTCATCTGCATACGGTACCGGAACATCAAATGTGAAATACTGGTGTATGCAGTTATTCCAACCCGCGCTCCTTGTTCGTTAGTGAAGCATCGGTGAACATCATTCACAAACAGTGAGAAAATAATCAGGCTCAAGGGACTTTCTTGTTCGATTCCCCGGCAGGATTGACCCACTGATGTTACACCCTCATACTCCTGTAACTGTCAGCGTATACTACTAGGACACGAGTGCCTTATTGGCATCTGATCAGATGCCATTAAGGCACTCGTGTCCTAGTAGTACAGCTGACAATAATGCCTGACTCATTCATCATTTTCATGACGCTTGCCGAGTTTCACTAAGCAGCCCTGCACTTCTACCCGGAGTAGCTTCCCAGTGTCACAATCCGGTCAGACGGCATCCAGCTAAGGGCTGCACTACAACAGACAACAAAGTTAACGATTCGAAACAGCATAGAGGCAGAACACTGCGGAACACATGTCTGAAGCTATTTGCATTTGTAATTCATTTTTAGGTTGGGCTACTCCTCTGAACTCTTAGCACGGAATCACGGGTCAGTCAGTACCAATCAAATGCCACTTGACTGGGATTTGTTTTTTAACATTCTGCAGTCTCAGGCGCAGCCGAAGCTTAATTTGGCCTGCACATTTTAATTGCCCAGCCACGTGCTCAATACGCCTTTCCCAGTCTAACCCTGACTGTCGGACTCCTGGCGCCAGCCTGTGGGATCTAACGAGACCCACCACGAGCCATTAGGTGGCGAGGATCAGCTAACGACCGTGTAACTACCGACTAGTTACCCGAGTAGCCGCAAACCCTATCTTCCTGTCCGGTGTACAAGGGTAAGATAGGGCCGACGCCTCAAGAGAAGAGGGTTTACCTAGGTACTTAACGAAGTATCTAGATATCCTCTCGGTCTGGTTGCAGGGATCATTCCCCCGCCTTGAGGTTACTCACGTACACGCACGAAAGGTATTTCGTATACCACACAGCCCCATCGAACTGGCACTCGTCAGAGGAGCCGAAACGAGAACGAGACGTTGTATGAAGACCAAAACTGGGGAGGACGATGCCACCGCATGGAACTGTGTGTATCGTATAAATCGTATCACGAAGGCCTGGCACCGTGAGCCCGCGCGAGCCTGCCGTTACTACCCGCGGGTATGCCCGTTAGTACGCTTCATTGCGGTTTTCGTTTTTGGCGGAGCCCCTCCTTCTGGCTCCAGCGAGACCCTTAGCAGAACCAGCAGGGAGAAATGCTAACGTAGCTGTGCGCCTGCGGCACGAAAACACGGTATGGTGTGGAGGGCATTCCTGGAGAAAAGCGGGAGACAAACGACCAACGCAGTAGATTTTCGGTCGGTTTCGACGGTTTGAAAACAGCCACACAGCTACACAGCTGTCCTTGGACCTCATAAAAGACCTCATAAGACATCATAAACAAGTCCTAGGCACTTAGGCAGCGTCGCAAGCGACGCGGAAAATTGGCGGAGAGTGTTGGCCACGGAATCGAGCGGGCCGAAGCCAGTTAGTTACGAGACCGTTGGCTGACGTGTCAGGCCTCGTCTCGGTCTCGGTCGCGGTCGGTCGGACGGACAACGGGGTGACGATTTGGCGGAGCCCCCCCTTCTTGGGGGCGAGAGCCCCCAGATTCACCCCGTTGTCGCCCGTTGTCCGTCTGTTCGACCGACCGTCTGCCGACTGTCCGACCGACTGTCCGACCGACTGTCCGACTGACCGTCCGCGCCCGACCGACGACCGAGACGAAGCCTGACACGTCAGCCAACTGTGTCATAACTAACTGGCTTCGGTCAGCTCCAACGCCATCGTTGCCACCTGTCGTTCCGTTGCAACACTCTCCGCCAATTTCCCCCGTCGCTTGCGACGCTACATAGGACTTGTTTGGTCGTCATTTCAAGGTTTGGAAATAGCTACACAGCTCCGCAGCTGTCCTCGGGCCTCGGGACAGAATGAAAACCGTACCCGTTGGAAAAGACTCGACCCCTGGACTCGACCGCGACCGCTCTACGATCCTCGCCGATCCACGCTGCCCGACGCTGCCCTCTTGGGACACCTTTCCGGGGTCTGAACGGACTTAATTACAATTAACAATTGTACTGCAGTAATTAAGTCCGGTACAATTGTTAATTAAGAAAGTACGTCACGTGCGGCACAGCGCTCTCTCTTGGGACACCCTTGTGCTCCCGTTGTGCGATAATTAACGCCACGCAGACGTTCGCTTGCATCTTCTTCCTTTCATCCTTTCTTAAGCTCTGAAAGTCACCAAAGCCGAGCTAGCTGGCTATTTTCTTTCTCGTGACTGGAGATGCAGCAAAAAGAGGGACGCGTCCGTTGCGCGTTCCTTTCCTTTCTTTTGGCTGCTGCGTGCTTGATCGGGCACCAGAGGAGCGTCTTTTCGTCCCTCATCGCGTCTGGTCGTGTCTCATATCATCTTGTTTCGCTCGACCCTGCTTTTTCACGCGCGCTTGCATGACCAAATCGTTCGTTCTATTGCGCCCATGCCTGCAGAGGTTCTTCCACGACCACATCGTGGGTGAGGACAGCAAGGTAATATTCCCCCTCCGGCCTGCATGTCTTGGAGTCAGGCATGGAATGCAAGGCAGTTGGTTGTGACTATTTGTTGGCACTGCTAAAGGAGGCAAAGCAGAGACATAAATCGGGCTGTAATCCCCTAAGTATGTTGCTGGTGATGTGCTAGTGCTTGGGACTGAAACAAAAGAACTTTGGCTGGTCCTTGACTGTCCTGGAGCTAGCAAGGGAGTTGTATGTAGGGCATGAGCTTTCAGACACAGGCTGGTATGCTCCACCATCTTCAGGTGGGTAGGACTTTCCACGTGCCCTGATGTTGTACATGCACATGCACACACACCACATAAACTCTACACATTGCGCGCACACACATGCACCACACAAACATGACACACACACACATGCACACATACCACACACCATACAAACACCACACACCTCTCTTACACACACACATGCATCACACAAATACGGCTCACACACACACACACACACACAAACATACACCACACAAAAACGACACACGCACACATGCACGCACACATAAACAACACGCAACTCACTCACAAGTACACACACCGACACAGTTACACACAACACACAGATTTGCGCACACATGCACACCATATAAACACCACACACAAAACACACACATATACCGGTAATATTGTTTGTTCAAATGACTTTTTGACTCATGCCTTCACTGGTGCACATGCATTTGAATAGGTATGACCAATGCATGGAGCAGTGCAAGAGCCACCTAACAAAACAGAGAACAATGTGGACATACATGCACATGCCCCCCCCCCCCCCCCCCCCCCCCCCCTTACTTCTCTGATCCGCGTCAGTGGAGCGATTTTTTGTGGACATCAGGACATGCTGTCACATACTGATCGAAGCTACTTTTCTGGGCTTCCACATTATGCATGTCCTCAATGTGACGCCCAGTGTTTTGTATTACAGATTTGTGCAGGCCAGTTTGAGTAGGTACCTGGGCTACTCAAGCCTGATTTCAGGATTGTTGCGTAGCCATCGCATGCCGTAGCATGAAGCGCCCCCGTTATATAGGGGGGGGTACTGAGGGCAGAGCCCCCCGGGATTTTTTTGTTAGGATTCCTTGAGGAAACATGCATTTTGCACAAGAATGACAAGTGTTACACATATTTGTAACAACTGTGCCAAGCTTGTGAATTGTAAATAAAATGAACCCCTAGGAATTAGTCAACTACCCGCGGGCACATATGGAGTCCAGTAGGGCATCATGAAAAATGTAATCACCAACATCATCACATCATCATCAACCATCACTGCAGGCAGGCAGCTGAACCTCGCATTCAATGCATGCCGGTCCATGGGTCACAGCCTTCCACCAGCACTATGCAGGACCACAACACCACATGAAGACAACACTTTGGGTTGCAACAACTCAACTTTTTCCTGGGTTTCCTGTCGTTGCCCAAGGCAGGGTAGGGAAGGGCCAATTTGGGGAAGGGGTGCATTGTGTACTAGAGGGGACTTGTAGCATCCCCCCCAAAGCCATGTTAATTGACTAGCACAATGAAAAAAATCACCAGCTGGTTTAAACCTGCCTTGTCAACGCTTCTTAAAATTTGATGGATCATGCATACAAAAGATTATCACATGTTCACTCATACTGAATAGTACCTGTGTGGGTTAAGAATGACACTGGCCTGATTTGTTTTTTAGAAGAATCCAAAGACTTTTGAACAAGCCTACTGATAGCCGAAGGAGGATATGGGAATGCGCTGAGCACTAGATGTGTTGGGAATGCCATGCAGTAATGTCCCTTGATCTCAGGTGCTTTTATTGATGGGCAATAGACGTTATTGATGTGCTTCAATTGCTGGGCACTACACGTGTTTGTACTGCTAAGCATTGCAATTGATTGTATTCCTGGCCAATATATGTGTGCACCAGCACTTTGCATGACCACAACACTTTCCGGATGTTTCCTATGGTTGCCCAAGGTAGAGGTGGGAAGGGCCAAGGCAGAGGTGGGAAGGACCAAGGCAGAGGAGGGAGGGAGGGAGGGATAAAAAACATCTTAGTCTGTGGAGTCCACTTTGGTATGATGAGCGGTATGCACTGGAAGGGGAAGTGCCCATATTGCAGGCCGTGTTGGGATAATTCTGGTAGCCTGAGGAAGAAAGGGGGATGCTTTAAGCACTAGACGTGCTAGTAATGCCAAGCAATAAAGTACCTTCATCTCAGGTGCTTTTCTTGTTGAGCACTAGACGTACTCAAGGTGCTTCTTTTGATGGGCACTACATGTGCTTGTACTGCCAAGCACTGTAATTGCTGCTTGGTTTACTGCTGATCACTGCAAGTGCTTATTTTTCTGGCCACTATATGTCATTTTACTTCTGAGCACTATAATCTTGAATAGAGTTTGAATTCAATTGAATTGTGAGGACTACGGGTCTAACACGCACTTGGAATGATGGCCTCGAGAGGTACCTGAATTGCAGAGCAGTTGAGGTGCTTGTACTGCTGAGAACTAGAAGTGCTTGAACTGCTAAGCACTAGAAGTTGTTTCTTTTAAAAGCTGCCAGCAATACAGTGTTTGGAGGCAGATTATTTTGTTGATATAATGGTGATATGAGAGCAGGGTACTTCAGGAGGACCCCCAGCTATGCTGCCTGAGACGCAACCAAGTGCATAGCCTGCGTCCTGCGACGCTACGGACCCTTCCTTCAGGCCAACAGACCATCCCAATGTTGCATCCTACGACGCAACGGACCCTTCGACGTTGCGTCTGCGACAGAGGACGCAGCGTCCTGAACAATCCTGTATGAGAATAAACCCCAATATTTTGAAGACGTGTATTGCCAAGTAACCATCTGGATTTCTTTGCATCATGTTTCTCTGGGTCCTGCCTCTCTGTCTCCTGTTTCTTTGTCTCATATTTTTCTGCCTCCTGTTTCTCTGTCTCCTCTTTCTCTCTCTCATGTTTCTCTGTCTCCTGTTTCTCTGTCTCCTCATTCTCTGTTTCCTTTTTCTCTGTCACCTCTTTCTCTGCCTCATGCATCTCTGTCTCCTCTATTTCTGTCCCAAGTTTCTCTGTCTCATGTTTCTCAGTCCCATGTTTCTCTGTCTCAGGTTTCTCTGTCTCCTCTTTCTCTGCCTATGTTTCACTGTCTCTTGTTTCTCTGTTTCCTCTTTCTCTGTCCCATGTTTCTCTGTCTCTTGTTTCTCTGTCTCATGTTTCTCTGTCTCATGTATGCAGTCTATGCTTCTCTGTCTCTTGTTTCTCTGTCTCCTCTTTCTCTGTCTCATGTTTCTCTGCCTCATATTTCTCTGTCTCTTGTTTCTCTGTCCAATGTTTCTATGTCTCATGTATGCAGTCTATGCTTCTCTGTCTCTTGCTTCTCTGACTCATGTTTCTCTGTCTCATGTTTCTCTGCCTCTTGTTTCTCTGTCTCTTGTTTCTCTGTCTCTTGTTTCTCTGTCTCATGTTTTCTGCCTATGTTTCTCTGTCTCATGTTCCTCTGTCTCGTGTTTCTTTGTCTCATGTTTTCTGCCTATGTTTCTTTGTCTCATGTTTCTCTGCCTCATGTTTCTCTGTCTCATGTTTCTCTGTCTCGTGTTTCCTTGTCTCATGTTTCTTTGTCTCATGGTTCTCTGTCTCATGTTTCTCTGTCTTATATTTCTCTCTCTCATGTTTCTTTGTCTCATGGTTCTCTGTCTCATTGTTCTTTGTCTCATGTTTCTCTGTCTCATGCTACTCTGCCTGTGTTTCTCTGTCTCTTGTTTCTCTGTCTCATGCTACTCTGCCTGTGTTTCTCTGTCTCTTGTTTCTCTGTCTCATGCTACTCTGCCTGTGTTTCTCTGTCTCTTGTTTCTCTGTCTCATGCTTCTCTGCCTATGTTTCTCTGTCTCTTGCTTCTCTGTCTCATGTTTCTCTGTCTCTTGTTTCCTTGTCTCATGTTTCTCTGTCTCATGTATCCTGTCTATGTTTCTCTGTCCTATATTTCTCTGCCTCATGTTTCTATGTCTAAGTTTCTCTGCCTCATGTTTCTCTGTCTCTTGTATGTATGTATGTATGTACTAGT
Source organism: Chlamydomonas sp. ICE-L (assembly GCA_013435795.1). Classification (NCBI taxonomy): domain Eukaryota; kingdom Viridiplantae; phylum Chlorophyta; class Chlorophyceae; order Chlamydomonadales; family Chlamydomonadaceae; genus Chlamydomonas; species Chlamydomonas sp. ICE-L. The sequence continues at coordinate 3,835,613 of JACBWV010000472.1, forward strand.
ATGTTACAGTCCATGGGTAGGCCAAATAGGCTAAAGGGACTTGCTCAACCGTATAGGAAGGGCGTAAAAAGAACAAGCACTGATGAACTGAGCCCCAAACAATCGTTCAACCGACGGGGGGCCTGAGTTCGTGCTACAGTGATAATTTAATTCTATAACATTATTAAATCATCATCTCAGCTGGGATGATAATTTAATTGTGCGATTATGATCGCATTTTTTTATAAATTGAATTAAGTATTTCCATCCTTCAAAGGAATCAGGATTCATGACCAGCTTCATACTGGAGTTTTTATCCACCAAGTCAGGTTCAATGTTCATTTTCTCAAAAAGTATTTTTCTATCCTCAGCGTATAACGGAGTCTTGTATAACTGTCTCTTGTATACTGTCTATGTTTCTCTGTCTCTTGTTTCTTTGTCTCATGTTTCTCTGTATATGTTTCTCTGTCTCATGTTTCACATCGTGACACATATTTCGACTCCTCGTAGTAAAGGGCTGCAAGCAATTTAATGAACTTGTTCAAGCACGATATAATGTATTCCAGGGCCAATTAGTGAGGTAAGGGCCAATGGCTTGATCTCGGTTACATGGCTCTAGCCAGCAATTTGGCTGCTCGCCGAAGGGATAAGGGCTAATGAAGTGTCGACTACGTGACGAGAGCTACAGGTAATTCTGAAAAGTTCAGTCTCGATTAAGAACTAACTCAGTTGCATAGCAGGGTCAATTGTTAGCACATGCAGGTTTAATTCAGGGCTGTACCATTGCTATCCAATTAAGCGATCTATCAGTCAATCAGTTATTAGCTTGGATAACACTCCGGAGAGTGGACAAAGTGTGTGCAGAACGCCAATCTATAAATGCGGGGACGAGAGTAGCATCACAAGCACAGGAGACCCTTCAAGGGGCACCAGTGGTGAAAGGAGGCGGCAGCCAGGAACCTAACAGGGTACAGGCTAGACCGGTGACGCAGCTGACAGGAAACTGTCACTGAGTCACAGAAGGATGACACAGTCTAAGGGAAGCTGTCACTACGGGAAGCTGGCACAGGACTGGGAGAGCCGATAGATCTAAGGAAGTACAGAAGTAGTCACCAAGGCATAAAACGCGTGAGAGCACCGCAATTCATGCTGACATCAGTTCAACGCTAAATGATGTTCATGTAATGTCTGATTAAGCTCGGCTTAAGGGATCACTGCAGGGCCACATTAGGTCCATGTCAGGGCCGATGAAGGGGAAAGTAAATGCGAATTTAGGGCTAACAGGGTCAATGCAGGGCTGCGTCATGGCTAATTTAAGGTGAGATTGTGGTCATTCAGTGTTCAATTTTATGCAGGGCCAAATTAGGTTAGTGAAAGGGCTAATTAAAGGCTAATTAAGGGCTGGCAAGGGTCAATTCAGGACCACGATAGGGTCCTGAATTAACTATTTAACTAAGGGGCTAAAATAGCTAATTCGGGCCCTAGAATTCAAGCAAATTCAGGGTCATGTTATAGTCCTTCAGTGCTTAATTCAACGCTAAATGAGGTGCATGAAATATACAAATTAAGGTCTGATTAATGGCCCAATTGAGGTCCCCTTTATGTCCATTAAAGGGCCAATTAAAGGCCAAGTAAAGGCTACTTAAGGGCTGACTAGGGTCAATTCAGGGCCACGTTAGGGTCAATTTAGGGGCTACAATAGTTAATTCGGGCCCTGGAGTTCAAAAAAAAACCGGCCTTCGGCCGTTCAGAACTGGTGTGTAGAATGAGCGGCCTGCGGCCGCTCAGACCCCCCTTTTTGGCCTGAACCCCGTTCAGAGATAGTTAATTTGGCCGCCCCCGGCTGCCCCTGAAGTTCCATCGACCAGCGCATTGGCCAGCGTGGAGCTATCCGGGTATCGGGTTCGCCAACGTCCAGGGTTTGGGGGTCCGAACTTATGATTTGCGACAGCGAGCCAGCTACAAAAAGATAACAGCTCGAAGACCAGAAGAATATCACTGGCGGTTATACCCTTCGACTTCGCCCTCGCACGATTTCGCCCTCGCACGTTGCAGCGCCATCTCTGTCTGTCAAACCTCTGTCTGTGAAAAACTATCCGGTTGAAAATACAAGCACCGACCTTGCAGCATGGCCTCCCTACCTGACTGCATCTCCCAGGTTTTCGAAAAGGAGTTGGCGCACGATATTTCCGAGGGTTGCTTCGTCCAGGGCCTAACGCTGGAAGCGATAGCTGCCGAGGAAAATGTCGAGGGGCTCGCGAATAAGCTTTTTCTCACCAAGGATGAATCCAACTGCTTCGTCATGGTCTGCCGAGGCTCCATCAAGGGACTGGAGAAACCCACAGGTGCGAAACGAATAACATGAAGGAGCAAGGAGGGGAATGGCGTCTACGCTAGGGTAATTCCAAGCAAATCACTCCCCTGGTGGGCAGAAGAGTAGTACCGGTGGATGCATCCATGGATGGCCTTCGGGCGTTCATGGGATATGTCCACCTTGCTGTCGACCTCTTGCTGTCGACCTAGACAAGTCTTTAAACTAACTTATCCTCTTAGTCAGCTCCCTGGTTTTCGTGGGCATCGCACGGGGGTACTTGGAATTGGAAGCAGAAGTGCAGCCCAGGGTTGGCGGAAACACCATGTTACAATCCAATCCTTGCTGTCGCCCTCTTGTTTTCGTCCTCTTGCTTGTCCATTATCAAGCCTAGGCAATTGCGCGAGAAGAAATGGTGACCAGGAGGTTATAGCTGAGAAATCAGGTGGGGATGAAACACCGGGTAGTTATGTATCAGCGAGTCGGAACTCCCACGAGCTTTGACCCACCCTGGGGAGAACCAAACGTCGGAGCTGGAGATCGAAATACGGAGAGGTCCAAGGATCATTTGCCTTGCGAAGAAGGTAAGGTGTCGCCCTCTAACGGCATAATGCTTACTTCGTTGACCTCTTACGACGGCCTTCAGTGTACTAATGATCGGTGTTGTGCAGGCTCTGATTATTCGGTGCATGCACAACACTGATGCTGGACTCCTTGCACAATCTTGGTGCTAGACTTTTTGCCTAGGTGCTATTTATATATGGCATCTTATTCCTGCTCAACCTTTCTGCTTGTAGGTCATCATGATAATGAGGACCAGGGGCAATGCGATGAGGACCCACAGAGCCTACGCAAGGTGGATGATGAGGTAGTAGCCCTGAAAGCCCAAGAGCTCCCAGCAATCTTGTCTCCAGAACCCTCGGAGCCCCCTGCGCTGGTACTGAGGAAGACCGGGCGGGTCAACCAGCCTATGTCGACCAGCACCACCTCTATTCCAGGTGAGTTTTTTCTATCTCCACCCCCACTCCCACCCCCACCCCCCAGAGTCCTGTTTATGCAGCCCCTTATGTAGGCTTGTTTACATTGTTGTGCGTTGTGCTGCCATGGCCCATGGGTGCTTTGGGAATCACCACAATTCCTGAAGAGTTTTCTCTATTTACCCCCCAGAGCCTTAGTTGTGCGCTGCCCCTTGTCCAGACTCGTTAATCTTGTTCCTGTCAATTTGTCCCTCCTGGCAAACCAGAGTTGATCTTGATTGTTCAAGGTTGGACAAGTCCCTTTAGCCTATTTGGTTGCCCTGGACGCGTGCATACATTGTTCTGTGTTTATGCTGCCATGACCTATGGGTGCGGTGGGAACCTAGCGGTTGGAGATCGGTCGGCGGGAACCTCCTCCATAGCCCATGCCGTACGCACATTAGCGTGCTTCTGTTTTGTATGGGTGTACATTGGTAAGCAGCCCTTGTCTACATGGTGTGTGACGATTGAATACATCTTAACCAGTTCGTGTCTATATAACTTGAACCCTTCTGGGGGGCGGTAGCTCCCAGAGTCACCCCATTATCCGTTTTTCTGTCCTGCTGTCCACACGTAACCCTGACCCTAGCTGGCCCCTGGCCCTGTCATAAACCCTGGCTTTGGATAGGGAACGGCAATATGATACCGGCACTCTGACTAGGCTGAAGTTACCATTTCTATACAATATCATATGACGCAGTTTGTATGCTATCATATGATATCAGACTCGCCTTTGGTCAACATCATATGATATGCCGGTCTCTATTCATTTGCACCTACATTGTAGTCGGCAGCATTCACATTTGTACATGTTATCTCGTAGTGTTGCACTTCAGGTTCAAGAACTTCCCTCCGTGCTGTCACGCTTAATGATTTGGCCACCCCCAGGGGGGTAGCTACGCAGCATGCTGCCACCTCTGAGAATTTGTGCAAAAGCAATAGGCTAACAAACATCATACCGCTCCTGGTAATGTAGGTGAACGGGCGAGGACTTCACAGCACATGCAGCAGGCTAATGTGCCCTCCTATCTTAGGACCACCTCTTCCCACCGAGCTCGGGTTTTCGAGGTGAGTGAAATGCACTCATGTCAATACACATACCCATGCCAATGCCCATACTCATGCATGCTCTCCTCAATATAACATTACATACATGCAGAACGAACTTCTCCATGCCAATACCCATACCCATGCATGCTCCCCTAAATATATCAATACAGACAAATTGACATGGAGAAGTTCCTTCTGCTCGATCCAAAGCCCCCCCCCCCCCCCCCCCGCCCCCCTGGCAGTGAGTCCTCACCTGCCAACATCAAGTGGAACATCCCCAAATTTACACACACACACACATACATGCATGGCTTCAAGAATTAATGATCACTGTGCGGCTGGCCGTAACTGAGTTCTGTAACATGTTTCACCAGACCCCCCCCCCCCCCCCCCCCCCCACCTCCCTACACACACACACACCACATTTCCCTCCTAACCCCCCCCCCCCCCCCCCCCCCCCCCCCCCCCCCCCCCCGACTCTTCCCAGCCTGCAGCAAGCAACAAGGCCAGGCCCAGGTCATGCTTGCCCTCCCCCGCAGTGCCTCACTCCTCTCCCCAACCGCCAACAACCTTGTGGATCCTCCACCTCCAGGGTTGACCTCTCATGAGCATCTGCATCACTAGCTCCCCCCCCCCCCCCCCACCCCCACCCCGAAACACACACATGCACACACCACATTTTCCTCCCTGCCAAGCTCCCTCCTAATCACCCAACCACACACTCCTCCCTCCTAACCACCCTTACGCCCCACTCCTCCCTCCTAACCACCCTCACCACCACTTCACCCTCGTAACCTCCCTCACCCCCACTCCCCACTCCTCCCTCCTAACCACCCTCACCCCCAATCCACCCTCCTAACCAACCCCACCCCCCTCCTCCCTCCCAGCCTGCTGCAAGCCCCAAGGCCAGCCCCAGGTTGGGCTTACCCTTCCCCCACAGTGCCTCCCTCCTCTCTCCAACAGCAGCCCACCTTGCGCGATCCTTCGTCTCCCCCGACCTTTCACGCAGCACCTGTATCTTTACCTCCATGGCGTACAAGATGAACCCCAACGGCAACCTGGCAAGGTCTTACGCATCCATGTCTGATGCCAAGTTGCGTTGCTCGCTCCAGACTGACTCCCTCTCAGCTCTCTTGAACCAGCCCCAGGGCCAGAGGGTCACTCGGCCCACCCCGTTCAACCTGGGTGCAAGCCTTGGGAGCAAAGATGCAAGGGTGAGCACCTAGTGAAGTGAGGGTGGTGGGGGGAGGGGGTGGGGAGGGAAGTAAGGGTGGTGGTGGGGGACTCAACCCCAAAATACCCCAATCCCACCCAAACACACCTAACCCTACCCAAGCACATCCCAACCCAAACACCCAAACACATCCCAAACACACCCCACCCAACCTCACCCAACCCGAATACACCCCACCCAACCCAACCCAACCCAAACACGCCCAACCTAACCCAACCCAAACACACCCCAATCCCACCCAAACACACCTCACCCTACCCAAGAACATCCCAACCCAACTTACACATTCCAACACATTCCAACACACACAACTTACACATTCCAACACATTCCAAACACACCCACCCAACCCAACCCAACCCAAACACACCCTACCCAACCCAACCCAAACACGCCCAATCTAACCCAACCCAAACACGCCCAACCCAACCCAACCCAAACACACCTCAATCCCACCCGAACACACCTCACCCTACCCAAGCACATCCCAACCAAACACATAAATGCACTAACACACATGTCCTGCTATGCAGCATACCCAGATGTCCACTGAGGAGATGGCCCTAGCTGACGCCCAGGCCCACACTTTCAAGCCTCTACCCCTGCGCAAGCAGATCTTTGAGCCCCGACCTCTCGAGTACCGAGTATCCTCCTCCCCAAGGGATCCCAAGGAGCTCTTTAAGGTGGGTGCTGGCGGTGGTGGTGGAGGTGAAGGTGGCAATGGGTATTGATATGTGATGATGGTGGTGAATGGTTGAGACCTGATGGCACAACACTGGGAGCTGACAACGGCACTAATAGGTAGCCTAGGACTTGCATTCTTGATATGTGATGATGGTGGTGAATGATTTAGACCTGATGGCACTGCACTGGGAGCTGACAATGGCATTGGTAGGTGGACTTCTTACCTGCTAGTGCCTGATAGCAAGCATGTACTGTGCTCCACAAGCAGATCTTTGAGCCCCGCCCTCTAGGGCACCGAGCATCCTCCTCCCCAAGGGATCCCAAGTAGCTCTTTATGGTGGGTTGTGCTGTATTTTTGTGTGCTACGCGTCGTAAATTGAGCAACTCGGTGTGACCCCAGTGCGACGCGCTGCCCACTAAACCCTGCAGAGCACGAAGCCCAGGGGGTTTGGGGTGGTGGTGGTGCATGTCTGACTAGTTTAGCTGGACCCATGCGTTGCCATGCAGTGATGGAATGGTGACGCGACGCACACACAAAAGTGGTGGTGTCAGGTCAACTGCATGGGCATTACTGGAGTTGTGTGTGTAAGGGGTGTTTCATGGGTTTTTAACATAATATTAAACATCTTAATACTCCTGGAACTCAATACCATGTGTCGGTCGTTAGACACATAACCCTCCACCCCTCTGCGTGAGCAATCTGTAGCCGTTCAACCTTACTGGCCTTGGCAGACATACCAATTGTCGGTCATTAGACACGTAACCCTCCAGCACCCCCCCCCCCCCCCCTCCCCCCAGCCAGCCACCCAGCTTCCTAACTTCATCTAACACCCCTCTGCATGTTCCATCTGTAGCCATTCAACCTTACTGCCCTTGGCAGACATGCCAAGTGTTGGTCGTTGGACATGTAACCCTCCACCCCTCTGCATGTGCCATCTGTAGCCATTCGACCTTACTGGCCTTGGCAGACATGCCAAGTGTTGGTCGTTAGGCATGTAACCCTCCAATCTTCTGCATGTGCCATGTGTAGCCCTTCAACCTTACTGGCCTTGGCAGACGTACCAATTGTCGGTCGTTAGACATGTAACCCTCCACCACCTCCCCCCACCCCCCTCAACCAGCCACCCAGCTTCCTAACTTGATCTAACACCCCTCTGTGTTTTCCATGCGTAGCCTTTCAATATTTCCAGCCTTGACAGACATACCAAGTGTCGGTTGTTAGACACGTAACCCTTCACCACCTCTCCCCTCCCCCACCCCACCCACCCAGCTTCCTAACTTCATCTAACACCCCTCTGCGTCTTCCATGTGTAGCCATTCAATCTTTCCAGCCTTGACAGGCATGCCAAGTGTCAGGAGAAGTGGCAGGGGCTCCTGACGCACCAACACGAAGTTGAGCAGCAGGATCGGGAATTCAAAGCCAGGACCTTTGACAAGTCCATTGTGAGTTTGGGTCTTCGGTAGTAAAATTAATTACCATGGGAACATGTCCTATGCAGCGTCACAAGCGACGTGGGGAATTAGCAGAGTGTGTTGGCAACAGAACAACAGGTGGCAACAATGGAGCTGGCTGGAGCCAGTTAGTTTTGAGATAGTTGGCTGGCGTGATAGGCTTCATTTCAGTCGTTGGTTGGACGTGGGCAGTCCAGGGCCTAAAACAAGTCCATTGTAAGTAGGATTGGGCTAGTCATTAATTGTCTGATTATATTATGTTTTGGAATTGGACAAAAATGTTATGTATTCGAATGATCGCATAGGCCCGCATAGACCATCATTTGTATGCGTGTTATTGGCGGAGCGCCCCCTTCTGGGGGGTGCGAGCCCCCAGGGTTACCCCATTGTCCGACCTTCCGACGCACCATCCGACCTACAAATTGAAGCCTGACATGTCAGCCAACTCATAACTAACTGACTTCGGTCAGCTTGAGTTGCCAAGACACTCTGCCAATTTTCTGAGTCGCTTGCGACGCTGCAGAGGACTCGCTCTGCTTCCCCATGCTTTCAAGTGGGATTAGCTTGAAAGCATGGTTTCAAAGCTCCAGCCAGAAATTTGGCTGCTCACCATCTTGGTTGCTCACCTTGGCTTCTCACCGTCACACCCGGCAGTACAATTAATTACCAGGGGGAAAAGTGGGATAAGGAGCTGAGGAGGCATGGCCATACGTAAGTTTGATGACTCTATTGGAAGCAGGGTACTTCCATTGACCAAATTGGCCAGCGCTTTAGCGCACTTGAAAAAACAAAAAACTTGAGCTTTGTAGTGCAAAAAGTGCGAAAATTGCTTGCTGCGCCCACAAGGGATTGCAAAAAACTGCGCGAAACGCGCAATGGGGCTAAAAAAGGCAGCGCACAAAAGCGCGCGCTCGGAAGTACCCTGATCGGAAGGTGTTTTGTATTGGCTTGTATGATTTGCTTGCACCTGGGCAAGTCTTCTGCTTGTCTTGTGGTATGTATGTGGGTATGTATTCATGGTTTTAGGGTGAGGAGAGAGGGGGGGGGGGGGGGGGGGGGGGGGGGGGGGGGGATTGTAGTAGGGTTTGTTTATGTATGTATTTATGGGTTTGGGAAGGTGTGTGTGTGTGTGCATCCGTCTAGTGTGTCACCCCCCTGATCCGCTTACCACCCGGTTGAACCCCCACACAAAGTTGTGGTACAGCTGCCGCTTCTTGTCTAAGTGACTCTCTCCTCGACTCGACTCGACTCGACCATCAATCACGGCTCTTTTATCACACGGTTTTGAAGGTTCTTCTGCGAGGCTCATCCGAGTTACCTGAATTCCTAGGTTCTTTGTGCCCCTGTATTGCTTGTGCATTTTATTGCTCACTGTGTTTTCAACCTGAGGACCCATGGTGAGGTTTTGATAAGGCTGTCGTCTGAGCATGAGCTGGGACACCATGGGCAGCAGTTTACTCAGTTTTTTTACCGCTATATATAGCGATAGCTAGTTTTGACCCCCTTTAGGCGAAAATATCGCTATGATTTGTTATTAACCTAAAAGGCTATAAAAGCTTTTAAAAGCTATAAAAACAGTAAAACACTGTCCCTGGAGGAGGCCTCAAACCATTAAGCTAGAAAAAACCACTTTCTGATAAAAAAAAAAACCTCAGATGACTTGAGCAGATCCTATCAACTGAGGCACCTCAGGAACAACTCATCTTTGTTAGGCTCGCATCTTACGGTGTCTCGTTCTGCCTATTTAAATGTGTTTTGTTTGTCCGACAATGGTCCACATGCAGTGGGGGCCAAGACATCATCAAGCCAGCCCCTAAGGCCAGCCATGCCACCTTCTTTGAAGTCAGATCATATATACATACCATGCATGTGCATAAGTGTGTTTATATTCAAGCAGTTTATGTACATGAAATATATGTAGGGATCGGCTGTGTTAGTTGATAACTAATAATAGTTAACATTAACTAATGTTAGACGGCGGAGCCGACTGATATTAGACGGATTTTGTACTGCCCGTACTTCAGGCCTTTTCCTCTTTCTTGTACCTTGTGCGCTGCTCTGCGCGAGCGCGGCATTGCTCTTTCTTTCTTCTTGCATCTTCCTACCTTATCGCACCCTCACAGCTTGCCTAGGCAACGCGCGTTCTCGTATTTCCGTTTATGTTGGTGCGCGACAGCGATGCCCCCAAAAGCCACGGCCAAGCGCGGTAGAACGTTGCTCAAGCAACTGAAAGACGATGGAATGCAGCAACACTCCGGCTCACTGTGGAAGCCGGAGTTGCTACTAGCTCACCTTAACCGGAGCACGTTCACTTACCATGAACAATTCGACATGGTCATCAGCAAGGACCCAGGCACTCTCGGGGCTGTTGTGAAGGCAGCAAAATGGTTGGGATCATGGCTCACCATTCATCCAACGTGAAGGATGACTGCCTAGTAACATTGGAGTACTTAGAGATCTCACTGACATGAGACCCCCCCCCACCCCCCCACACACAACCACACACATAAATACACACCCACACTGCCATGGGACTGCCCCCCCACCCCACACATACACACACACACTGACATGGAGGATGATGACGAGTAAACCGTAGTTCTCACGTAGTTAACTCCAAGCAGCAGATGTCCACAGAAATGGCAACTACTTCCGAGATGGGGTGCAGCTTCTAGGCAGCTCCCCCGGCTGGCTATTCAGCCCAACCCAAAGCAAGTTAGTGCACCTCGAAGCTAGCACGATTAAAATTCTTTCACCACTTAAATCCTAGGACATAGCCCAATGGCTGGCTCACATAGCTGCCTAGAAGCTGCAGCTTGTAGCTTTTCCTGGTGATTCAGGCATAGTGGTCTTACACTACCTCTGCTGGCCAAGCCCACAATTTTTGAGCACAATTTTGATTGGGCATTAGGCCACAGGCCAGTTCCGTGTTTCGCTAGTTCCGCGTTACAAATGCGTTGTTTTCATTTTTGTAGCCATCCAGATTGGCTCCCATCAAAATCTGGCTTCATTGCTAGCTTAGTTATTCAATGACATATTTGATTCCATTTTTCAAAAGTTGATTTGGGCAAAAATAATCTGAAATCTAACATACAAATATTAGTTAACATAGGGTTTTTCCAGACTAATATTAGATGCCGATCCCTGTATATATGTGTGTAAGTGTGTTTATATTCACGCAGTTTATATAGTTTATATATGTGTGTAAGTGTGTTTATATTCAAGCAGTTTATATTGTGTATGTACATGATATATATATATCATGTACATACATGTGTATCATGCATGTGTGTAAGCGTGTTTATATTCACGCTTTTGTTCAACTATGACCTGCAGGCAGAGGGGGTCAAGACACCAACCAAGCCAGCTCCCAAGGCCTGCACTGTGCCCACGCCACCTTCCCTAATGTCAGATCAGCGCGGCCAGTTCCACAAGACCGTTCTCACGCCCTCTAAGCTTGCCAAGATCGCTGCTTTGGAAAAGGCCAGAGATGTGAGTCGTCATCCTGTCCGCCAGCGTCAAATCCCCCCCCCCCCCCCCCCCCCCCCCCCCCCTCCCTCCCCCTCCCCCCCCCCCCCACACACACACACTAAGCTTGCAAAGATTGCTGATTTGGAGAAGGCCAGAGATGTGAGTCTTCATCCTCAGCCTCAGCCTCACCCCCACACACACACCCTCTATGCCACGCACACACACGCACTCACGCCCTCTACGCTTGCTAAGATCGCTGCTTTGAGAAGGCCAGAGATGAAAGTCTTCATCCTTATCCCCATCTTCATCCTCACCTCAACCTCACCCCCAGCATCATCCCCACCCCAACCTCACCCCCAGTATCATCCTCACCCCCTCTTTGTTTTGTCCGCACCTCTTCCCTTAATGGTACCACTTTCCCAGCCCTCTCTCCAACACAATCCCCAAATCCCCCTCCCCTCCCCGGACACACACACTGCCCACCCCTCTCTCTCTCTTGCGATTCCCAGACTCTCAATCCACCCCTCACCCAGCTCCAGCTCCCTTGCCAAACACAAGTCCTCAAATCCCCACCCACCCACCACCACACATACACACTACCACCCCTCATTCCCTTGCCAGCCCCAGACTCTCAACCCGCCCCTCACCCACCTCTCTCTCCAAACAACTCCTGAAATCCCCTCCCCCCCCCCCCCCCCCCCACACACACACACATACACATACGCTACCCACCCCTCACTCCCTCGCCAGCCCCAGACTCTCAACCCGCCCCTCACCCACCTCTCTTCAAAGCAACTCGTCAAATCCCCCCCCCCCCCCCCCCCCCCCCCCCCCCCCACACACACACACACACCTCACTCCCTCGCCAACCCCAGACTCTCAACCCGCCCCTCACCAAGCCCCTTGGCCATACCTGCAAACATCAACAAGCAGCACCAATCCTCACAATATCGAGAACATCTGTTCAAATTGGAATGACACAGAGAAGATTAGCATTAGATAAGCAAAGGCCGGTAGATTAGCATATACCATTAGGATAGCATAGATTAGCATTAGATAAGCAAAGGCCGGTAGATTAGCATATAGAATAGTATTAGGTAAGCACAGGCCGGTAGATTAGCATTTGAATAACAATTAGAATGAGAATAGCGATTAGAAAAGGGATTATAATTAGATAAGCATAGGCCGGTAGATAAGCAACGATTAGCATGGACCGTTAGACTAGTGTATAGCATTAACGTAGCATAGAGCATTCTTTTATATTAGATTAGCCCCTGTGCAAGAATAACCCACACCAACTCCACCCTGGCCCTTTCCCACCTTGCAGGAGCGCCGTAAGAAGGAGGTTGCAGACGAGCAAGCTGCGGCAAGTCTGAAGCATGAGGTGGAAGAGAAGGAGCGGGTGGAGGCAGAGGAGATTGAGAAGCAGGCGGTTACTGAGCATCGCAAGTGGGTACCTTAAAGTACCTAAAAATAATAGGAGGCCAACAACCCCACCCCACGAACGCACACTGTCTACAAACTGTCCTCCTTACTCACAAGCAGCAAGTAGAGGCAGAGGAGGTTGGGGAGCAGGTGGTTACCGAACATCGCAAGTGGGTACCTAGTTAAGTTAAATGATAGGAGGCTGACAACCCCACCCCATGTCTACCCTCACCACACACACAGGCACACACCCCTGCCTACAAAATGTCCACCTAACTCGCAAGCAGCAAGTAGAGGCAGAGGAGGATGAGAAGCAGGCAGTTGAACTTCAGTCATACTGGACTTAAATAATAGGAGGCCAACAACTCCACCCCACGTCTACCCACACCACACACACACACAGGCACACACTCCTGCCTACAAACTGTCCACCTTGTGCGTGCATATAAGTTGAAGCCGGAATATGTTAGCAGCATCCTGAGGATGCCATTTTGTGCGCCATATTGTAACCCCCAGAATCCATATCTAATTTTCAACCAATTTCTATTTAGGGGGGGGGGGGAGGGGGGGGGTCAGCCCTCCTCAGGTTTTTTAGGCATAGGGGAAGTGAACTTAATTTTTTTCTCCTCCCGATGTTAGCATCAAATAATGCTGCCCTATATGATTATCATCTCAGGCCTACCTACTTGATGTAGACACACACCAGTGGACACCCATGTAGACCCTACCCCACCCTCCGCTCACACACACTCTATCCCATCCCTCCCTAACCCACCCCACCTTACCCCCAAAACACGCCCACCCCACTCTATCCCCCACACAGCCACACACATCATCCCCCTGCTGACAAACTGTCCTCCTTCCTACACAACCCCCTGCGCTCAGGACTCTGAACTTCAATGCCCGCCAGATGCCAGACTTCAGCTCCCCCTTCAGGCCGGACCTGCAAATGTCAAAGGCGGTCACTGTCAACGAGGGGTTCAACCTGAAGACCGACGAGCGCCTGGGACCTGCCCAGTCCATGAGTGTGGGCGCCCAAGAGCGGGTCCACTATGACCATGGCGGTAACATGTGTCTGAGGAAGAGTGCATCGACAGCCCACCCCTTGAGCATGTCTGGGGAGTTCAATGGGTTAATGAGTCTGTCTGCCCTACGCAGAAGCACCAACACTCTGAGCCTGGTTGCAGGTTTGTGCTGCATTTTGTGCATTTTTGCTGATAGGATATTTACCCATCTACCTAAGCACCAACACTCTGAGCCTAGCTCAAGGTGGGTGCCGCATTTTGTGCATTTTTATTGCAAGGAATTTGACCCATCTACGCAAAAGCACCGACAATCTGAGCCTTGCAGAAGGTCAGTGCCGCATTTTGTGCATTTTTGTTGCAAGGATTTTGACCCATCTACCTAAGCACCGACACTCCGAGCCTTGATGAAGGTCACTGCCACATTTTGTGCATTTGTATTGCAAGGATTTTGACCCATCTACGCAGAAGCACCAACACTCTGAGCCTCGTTGCTGGTCAGTGCCACATTTTGTGCATTTGAATTGCAAGGATCCTGACCCATCTACCTAAGCTTCAACACTCCGAGCCTTAATGAAGGTCGTTGCTGCATTTTGTGCATTTTTATTGCAAAGATTATGACCCATCTACACAGAAGCACCAACACTCTGCTCAAGGTGAGTGCCGCATTTCGTGCATTTTTGTTGAAAGGATTTTGACCCGTCTACCTAAGCACCGACAATCAAAGCCTTGGTGAGGGTCAGTGCTGCATTTTGTGCTTGTGTATTGCAAGGATTTTGACCCATCTACCTAAGCACCAACACTCAAAGCCTTGATGAAGGTCACTGCCGCATTGACCTGTAGTTGTGCAAATTTATTGCAAGTATTTTGACCCATCTACGCAGAAGCACCAACACTCTGGGCCTTGATGAAGGTCAGTGCCGCATTTTGTGCATTTTATTGAAAGGGCCAGCCAACGACCCCATCTACCTAAGTACCCATATGTCCTCCAACCAGCCAACATGTACTCCAACCCACATGCCAGAGTGTCGGTGCCTCGTTCCCAACCTCATCCATCCACCCTTCCTCCCATCCACCCACCCCTCCATCAATCCTTTCACCCATCAGTCACTCTGTCCGTGCATCCAACTTTCCATCCATACCTACATACACCCGTACACCCGTACATACATACATACATACATACATACACACATCCATCTATCAATGTGTGTGTCTCTCATCCTCCCAATGCAGGCCCCGCCAGTTCCAGGCGTACCACTGACGCCCAGCAGCGCAGCATTGCCATGTCCCCTCGTGGCGCTGTTGCTCAGAGAGCAGCCCAAACCGCAAAGGAGCTGAGGAAGGCTCTGTCTGATGCCATTGGTGCTGTAGGACTATCTCCCAACAACTAGATGACATGCTCCTCCAGCTCCATGTGTGTGAGCTGCGTATGTTTCTGGCTGATGCCATTGGTGCTGCGGGACCCTCCCACAACAACTAGATGACATGCCCTTCCCAGCCCCACCCACGCGTGTGGGTCCTGTTTATGGCTCTGACCAGTGCCATCGGGGCTATGGGAATCTCCCCCAACATCTAGATCACATGCCCCCACCCCCACCCATGGGTGGGCCCTATGTGGCGCTCTGACCAATGCCATAGGAGCTCTTGTGTTTGTCTGCATGTGTCATTGTGCATACAAGCCTATCCTGTGTGGGGCTCTGACCTATGCCATAGGAGCTGTTTTGTTTGTCTGCATGTGTCATTGTGCGTAAGAGCCTATCCTGGGTGGGGCTCTGAACAATGGTTATTTATCAACTTGATTATGATATCATTGTTAATATAATCGTGATAATGATATCATCGTTAATATCACTATTTGCTGGTAGTTTATTCAGGGCGTTAGGTTAGGCGGCGGCCCAAATGATTTGCTGGTTGGCTTCAGAATTTGATTATCAAAAGTCCTGTTCCCTGGCTGGTTGGCTGGCAGTACATTCAGGTTGTTGTGTGATTAATATGTATGATTCCTGGGTTTGATTGCAAGTTAGAGGGGGGGGTGTCAGGGATTAACTGTACTGTACACCCTGTTACTGTACACCCACCCACCCGCCCCCGAGACCTTACAAAATAAAACAACCCAAACATTTGGGTTGTTTGAGTGTACTAAATTGTTTCGTCTTCGTTTTGAGGTGCTGCATTTCATTGCATAGTACATTAATTTAGTCTATGGGTACCGATAGTATACTATGTTCATGGGATCTGGTGGACTGCTTGGGGGGATATATGCAGCTTGCAGGTATGTCATTCCTTGCTTGCATACAGGGGCGCCTTGTCCGTTGATCCTACCCCCTGCCCTTGTCCCCCTGCTGATCCTCCCTCCCTTGCTTCTGCCCCTTGTCCCCCTGTTGCTCATTGTCCATTGCCCCTTCCCCCCTGGATGTGTCCGTGCAACACTTGCAAGCTGAACCTGCATCTGCATCAACCACTTGAAGTCATTTCTGGGTTGATTTGTCAGATGCCGGATTTGTTACGCGGTGAAGGCAGTGGAAAGTGTACTATTTACGATGGGCCATGGATTAGGTCATACCTTTTTTTTAAGCTACAAGTAGCAGCTTCTAGGCAGCTCCCTGAGCCAGCCACTGGCCCAAAGCCCCAAGATTTCAACAGTGCTGGTAAGATGATTCTATCAGGTTTCAGATACACTACATTGCTATAGGTTTTGCTAGTAAGCAATCCAGGGGAGCTACCTATATGTTGCTGCTCGTAGCTGAAAAACAATATATTGGGCAAATTCCAAAACCCAAACTTACTTGCATGTACTTAAGGCTGCAGCTGTGTAGCCCAATTCAAGTGACAACTGGCAAATCGTCATCAGGTAGCTTGAACTTGGTTATGTCTTTCAACAATTTGTAAAAAAATACAGTATATGTTGCCCGGCGTCTGATAGAGCTTGAACTTGGTTACATCGCTGCAGCCAGGAAGTTGGCTGCGCGCCGTGTTGGCGATTGGTAGCCAGGATATCCTTTGTCTACCAGGTGTGTTCAATTCAAGGGTACATGAAATTGAACTTGGTTCCATGGCTTCAGCCTAGGTAGGTGTGCCTGAATTGATTAGGCAGTAACCTAATCAATTCAAAGTCAAGGGTACGTCAAAATCTACATTTGAGACGCACATCCTAGACCCCCTGATGTGAGGAGTTAGTTTATTTGGATGTTTGCAGATGCTTGGATGAATTGTGGTGTTTTGTAACAATTGGTTACGTGGTTTTTCCAACCTCTGCGCTCAGTGCTCACCGTTGTCCGATTCCCTCTGACCGAATAAGGTAGTTATGTTGGGAGCATATGTGGTCACTTAGCAGATCAGACAGTTCAAAGACATCTCCAGGCAGTCTCATTATTTCCATATATTGAGGGAATTAAAGTATTATTGCTGTCAACCTGGCCACTTTAAACCCTCGCGAGACGGGCATTGGTAGCGGTTCAAAACCATGTTCGCGACACGTGTGTTCCATCATGGCATGAGCTAGACACCTGCCTTTTGTTTGGTTACGAACACGTTGGCCATCGCACCGCATGCAAGACGCATCAGCTGGGTCGAGACACTCAAGGGACAGATAGCACAAAATAATCGAGTGGAAAATGCTTTCGTACAACATATACACACGAGACACCCGATCTCATCTGAACATCTGAAGTAGAAGATGTCGTCGTCTGCTTAGCTCCTTCCTGCATCTACACCACCCCATTATGGGCATCCTCACCCCGTTGTATAACCCCCCTTACACCCCTGCTCAGCTTCCCCTTCCTAACCATGGACACCGAGAGACATACCCCAAGGGCATCATGCCGGGCAGCACAAAGGAACAGATATTAGAGCGCCTCCACCCCCACCAGGCATGCATACTCAACTTCAGCACGGTATTTGGCCATGCAGCCACAATCAAACACTTCCAGGGTGAGTGGTACTTGATAGACTCTCTCAAACACCAACCCATTCTCCTGAACACCCCTTGTAAATGGGCGAGCATCCAGGGCCACACCTATACACTACAACCAGGACAACCCAATGAAGCATGGCTAGATCACAACCCCATCAACCCTATGGAGGAGGACCCCATGGAGGAGGACCAAGCCACCACCCCCACCCCCGCCGTACAAACAACCCAGACCACCCACCGCACCAATCTCCCATATTGGGAACCCCAAATCGACTCCAACTGCCAAATACACTCCATCAACATTTACCTGGGGTACAAAGCTCTTGATCTTGACGAAATCCTAGACTTTTCTGTAAAATTAGACACTCATGTGCGCAACTATACGTGCCAACAATGGACCCTAGAAGGGCACTATGACAGTCTCACTGGTAACTATTCTAGCAATCTTATTAATTTCTACCTTTCTTCCAACAAATCTCACCTTGGCCTCCTTACTAAGCACACCAACCCAAGATACATTCCCCACCATATTAGCCCCCACACAGAAATCGCAGGGACTTCACTGACCTACTCTGAAGGTATCATGCTGGGCAGCTCACAGATGCAGATCCTACAACGCATCCCTACCAACTGCTCTTGCTTCCTCCTACATTATCACTCTGGATATGGACATGCTAAGGCCATTAAGCAACTGGACGGTGAGTGGTGGGATATGAACTCTGAAGGCCCCTATCCCCTGAAGCCTCCTGACTGGCAACATCTTCAAGGGCACATTTACACCCTTACAGACACATCTGGACTACCCTGCCCTCAACTTTTCCAGCCTGAAATTTACTATGAACCAAACAACCCAACTCAAACTATCATTATAGACCTACCTACCACTCTTACTCACAATGCTACCGACTCCTCAGACCAGATAGTTCTTACAGACCAGATGGATCTTACAGACTCCTCACAACTTCAACAACTTCTCTCAGACCTTCCACACCCTACAGATCACATTCACCCTGCAGATCCTACAGAGCCCCCAGCTCCTACAGAAACTGTAGACCTTGTCTCTGATGATGAGGAGCCTCCCAAATCTAAGAAACCTAAAAGAACCTCTACCCGTTGCAACCCCACTTCCCTCCACTCAAACTCTACACATAAATCACCGACCACCAAAAAAACACCCAGGGATACAACTCAACCTCCCAAGACTAATCTTCCTATCCCTACTAGACCTGCCATACCCGACAGCAACAAGATGCGCCAGAGCAGGATCTTTGGAGCAGAACCTCCTACCAAGAAACCTACTCCCCCCAGACTCACCACAAAAACCCTTCCAACGAAAAGAATTAAAATAACCCACACTACTTCATATCCTGTTCAACAGCAGCAAACTGCACTCTATCTCACTAACATTATCACTTCCAACTGCAGAGGCATCTTCTCATCCTGGGAAACACTCTACGACCATATTCGAACTAATGAGCCAGACATTGCTATTCTCACCGAAACAAAACTCACCTCTAACAACACAGGTATAATTAATATGATCAAACAAGACCTATCTGACTACCACTTTCATCACAGCAGCAAAACCATTAAGCAAGCTACCAATGCAGACAACATTGTAACCCGCTCAGCTGGAGTTATCACACTTATAAAAAAGACTCTTACTACACATCCAATTAAACATGAAGTCCCCACTGACATAGCTGGTCATCTCACTCATCAAACTATTAACAACACTGCCCACATTTTAGGCGTCTACATGCCCTGCAATGACCCTGCCAAAAGAGCCCGAATTTATGAACACATTCACTACATTATATCCCAAAACCCCTCTCATCACTATATTGCAGGGGGAGACTGGAATGCAGCCTACTACCTTACTGATAGAAGCAACACAATCAAGCACCTGGAGGACCAGCCCCACTATCAACACCTTAATAAATATCCAATTCACATTCAACCGTCACCACGTCCCCACACTTACTCAGACAACACTTCCTACAGTAGCAGGATAGATGACATCATTCTCATCAACCCCCCAACTGCAACCACGGTGACAGAAACTGCACACCAAATGGGAGACACACTGGACCACTTGACCCTGGAACAACACATTACCTCCTCTCTCTTTCCCCCTCCTAACCTTGACATACCACCTCACAATCCAACACCTCAACTGCAGCTTCCTCTCAAGCAACAAGACATGGCCAAAGCTAAAGAAGCCATCTCTAATCAATTTCTCCATCAATTCCAGCACAGCCACATTAACATAGATAAAGCCTGGACTATAGCACAAACTTTACTGGGAGAAGATAAAACATCTGCACACATTCAATCTATTAGACAAGAACTCAAAGCCACCATACCAGAAGACCTTAACAGCATGACAAATCATCTCATGGTCACTCTTCACCAAGCTCTCTCCATCATGACTGACACCTGCCCTACCAAGCCTAGTACACCAGGCACCTTCCTGCCAAGACAAACTGCCAAAACCTACAGAAGACTTAACTACCATATTAAACACATTAAAGCACTCCGAACAGCTTCCAACCACCTTGACCAACAACAATACATGGAACTTAGAAGCACACCTCACACGGCAGGCACATACTCACCTACCACTAAAATTAAAATACAACAGCTATCAGCTTGAAATCACTCCGGTAGAGTGGACAGTAGATTAAAGCAGCGGAACAGACGCACCAATCTATACACGGAGACAAGGATAACGTTACAGACACAGGAGACCCATAAAGGGGCACCTGTGGTGAAAGGAGGCGGTAGACAGGAACCTAACAGGGTACAGATCAGACCGGAGACGTAGGTGACAGGAAGCTGCCACTGAGTCATCTCAAGATGACTCAGTCCCACGGGAAGCTGGCTCAGGAGAGCCGATAGTTCTAAGGGAGTACATAAGTAGTCACCAAGTCATAAAACGCGTGAGAGCACCGCTATACATGCTGATAATCCACCTATGACACAGGTGACATACAATAGTACTACTCCACCTATGGCACTGGTGACATAGAACTATATGTAACAAATAAAAAAAAAAATCAAAGAACTCCGGAAAAAAAAATCGAGAGAAACTTCAAATGAAACCCGAAGGGTGTAAGGGAAGGTATGAAGCAAGGCAAAGAACCAAAATTTGCCAAGTGGATATAAGAGGACAACTAAATATCAAAGTCGGGTAACAACGGTATAGAAAACCCGATCCGGAATAGGAACCTAATGCCAATCAATGATAACTTAAAGAAACTCTAAATGTAACCAAAGAAACCCTAAAATGTAACCAAAAATTCCAGAATACATGTAACCAAAATTCTAGAATACATGTAACCAAAAAAATTGGTTTAAGGAGAAGCAGTCATTCCAAACATGCGAATGAAACGCCAGAACACCATAGGATCAAGGGGCTTGGTGAAGGGGTCAGCACAGTTGTCCTTAGTGTTAACATAGGCAACATCCACCTGGCCATCCTCCACCAGCTCCTGGATATAGTGATGGATGACATCAATGTGCTTGTTGCGAGGGAGCAGCTGACAGTCATTGGTCCAGCTCAAGGACCCCAAGTTGTCACCCTGAATGGTGACCAGGTCACAAGGCAGCCCTAGATCAATTCTCAACTTTTTCAACCATTGCACCTCCCGGGCAGTCTGAGACAGGGCCTGATACTCAGCCTCACTGGAGCTAACAGCAACAGTGGGTTGCCTTTTGCTCATCCAGTTCACAGGGCAGCCCCCAGCAAGCACAGCATAGCCAGTCTGAGATCTCCTGTCAGACCCATCATCAGCAAAGGATGAGTCACTAAAGACAGTAAAAGAGAAACCAGGGCTGTGAGTGTAAGTGAGGCCCAGATGGGAATGTTCTCTCAAATACAAAAGCAAGCGCTTGGCTGCAGCCCACAGGGGGGCAGTGGGTTGAGCAGAAAACCTGGACAGGTAGCTAACAGCAAAAGAAATATCAGGCCTTGTGCAGGTAGCCAGGTACAGCAAAGCCCCCACAAGAGAGAGGTACTGGCTATTAGAGGCCAGAGGTTCGCCAGGAGGATCAGTGACAGTGCACTTGGCCATGGGAACTGAAAACTTGGGCTTGGTAGCAGCAGTGAGACCAAACTGCTCCACCAGCTCAACAATGTAGGAGTGCTGGGAGAGGTCGATCTTAACACACCTGCCGTCAGAATCAAGTGTACAAGTCATGTCCAATGAAAGGAACTGGACAGGTACACCCATTTCCTTGACTTCCCGCCCAGCTGCTTCCATAGCCTTGATCAGCAAGGCATACCTATGCAGCTCACTAAAAGCACAGATAAAGTCATCCACATAGGTCAGGACATAGCTCCACCCACCAGTAGAATCCCTCCTGAAATACAGAGCAGGTTCAGCTTTGCACATGGTAAAACCGTGGGCAACCAAAACCTGCTTTACATCTTTGCTCCAAGCCCTGGGTGCCTGCTTCAAACCATAAAGAGGTTTAATCAGCTTGCACACAAGGGGAACATTGTCAGGACCAAGTTCATGAAAGCCCTCAGGCTGGTAACAGAACAGGTCCAGACCAGGTTCCAGCTTGGCATTCAAGAATGCAGTCTTGATGTCCAGCTGCCTCACAAACATTTTTCTATGAGTGATGGCAGCAAGGAGCACACGAAGACCTGCTTTAGAGGAGACGGGGGCATATACATCATGGTAGTCCAGCCCAGGACGTTGCAGAAAACCACGAACTACAAAACGAGCTTTAAAACGCAAAGAACCATCAGCCCCATGTTTCTTGACAAATAACCATCTGCCAGATAGAATCCTCTGCCTAGGAGGCTGTGGAGTGAGGACCCAAGTGCCATGAGCATGGAGGGAGGCCATCTCATCCTTCATAGCCTGCAGCCAGAGATCTCTGTCAGGGTTGGTAGGTAACATTGCAGCTTTATAAGAGAGTTCAGTAGAGGTAGAAATAAAAGCCCCCACGTACAAGCAGTGTACTTGTACATGGGCAGCGGGGATATCAGCAGTATCAGCAGTAACCGGTAATAAAGCCCCCAGCGCAGCACTCATGCGTGGTTGAACAAGGCCGGCCTCCTTTGCCTCTAAATCGTCGAAGCCTGGGTACACTGGAACACCCCAGCCATACGCAGTGTCTGACCCGGACCAGTGTTCGAGGTCATCACTCACATCATGTCAGCTTTGTGGTACTATTCTGCGCTCTTTCCCCTCCCTAAATGTTCATCTAGGGAGGGGAAAGAGCGCAGAATAGTACCACACTCCACCTAAGTGAAGCAACCTCTATTTAAGCCAATCAGGGCTAAAAGAGGTAAAACAGTTACTCAGACCTTGCAGGCTCCATCCTTGGACCGCAGGTGTAACAATCCCCAAACCAGGTGCAATTTCTACCCAAAAGAGGGGAAATCAAACAAAAATAATAATAATTCCAAACAGATCTACCAGTGAGGTAGTCATGACCAGAGACTCGAGGTAAAATCACCCCTGCAGTTAGTACTGGGGAAGCTGAGTATCAAGCTTTGGCTGGTTGTGCGAGGGAAGTTCAGTGGCTCAAGCATCTTAGGGTAGACCTGGGATTGCCTGTTCACTTGATTACTATCAAATGTGATGCCACGGTAGCTCTGTCCTGGACAGAGGACTACAAGCTTGAAAGCAAGGCTAAACACATAGATATAATGCATCACTACATCAAGGATTTGGTTCTAAGCCAGCGCATCGGTGTTACTAAGGTGCATACCTCCTTGCAGTTGGCTGATACTTTCACTAAGCCTCTCCCCGCAGAGGTTTTTTGGAGTATGAATGGTATGCTTGGTTTGGTCAAGTACAAGCTTCGCCCTAGGTTTATTGATTTACAGTGATTTTTCTGCAGTTCAGGTTTGTGCTCTCTGCGGGAGTCGCGGGTTTCGATGCCCACCTGCGGTGATTTCAGAATATAAATTTGCTTCAGGTCTACTGCCCCTTGCTTCACCTCGAGTGTTGTACGACTCCAATCCTGTAGCGATGGTGAATGGGTATGTAGTTTGTATAGACCTGTCGCACTGGATTTTGGGGGTTGATTTTACCTCGAGTCTCTGGTCATGACTACCTCACTGGTAGATCTGTTTGGAATTATTATTATTTTTGTTTGATTTCCCCTCTTTTGGGTAGAAATTGCACCTGGTTTTGGGATTGTTACACCTGCGGTCCAAGGATGGAGCCTGCAAGGTCTGAGTAACTGTTTTACCTCTTTTAGCCCTGATTGGCTTAAATAGAGGTTGCTTCACTTAGGTGGAGTGTGGTACTATTCTGCGCTCTTTCCCCTCCCTAGATGAACATTTAGGTTGGTTAAATCTTAGAATGATATTGGAAGTATTGGTGTCGCCCTTGAGGATGTCTCTCTCTCTTAGATTTATTTTCTGCTTGCTTTTGAGTTTCAGATTTCTTTTTCGAAGTTTATTGTTAAAGGTTTGAAAGTATAATTTCCTTGACAGTTAGAACAGGTGGAGTGTCAACTTTAGCTGTTCGTTGGTTCTACCTGTCCTATTGGCTACGCAACCTATCGCGTCTGTCCTTCCCCGTAACCTAAGGGTTCCGGGGTTTGCCGTCAGGACTCCTCTCTCAAGAGGCGTCCCTCGGCTCTTTTAACTGTCCAGTTGTCTAAACACTTCGTTCCTGGTCTCCTCACGTCCCCTGAACTCTGTCACATCATCTGTGACGGCCACATCGTCGCAATGCCTGGTCCGGTATAAACCACCAGGTATAGCAGGGGGTGAAGTGATCAACAACTCCCGCGAGCTATCCGAATAGGTGGACGGGGGGTGGCGACTAGTGGGCAGTGGACCTGTACTAGGTTCCACTATGACCCGAGGCTGTCCTAATCCTACGACTTCACCGACGAAACGTGGCGCAGAGGAAGGCCCGGCGACCCCCTGAGATTCGAATAAATTAGAGCTTGAAGGAACATCAGACTCCCCCTGGCCCAATGCCGCCGCACGCGATACAGCACCATCATTACCTGGCCTGGGACGCATCGTCATCCCATGACCAGTAAAGCGGTCAACAATCGGGGTTGGTAAAGGGCCCAGGACATTGTCAGTAGTATCAAGCCCTTTACCGATGATAGCGGCAGGGGTGCGAGAAAAATACTGAGATCCATCATAGGGAAAGAGCCCAGGGATACAGTTATAGCTAAACTGTTCATAGAAGAGCACATCACGACTCTCTACCACCTGGCGCAACTTCGGAACCCAAACAAAATAACCCTTACTCACCAGAGAATACCCAACCAGTCTACCAGATAACGCCCTTTCGTCAAGCTTATTGCGCTTCTTCCCATTCACTAAGGTAACATAGCATGGGCACCCGAACACGCGCAATAACGATACATCAGGTAGAACCCCAAAGAACAACTCATAAGGAGTCTTGTCACCCTGATTAGGCAGCCGGTTGCGTAGGTAACACGCGGCGAGGAAGGCATAGGGCCAGAAGGACTTAGTGAGCTTAGACTCCAAGTGAATGCTCCTAGCTACGTTCTGAAGGACCCCATTGTACCGTTCCACAGTCGCATTCTGCTGAGCAGTGTAAGCCATGGACAATTCATGCACAGCACCAACCGATTCTAACCAATCCTCGAACCACTTCACTATAAATTCCTTAGCCCTGTCAGACCTAAGACACTTGAAAACAAATCCATGCAGCTGAGTCATCCATCTGAGGATGGTAGTTTGAACTGCTAAGGGAGCTTCATCCCTGGTTCTCAAGCACAAGACCTCAGCATAGCCAGAGTATTGGTCAGTGAGACACAGAACATAAAACTCCCCACGCAAGCCCCTAATATTAAATGGCCCCATGATGTCCAAGTGAAGGCGTTGTAATGGGGCACGGATCCTAGTTTTGCTTTCTTTAGGAAAAGGGATACGTTTTCCCTTTGCCTTCTGACAAGCATCACATGGGATCTTAGACAGTCTTTGCACCTGTTGGAGAGTGAGGGGTAAGTTCTGAACCAAACCCTTCCTTACAAGGTTGTGCATGGCATCATAGCCAGGGTGACCCAGCCGCCTATGCCACAACCATTCAGGAGTGGTAGGGATCACAACTCCACCATCCTCATCAACATCAAGAGCAAAAGCTGGATAATTTTCAGCACCATACAAACGGCCACGAGGGGTGTGACAAGGCCTACATGCAAACTTGTACACACCATCACTGGATTCAGGGAAAGACCACAGAACAGAAGAGCCCTGTGTGGCAGTACAACTAAGACTATCAAAAGAAATCTTGCAGTTGTGAGCATGGGCAACAGCATTTACTGACATGAGGTTCACCGGACAGTGTGGGATGTAGAGAACATTGGTTAAAGTGATTGGTGTTGGTAACCAATCACTACATAACACAATAGAACCCTGACCCACAGACCGTTGAACCACACCATCACCAAATTTAACTGCTGGCCCAGTCTCAAAAGCATGAAACACAGTGAACAAAGACATATCACCTGTGATTGACATCCCAGCTCCAGAATCAACATGCCAGACACCCTCAGACAGGCTCGGGCTGCAGACATTTGAAAATTTCGCAGTGCAAGAGAAAAGGACAGAGCGTACCTCCTATTTCTTGTCCAAAGCATACCCATCAATCTGAGCCTGCAAGGAGGCCAGCTGCCGCGGAGTAAGCACACCTGGAAGGGCCAAGGCCATGGGCACCGGATTGGTAACCGGTGCACCAGGCTTGGTCTTACGCAGGTGCGGATGCTTCGTGAAACAGCGATCCTCCGAGTGGGTCGTCTTGCTGAGGCATGGGCCCCAAGTGCAATCCAGACGCCGCTTGTTGGAACCCTGAGAACCAGATCCCTGCCCACGCTGAAACGCAGCATTGGCAGGACCCTGGGGAGCGTCCCGGGACCAACCAGGATGCCTGGAGTCGGACCTGGGGAGAGCAATGTTCAAAATGTCGAGAGACCGATATGCCTCCAGACAAGACCAGTAATCTACAGTCTGTCTGTTAGCCAACATCATACCGTACTGGATCCGCAGCGATTCAAATCGGATCAAACGGATCCCATTCACAATGGTTTCCATGGCGTGGCGCTGAGTGACAGGATGTCCAGCACTGCGGAGGTCAGTGCACAGACTGCGAACCATGCGAAAGAAATCATCGACACGGTCAGAAGGGCCCATGTGCGCATTATGAAGTTCGATACGCATGAGAGGGACTCTAGAGGCAAGGGCATCAGACTGCGTCTTCCGGATATCCAAAAGGATATCCCAAGGGGTGGCAAAGTCCTGGTATACCTTGACCATATCGTCCTCCATGTTCGCGAGCATCATAGTTAAACACATGAACTCCTGACGTTCGAGAGGCAGTGCACTGAACCCCAACAGTGCAGGATCAAACCGAGACTCACCATGAATGAGGATATTAGACCCAGCTCCAATCGCAGAAGGGACAGGAGCCAAGGACCTACGAATGTCCATGAAATACTCCGCAGCAAGACCAGCGTCAAGAGCGCGCTGGTCGTCTATGTTCCTAATCACAGGAATGGACCTCGCAACACTCATAAGCAGCTCGAAATCTGGGCTAGCAGGACACAGAGGGACAGGCACTCGCACAAACTGATACCAAGCTTCTCGTGATCACTACGCCTCGTACCACCAAAGGAAACACCATGATCTGGGGGATACAGAATCCCAGAAGTGACTGGACCAAGAAAAGAACGACACCTGGTACCAAGCTCAGAGAAAGCCATCACTCGGCGATGCCTCAGCTTCACACTAACATTTGCCATTGTAGCCTGCATATCCATCCGACCGTACAAAGAGCGGTTCAAGGACTCACCATCCCGTCGATCCATGTTGATCAGGCGGTAGCCCCGAAGGTTCAAAGTCGGAGGAGATCCGCCAGTGAGCAGATGCTCCCAAGATTCGCATGACCGCGTATATAGCATAGGAGGAGGGCCAGGGGCAGGAGGCAGCTCCACCGGCGGAGGCGGAGGGGGTTCCAGGGAGGCACCAGCAGCAGAGGTGCGTGCAGAGGAAACAGCAGCCTCGCGAGAGCGAGTGTGGTAGCCAGGGAGGCCACGCTCCATGGGGGCAGATGCAGAGGAAAAAGAAGCAAAGCCCTTCAAGAAAGTGGGCTCAGCCACCTCCGGGTAAGCCGGGGGAACAGGCTCAAAGGGAGGCGCCGACGAAGGCTGAGGCTGATACACAGGCGAAAGCTCTCGATTAGGCATCTGCTGATCAGGAGGCTCATACACCGGCGAAACAGCGGAAGTCTCAAAGACACGAGTGGCAGCAGCAGATGGAGTCACGCCACCGAAGTCAGCACTCGTAGCACTCTTCAAGTCCTCCTCATCATCAGTAGTAGTAGAGTAGTCTTCATCATAATTGAAGGGGACGCAATGAGGCTGCGGGTCTGATGCACAACGGATGATCTGTGTCTGTACACAACACAGCTTCATCAGGACATCCTCAACATCAGAGGACAGGCGTCGAACATTGAGAGAAGGAACCGTAAAGTTGGAGGATTGATCGGGGGGGGTTACTTCCTTGATGGCGGAAGGACCCTCCTCTCCGGCAGCAGAGGCCGCTGGCGCGCAGTCGTCTAGCCAATCTAGAGGAACCTTCACCCCCGTTGGGAGGATTCGGTCGCATCCATTGCTCACAATGACACTGCGGATCCCACGAGCCCATGAAACACCATTAAGTTTGGTAAGTTTCACAAAGCCGGCAGGAGGCCCTCGCGGAAGTTGCATTATCAAAGCAGTGGTAGTGATGAGGAGCCCAATAACCTATCAGCTTGAAATCACTCCGGTAGAGTGGACAGTAGATTAAAGCAGCGGAACAGACGCACCAATCTATACACGGAGACAAGGATAACGTTACAGACACAGGAGACCCATAAAGGGGCACCTGTGGTGAAAGGAGGCGGTAGACAGGAACCTAACAGGGTACAGATCAGACCGGAGACGTAGGTGACAGGAAGCTGCCACTGAGTCATCTCAAGATGACTCAGTCCCACGGGAAGCTGGCTCAGGAGAGCCGATAGTTGTAAGGGAGTACATAAGTAGTCACCAAGTCATAAAACGCGTGAGAGCACCGCTATACATGCTGATAACTGCACTTTCAAAATTTACTCCTCTCTGACTATTGTCTCTCCTTAACTGCTGATATTAAACAAAGTATTACAGAATTACGTCACATGCAGGTTGCACTCAAAGAGGAGAGAGCAACCGCCTCCATTAAGAAATTCCGACGCCGCCTCAGTACACAAGCACGACAAACTCACAGGTATATTTTCTCTCCTGAAAATCACACACACACACCCACTGCTCTACTGGACGCATCCACACACACACTCAGCACTAGCACCCAGGGTCTCCTGGAAGTTATGACTAAACATATGGGAAAACTCATGTCACCTCCCACTCCACCCATCTCAGATGACTATACACGACACGCCACCCCCCCTCCATGGGAAATACACACAGACAAATACCACTTGGAAACTCCAGCCAACTCCATACAAAACACTGCCTCTCCCTACACCTTTCTCTCCTCCTCAACCACCTATGCTGACTGTATTAGGAAACTCTCTACCAACAAAGCCACTGGCCCAGACGGCATACCTAATGAATTACTTATGTGCCTCCCACAGGAAATGCACCTCATCATACACAAACTCATGCAGCTAGTATGGATCCTGGGAGAAACACCAGACTGCTGGAAAACCTCACACACAGTCATGCTCTACAAAAAATCAGATCCTTGCTTACCTAAAAACTACAGGCCAATAGGCCTTAACAATGCTGTAGCCAAACTCTGGACCTCCCTTGTTACTAACACTATTACTACCTACTCTGAAACCAACCACATTCTTAGCGCCTGCCAAGAAGGTTTCAGAAAAGACAAAAGTACCTATAGACAACTCTTGAACCTACTCCACAACATTGAGGACGCTGCCCTCTTCCACCAGGACCTCTATGCTGCCTACTTCGACTTTAGCTCTGCTTTTAACATGATTGATCACCAAAAACTTCTCTGCATCATGCACAGCTTGGGTTACTCCCACGACACTATAGACACTATTAAAGGAATCTACACAAATTCTACTACACATATTCTCCTTAACAATACACCTGGCTCCCCCATCCCCATCACTAGGGGCACCATCCAGGGGGATACTCTCTCCCCCCTACTCTTCATTATCTTTCTAGAACCCCTACACAGATGGCTCCGTTCTGGGGGACGAGGATACAGAGCAGCATCCCTACCCTCCAAAACAGCAGATGAACACCACACCAGCAGCTTGGGGTATGCTGACGACACTGCTGTCCTAACCGGCAGCTCAGAGGACCTTCGCATCCAATGTGGTAAAGTTCAAACTTTTAGCATCTGGTCGGGCATTCCTCTTAACGCCACCAAATGTGTGGTCAGTGGCATACTCCACAAATCACACCCCTCTCAACCTACTCACAACAACACTCTCAAACAAAGGCTAGATAAAATTCCACTAGGAAACTCCTATGCTACCTACCAGCCGCCTGACCAAGCCTACAAATACTTGGGGGTTCACATCTCACTTACCTTAAATTGGAAAACTCAACTCCACTCTACTATTGAAACCATTCACAATAAAGGGCTGAGTATCCTCACCAAAGCTAAAAACAGGGCAACCCCCACCCAATGCTTACGAATAATTTCACAATGTGTCAGAGCAGCTATTAAATACCCCATGATAGTAGCTCCCTTCTCACTAACCGACATTCACGTCATTGACAGAGCAGTATTAAAAACAGTTAAACTCTGTTGCTCCCTTCCCAGATCTTTTCCGACAAGAGCACTCCACCTCCCTAAAACAGAGGCAGGACTAGGGGTGCCCTCCCTACTCACTGAATACACCCAGATTACTGCAACAGCCCTCACCCAGTCCATGAACGACCAAGGTCACCTGGGAATCCTCACTAGAGCTCTCCTTAATAAATCAACTTCCACCATGACCACTCTAGATCCTCTCTCTCTATCCCGCAAGCAACTTAAGTATATGTCCCTAGCCCGCCAGCTGGAAATTATTAAAAAATCTGACATAACAATTTCTTGGAATGACACAGAACTTCTTGACAAACTTAACATACACTCTCTTCCTCTCCCTCCACAGGCAATCCCTGTATCACTCATGACTCCATTCCATGACCTGGCCATCAATTCATACCATGACCTGGTCACCCCCATGGGAACTCACCTTGTCAGCACTACAGATCTCTCTCTTATCACCTTACACAAAGTTACTAAACACCACAAACGGTCCCTGAACCGCCTCACCGCTCACCTCTCCTCCCTCCAAACTGTCGCCTCCCCAATACACTCTGACCCACTTCCCCTCTCACACCGACAACTTGCGCCCGGTTACACAATTGCGCAGAACACAACCGATAACGTTAAATCTCCTGCTTCTATTGAACCCTCCACCCCACCCACCCAGCGTTACCAACCTCACGCCACTGTTACTGACGCAGACTACGAGGCGGATTCCATTGGGGACCTGGAAGGAAACCAATGGTGGGCGTGGCAGGAAACCAATGGTGGGCGAAGGCAGTCACGCGCACCAAGCATGGGGCTGCCCCAGCAGTGATGCCACCTGGGCAGCACGCCACTACTTGTGCAAATCCTGGATCCGTCACTCCTCCACCTCTAAATTTTACCGTGCATATAGAATAACTCCCACCTCACACCCTGACAGGATCCGCGAGGCCATGACATCCCCCGACAGCAGCGCACCTGCACCACCGGCGCGCCTGCTCCACCTTACCTACGGATCCCAATACAAAGCCCTGCACATCACGAGCTGGCGGGGCAAGCGCTCCTACAACGACGACAAACTAGTCACTTCCACTGTTGTCCACGTTCAATGGGCCCCAACCATCATGCACAACGAACATATCAACTCCTACACACACATGGGATACAGCATCCACCACAGCACATCTCTTACCTCCACTACCTCCACCATACATTGGAAACCCCAATCTCACAATGCGTCTCACCTTGTTGAACTTTTGGGACAACCAGCATACGACCAATTAACCCACACTTTTAAAACTACTCCCCCATTAACCACACACCTCAACCCTAGGAAGGACACCCACCTTACTAACCTTCAACAACAAGGCCAATGGGCCACCTCCCCAGGATTTCATGCTGACAACCACAACCTTGTTCACAAACTTCTGAAAATTGACACACACGACAGGCACCCAGACTGGGACATTCAACCACCCTCAGCCTACATTATACAAACAGGCATCCTCACCACTCTGGATGACCAATCCACACACACACACCAACGTTTCATATCTTTATAACCCCACTGGTCACTGTCTTGGGCACATTCCCAACGACAGACTAACCTCTCTCAAACAAAACTATGACCACTTCAAAAATCACCACCCTACCAAATGGAACCAACTGACCCAAGGAGGAACATACCACACTGACTTAGCTGCCCTCTTCACCAGATACAGAGCTGCTCCTGCTGCTACCAACACTCTTTCTCCTTTTCTCTACCAAGCAGCAGCTGCTCTGGGCATTACTCACCATCTTACTTCTAACCCCCTTAGCTACGACCAAAGCCTCACCAGCTTCTCTTCTACCAGCCCTGCTGATCAGCTCTTTGGCTCCAACCAAGACCCCTTTCTTACCATCTGGACTGGGGGCTCACTGGTGGACATTCCTAACTCCACGACACAAGCACACCAAGCTCTAAGGTGGGCCCTAGCCAGTGCTGACCATGCTGAAAATACTCTCAGCCCTACCTGCACCCTGATGCTCCTCCCTGACGACCTTGCTGCCCCTTACAAAACCCTCCTCCACCACTCCTGGATTCACTATATTGACTCCAGACCGCAGTCTGAATTTTATACTACCTCTGAAATTTGGCTTGGCAGCAAATCTCACACTCCACCCTCCACCCACAAACTACACCTCATCCTTATATGCAACCCCCACAGCCAAGATACCTATTTTCCTAAACTCCCAGATTTTATTGACCAATGGACATACTACATGCAAAGCCTCTCCTCATCCTGGGAGCCCTCTACTATCACTCCACCTCCCACTCTTACCTTCTCTGATATTGTCATTACTTACCCCCGGAAACTCAAATCTCTTGCCAAAAATCCTTGGCAAACTCTACTCCACCAACACCCTCCTCCCTCTCTTCTTACCACTACTCACCCTTGTCTTCACCTAGCTACCCCCTCCTCAGGCCTCCAGGTCTACACAGATGGTAGCCTAATAAAAGGTAAACCAGGGCACCCTAGTAAAATAGGTGCTGCAGTATATGTCCCGGCTGCAGGACAAAGCTACACCATAAACCCTGGGGGAATAGGGGCCACCAAAACTAACAACAGGGCAGAACTGGTAGCCATCCACCAAGCCCTTGTCAACATTGACTACGACAAATCCCTTACACTCCATACAGACAGCCTCTGCTCTCTTCAACTTATTAAAAAAATGATTCATGACCCTACCACAACAACCCGTTCCATTCATACTGAACTTCTGCAATCAATTCAAAAACACCTCATTCAACGCATCCTGCATGGCTCACACACCACTCTTTGTAAAGTCCGTTCCCACACAGGTATCCTTGGAAATGACAGGGCAGACATTCTGGCACGCAAGGCAGCTGAGCACCCTGCCTCCACCAATTTTACTGACAACACTGGGGAAATCCCCCGCCACAATGTCTACTGGCCCACAGTTCAACCTCCTCGCACACCCATGGGAGATATTCCCCCACGCATCCTAGCACCTAACCTTACACAAGGTATCACCTCTAACCTGCCCACTAGCTGCCACCTTGGCCAACACCCTCTTAAAGGGATTTATGCAACCACCTGGGCTGATAACACTCCCCACCAACTTCCTCATGCAAGTAACAAATTTTTGGACCTCAACCCTTATCCAACATAAAACTAAATTCCACATCCTTAAAGCCCGCTGGGGTAGACTGTGGAAACCGTAAACTTGCATTCCGCTGGAAACTCCCTTATATTACAAGCACTCACCCACCCACGAACTCCCTATGGCCCCATTTGCCACACCTGTGAGGACGGAGCGGGCCACATCCTGGCGGGCTGCACACACCGGACTTTCAAGGGGCTCTATATCAAGAGACATGACGCCGCAGTGCGACTCATCCACAAGGCCATTTGCACCGGAGCCCTGGGATCCCGCAGAATGATCATGGACGCTGGCAAGGAAGAGGACCTCCCCAGGGGGGTCCTGGGCAAACGTCTCCCTGACTGGTTACGCCCCTCCACTATTACTGTAGCGGACTGGAAGAGAATGAGACCTGATCTTGCCGTCCTACCTGACATAGACTCTCCTACCTGTATGTCTGATAAAAACAGTCCAACTGTTCAGCACCTGGTCTGGCATCCCTCTCAATGCTACCAAATGTGTGGTCAGTGGCATCCTTCACAAGACACACCCCTCAAACCCCACCCACACTGATATCCTCAAACAAAGACTCCAGGACAAAATAGCCCTCGGAGACACATATGCCACTTATCAACCACCAGATATAGCCTACAAATACTTAGGAGTCCACATCTCTCTCACCCTCAACTGGAAAACCCAACTGCATGCCACCCTTGACATTATCCACACCAAGGGCCTACATATACTCAACAAAGCTAAAAGCAGGGCAACCCCTGAACAATGCATACGCATAATCACACAATGCATCAGAGCAGCCATCAAATACCCTATGATCGTAGCCCCCTTCTCTCTCACAGACATCCACATTATAGATAAAGCAGTACTTAAGACAGTCAAACTGTGCAGCAGCCTCCCATGTCCTTCCCCACTAGGGCACTACACCTGCCCAAAACAGAGGCAGGCCTAGGGATCCCCTCTCTCCTCACTGAATACACACAAATTACTGCCCTCTGCCCTCACCCCACGCCATGAATGACACTGGACGCCTGGGCATACTAACCAAATCTCTCCTCACTAAAACCTTCAAAAACTTTCCACACTCTCACTCCAACCTCTCTCTCTCCCAAACTCCTCCAATACTCATCTCTTGCCCGGCAACTTCAACTCCTAGACCATTCAAACATCCGAATTACCTGGAATGACACAGAACTCCGGGATAAGCTCAACATCCAATCAGTACTCCCTCAACCTGCTCACATCCCTGTCTCCCTTGTGACTCCCTTCCACGATCTAGGGATCTATACATACCACGACCTGGTTACTCCAGCAGGCACTCACCTTATCACTACCACGGATCTCCCTCTTATCACACAGGGCAAAGTCACAAAGCACCATCGGCGCTCCCTCAACCTCCTTACAGCACACCTCACAGGCAACAGCCCCGACCTGCTCCCCTCCTTCAGCCATGCCAACCCTCTTCCATTACCGCAGCGACAACTTACCTCGTCATACACCATCCCACCCAAACCGTCAGCCGATGCGCAGAACATGTTTGTCGCCCGCCCGGCCTCCACCCCAACTCAGCGCTACCCCACCAGCCCGAGCGCAACCTCCTGTCAAGGAAGCGGACTACACAGCAGACCCTCTCCGAGACCTCAGCGGGGAACAATGGTGGGCGTGGACCACCTGCAACTCCACAGCCGAATGGAACGCCAACGTCGACCACTACGGTAAAGCATGGGGCAACAATGAAGCCGCGACAACCTGGGCATCCCGCCTTCACCTCTGCAA
This sequence comes from Chlamydomonas sp. ICE-L, assembly GCA_013435795.1. Classification (NCBI taxonomy): domain Eukaryota; kingdom Viridiplantae; phylum Chlorophyta; class Chlorophyceae; order Chlamydomonadales; family Chlamydomonadaceae; genus Chlamydomonas; species Chlamydomonas sp. ICE-L. Next base: position 3,870,874 of record JACBWV010000472.1, read on the forward strand.
GGCCATCGTCCGCGGCCCAGCCAAGCCCTTCTTTAAGCACTACAACATCACTAAGGTCTCCAACCCTGATCTTCTCAAGGCAGCAATGCTCCACCCTACCCCTGGATCCCCATCCCCCCCTACCCGTCTCCTTCACCTCACCTATGGTAACCAGTACAAACCCCTCAGCATCACCAGCTGGCGCAGCAAACGGATCATGGACACTAGGGACACCAGCATCACCACCACTGCCCACCTCCGATGGGCCCCCATCACCATGCACAACGACCATATCAGTCAATACACCCAAATTGGTTACACTATCCTTCACAGTAACCCAATTACTCCCACCACCTCTGAGGTCCACTGAAAACCACAACCATACCACACCACCCACCTCATCACTATGCTGGGCCAATCCACCTATGACACCCTTCTTCAGGCCTTCAAAGACACACCCACCACCACAACCCATCTTAACCCCAGAAGAGACTCCCACCTTACTAACTCCCAGCAACAGGGACAATGGGCCACTACACCTAGCTTCAACGCTGATAACCATGCCCTTGTCCACAAACTTCTTCACATAGACACTCATGACCGAAACCCTACCTGGGACATCCAATCACCACTCAAACACACAGCCCAAACTGGCATCCTCACTGGCTCAGAAGGCCATCAAACCCACACGCATGCAGACACTACATTCCTCTATAACCCCACCGGGAAATTTGTGGGTCATAGTACCAACACCCTTCTCACCTCCCTCCACACACACTATGAATACAATAAAACTACACGCCCTTCAACTTGGAACCAACTCACACAAGGAGGATTCCTACCTGACCTTGCAGCCCTATACAACAGACACAAGGACACCCCTGCCTCCACCTACACTCTTCCCCCAGCCCTGCACCAAGCTAACCTACACCTCAACATCACCCATCACCGCACTGCTACCCCACTCAACCTAGATTCTGCCTATGAAGAATTTTCCTCCATGAACCCAGCTGACCAGCTCTTTGGAGCCAACGGGGATCTCTTCCACAGCATCTGGACAGGGGGATCAATGGTGGACATCCCTACCTCCGTCACCGATGCACACAAGGCACTCAGGTGGGCTCTAGCCAGTGCTGACCACGCAGAAGCACAACACATCCCAACATGCACTGTCTTACTCATCCAGACAACTATAATGCCCCCTACAAGAAACTATTGCAACCACCCCTGGATCCATCACGTGGACTCCAGACCTTTCTCTGAAATCTACAGCACCTCTGAAACCTGGCTAGGGGGCAAACATCACAACCCTACCTCCTCCCACAAGCTCCACATTCTCATCATCAGCAACCCAAGCAGCCAACCTGAATACCTAAACCGTCTCCAGGGGTTCAAAGACATCTGGTCACAGCACATGCTCAGCATCTCACCCTACTGGGAACCACATAACCTCCCTGCACATCCTACCCTTACCTCTTCAGACACACAAATCACCTACCCCAGGACTCTTAAATCCCTCACTACCCTGCCCTGGCAGCCTACCACCCACCACTGCCCCCCCTCTGCTCCCCACAGTTATCTACCCCTGCCACTACCCAGCCATACCTACCCTAGGTCTGCAGGTCTATACTGATGGCAGCCTGATCAAGGGAGCCCCTGGTACCCCCAGCAAAATAGGTGCAGGGGGTCTACATACCTGTGGCTGGTATGAGCTATTCCATTAACCCAGGAGGCCAAGGCGCCACCAGAACTAACAACCGGGCTGAATTAGTGGCCATCCATCAAGCCATAGCACGCATTGACTATAATACTGACCTCAACCCTGCACAACTGACAGCCTCTGCTCACTCCAACTCATTAACAAATGATTCAAGATCCTACTACCTCTACACGTTCTCTTCACTCTGAACTCCTGCATTCTATCCGCACTCACCTTGTCAACGCATTCTGGCAGGATCACACACTACCCTCTGCAAAGTACGCTCACACACTGGCATATTGGGCAATGATAGAGCAGATGCACTAGCACGCAATGCAGCCACCAACCCAGCATCTGTACGATACACCGACACCACTGGAGAACAACCCCGCCACAACACCTATTGGCCCACTGTCCAACCCCCCTGCACACCTCTTGGCACAACTCCCCCACGAGCCTTAGCACCTAACCTCACCAACGGGATCAGTCTTAACCTTCCCACTAGCTGCCACCCTCGGACAACATCCCTCAAAGGCATATATGCCACCACCTGGGCTGATAACACCCCCTTGCATCTACCCCACTCCAGCAATAAATTCTGGACATCCTCTCACATCACCCACAAAACTAAGTTCTGCATCCTCAAGAGCAGATGGGGCGACTGTGGAACAGAAGCTTGCCTATCGCTGGAAGATGCCCTATGCTAACAACCCCAACCCTGCCACCTCCCCCACATTGCCCTATTTGTCACCACCCACGAGGACGGAGCTGGCCACATTCTTGCTGGCTGCACACACGCCACCTTCAAGGGCATGTACATCAGCGTCATGACGCAGCTGTCCACTTACTGCACAAGGCCATCAGCAAAAGGCGCCCTTGGATCCCGCCGCGTTATCATGGACGCAGGTAGGCTGGAGGACCTCCCCGCGGAGTCCTTGCAAACACTGCCTGACTGGTTGCGCCCCTCCCTCCATCTCAGCAGAGATCTGGCCCAACTGAGGGCCAGACTCTCGCCATCCTGCCCGAGGTGGACTCACCCACCATTGCTGCTGACAAGGAAATCTGGATTCTAGAGCTGGGATACTGCTCTGACACCAACATGCCACTAAGGCAGAGGATAAACATGCCCACACACCCAGTTGGTGGCCGGCCTAAGACTTAGCTGGCTACCTTGTTCACTACCTAGTTGTTACCATTGGTACACTGGCACCATCCCAGAACCTTTGTGACCTCCATGACCACCTTGGTCTTACCAATTTAGAAATTCTTACATTAGCAGACCAGCTGCACCACCACTCTGTTGACAGCTTTCAGACTATTTTACAATGTCGTAGATTTCATGAACACCACCCCGCCGGAGATTAACATTTTTTTGGTCCAGCTAGTGCCACCCACGTGACTGACTGAAATGACTCTCAGTCAGTTACGGGTGGGATCACAACTAGTACTGGATATTTTTTGTGTTTATCTATGGTGACTACAGCTAGCTTCTGCGTACGCTGTGGTGTCCTTAATCTCACGTCCCTAGAGTATTTATATTTCTTGGATGTAACAATTTCAATTTCAATTTCAATGTCTGATAAAGAACTCTGGGTTCTTGAGCTTGGATACTGCTCTGATACCAACCATGCTACTAAGTTTATCACTAAACACGCCCAGCATGTTGAATTAGTAAATGGCCTTAGATCGGCTGGATACCTCGTTCACTATGAAGTTATCACCGTTGGAACAACTGGTACTATTCCAACCTCTTTTTTGACTTCTATGACCACTCTTGGACTTCAGAGATCATGTGCCCTCAAACTGGCGGACACAGTCCACTCCCACACATCACTAGCTTTCAGAGTATTTTACAGTGCAGACGTTTTATGAAGCACACCCGGTCGATACCCGGGGACTAGCACACAGACCGTCCCCCTCTCAGGTTTTGTCTTGCCAGCTGCATTGTGTCGGTGCTTCCCAACCGGGGTGAAAAACCCCCGTATTAAGCTGCACTGGCATGATGTGGCTACGGTGCCTGCCGGTCAGGCATCGGTGGTACTTCTTTTTACTGAGATGGCCCTACGGTGACTATAGCTAGCTCCGGCTTACGCTATGGTGTCCTTAACTTCACGTCCTGTGAGTAACGGTTCTACACGGATGTAACAATTTCAATTTCAATTTCAATGTCGTCGTCTGCTTCTTTCAAACCCACAAAGCGCTTCTCCGACTTAGAGGGGCTTACAAAGTGTGCAATGGGCTGCACACATAGTTCGGCCACGAATATTTGTTCGAGGCACAGGTGCTCTATAAACTCTACTTGCAAGCGGTCATGAACAAACAGGATATGCCGAGCAGGAAAGGGCAGCGGGATGACGCTAGGGTTTCTACCACCTCTCTTAAGGACATGTGCTCGCATGTGCTCCGTAGATCAAGCAGGACGGCGGACGCGTCCGCGGACGCGGGGCAAGGGCCCGCGCCCGCCCGACAAGTTGTTATTTTTTTCTGCCAGGGAACTCGCAGAGCAAAATCTGGCGCAGGTGCACAAACTTACGATCCACTGCGGGCTCAAGGCACAGGCGGTGATCGGTGGGGTGCGGACAGGGCGCGAAGTTCCCTGGGTGCGATTCGTGCGGAATCCTTTATAACGACCTCAACGAATTCAAAATCGTGTCCAAACGATTCAGCTACATTCAAATTATTTGCTACAGTCACCTGACGATGCCAATTTCCTTCGAAGCTCTCCACAGCTCTATGCCTACACCGCTCTATTCAACTTCATTTCTCTAGCAGTCCCGCTTAACCTGCCGCATTCGGTCGGCTACAGCTTTTGGAGGTTTCTTGCTGTCCCGAACTTCGACTTGCATATTTCAAGACCGGCGAGTCTGGAGAAATCCGCCTCTTAGCTTCTCTCGGCCTAAGAACACAATCCATCCTCTATCAATCGCAGTGTCGGAACCTAAACTATTACTCGCGGGGTCGGAATCCGCAAAGCGCTATCCCAAGCGCTGACCAACTTGTAGCCCGGAGGGACCCGCTCCCTAGTCCCTAGTCAAGTTGAAAGCACAGTCATGGATGCAGGCACAAGCTCCTTCACGGTGATGGCCACTGGCCAGATAGAATGTGCAGAGGTAGGAGGCACTTTGGTGTTGAAAGGCTCATGAACACTGAGACCTAGTATCGGTGTGGATAGTCAACTTCTGGCACACACAATGCATGGAAGGAGATACACCTAGAGACTGAGATGCTGTGTGGCATTGAAAGCGCTGGATTTGGAAAGCTGCCCCATAGTTAGCCCATACAACTGGTGCTCATGCATACATGTGTGTGGAGGGTTGTTTGAGCCAAACACTAGGCAGTCCTTGCGTATACGTTCCAAACACTAACCCAGACCCATGCACACATACACACACGCACCACGTCCTTGGAAAAATCGACCTCTGCTAATTGACCCCCTCTACTTGCCGCCTGCTACCAGCAGATCCTCTTTCACTTTTTCCATACACACACACACACTCACTCACATACTCTCACTCTCACTCACACTGATGCATGCATGTGTACACTCACATACTCACACATTCACCCACTGTCACACAAACCAAAAATCTAACACACACAAACACCCACTCACATACTCACAGACACCCACTGTCACACAAACCAAAAATCTAACACACACAAGCACCCACTCACATACTCACACAGACACGCACACGCATACACACACAAGCATGCACACGCAAACAGAGCACTCACTCACACACAAACAATAATCCTCACAAACGTTGACATACACAAACATGCATACACATGCACACTCAGACACAAGCACACACTCGCACACTCTCTCATATTCACACACACGTGTAGATTCCCCACTATAAGAATGCATACAACACGTTTCAATAAACACTCGCATAATTTCTCACGCTCACGCCCAATCTCTCAGCACTCGTGGTACGTGTACCGCGACCGCCTACTGACCAGAACCTCATGCTTCAATAACAACACACACACACTCACAACCACACACACACACCCGTAGATCCCAACTGTGAAACCAGCCCACTTTCAATGAGAACACACCCACAAGGAGCACAATGTAAATCACGGACGACTATATAAAACCGACCTCACGCCAATAGACACGTCACACAGGCGCCTTCACTGCACACATGTAGATCTCCTGCACTAAAAGATACATAACAGGCCTCACTGTGCGCATAAACAGCGCACCCTCGTCTAACACGCCGACACGGGTAGAGCCCCGAGCTGTAAGGAGCACTACCGCATGTTTTCATTAAACACTTGCACTCACCCTCCCACCACCACACAGCACAGGGTAGAATCCCCAACTATAAGCCCATACCATCACACGTTGCAATGAACACTCGACACACCCTCTCTCACACTCACACACCACACACAATATGTAGATCTCACTAGTAATAACCGCATATTACCGCAACGGTGTCACACACTCACCCGCACTCCTCCTCTCTCGACACGGCGACACACACACCCGACACACACATGTATAGCCCCAAACTAAAGCGCCCATCCACAAAAAAAGAAACTCACACGGTGCAATGAAACGACATCAACACAAAGCGCGCAGAGAAGAGAGAATACACGAGCCGCAGCCCCACAGTGTAATCCCCGACGAAGACGCATACCCACGTCAAACACACACCCCTCACCACTTCTCTCGCTCACACACACAGGACGCCGCAACATAGACGCATACCTCCGGGGCAATAAACACTCACCCACCACGCGCGCACCTAAACACGCACCACACATAATCCCACGAAATAACGCTACCCACAAGCTCAATAAACATCAACCCCTCGCTCCTCCGCTCCTCCTCTCGCCCTCCAAACACTTGTGTAGATCCCCAACTATGAGAACGCATACCTCACGTGCAAATAAACACTCAAACTCACTCTCTCTCTCTCTCACGCACGCACACGTGTAGATCCCCGACTGTGAGAATGCATACCTCAAGTTTCAAATAGTAGCTGGAGAGGATTGGCAGTTGCTAGACGGATTAGAGGAGGGTATTACCCAGGCAGCAAGAGTGTCGCAAGGTGAGCTCCCTACTGGGGTGGGATGTGTGTGCGTGTGTAATGTGGGGTGGGACTACCCACCGCCCATTGTGGGGTGGGACTACCCACCGGTACGCCCACGGGGTGGGACTACACCCAGGCAGCAAGAGCGTCGCAAGGTGAGCTCCCTACTGGGGTGGGATGTGTGTGCGTGTGTATTGTGGCACGGGACTACCCACCGGTACGCCCACGGGGTGGGACTACACCCAGGCAGCAAGAGTGTCGCAAGGTGAGCTCCCTATTGGGGTGGGATTTGTGTGCGTGTGTATTGTGGCTTGGGACTACTCACCGGTACGCCCACGGGGTGGGACTACACCCAGGCAGCAAGAGTGTCGCAAGGTGAGCTCCCTATTGGGGTGGGATGTGTGTGCGTGTGTATTGTGGCGGTAGGAGTGAGGTGGGGTATATGTATGCTGATGTCTATGTGGGTGTTTGGTTGAGTGAGGTGAAGGTGGAGGTCATGTATGCTGATGTCTATGTGGGTGTTTGGTTGAGTGGTGGGACACATACACACACTTGATGTCAATTATCCACTACCCACAGGCCTCGGCAAGCACATCTGAAAGCACACACACGCGCGCTTGATGTCTTGGCTTCTGCTGCCCACAGGCATTGACAAGCGCACTCGATGACACACAAATGCACACACACTTGATGTCAATTATCCACTACCCACAGGCCTCGGCAAGCACATCTGAAAGCACACACACACGCGCTTGATGTCTTGGCTTCTGCTGCCCACAGGCATTGACAAGCGCACTCGATGACACACAAATGCACACACACTTGATGTCAATTATCCTCTACCCACAGGCCTCGGCAAACACCTCTGATAGCACACACACAATGATACGTGCCGATGCCTGTGCAAGAGTGTCACAAGGTGAGCTCCTAGGCGGTACTAGCTTACCACAAGACCTCCCCCTTCGGGGTTCGCTAGGACTGCCCTCAGGCGGTATAGGCAGTCGCTTACCAACTGCCTATGGGCAAACTCTGTTTGTTGAGACTGGGGCCCACTGACTCGCGACTCTATTCAAATAGACAGCCTAAGGCTGCCCATATACAGCAAAAGGTTGCCATAGGGGCCCACTAGGCAATCTTTTAGCTCCTTATGCGTAGGGGTTGGCAATATGATATCATACGATATCATATGATGCCGGCGGTCTGACTTGGTAACTTTGGCCTGGGCCATCATATCATATGATATTAAATCATACGATTTTTGTATGATATCATATGATATCATACTCGTCTTTGGTCAACATCATATGATTTGCCGTTCCTTACTTACACGTGCGCACATGTTTGGATGGTACAACTTTGAAATGTTGAAAAATGGTACCCGTGAATTGTAGCTTTGGGCCAAAAACACGAACCTTAACTCCTTTTCTACAATTTCGCTGCGCATATGTGCTCTTGTGAGAATGTGTCAGGTAAAAACAAGTCTTCTAAGTTGTTATAAGGTATAGAATGTTCAAAGTTTTTGTTGTTTTGTCAGGCAGCAAGAGTGTCGCAAGGTGAGCACCCTACTGGGGTGGGATGTGTGCGCGCGTGTATTGTGGCGCTAGAAATGAGGTGGAGTATATGGAGGGGCCGGCTATGTTATATACTATTAGTGAATACACGGTGAATACATAATATTATACAATACTAGTCGGACGAGCTGTTTCACCAGAATTTCGAATTTATTTGAAAACTAATATTATTATGACACTATAATAATATTAGTTAATATTAGTTTTCAAACACCTATAATAGTTGCCGTTCCCTGGGTATATGTGGAGGTCATGTATGCTGCTGTCTATGTGGGTGTTTGCTTGAGTGGTGGGACACACACACATTTGTTGTCCATGTGGGTGTTTGTTTGAGTGGTGGGACACACACACATGTGTTGTCCATGTGGGTGTTTGTTTGAGTGGTGGGACACACACACACATTTGTTGTCCATGTGGGTGTTTGTTTGAGTGGTGGGACACACACACATTTGTTGTCCATGTGGGTGTTTGTTTGAGTGGTGGGACACACACACATGTGTTGTCCATGTGGGTGTTTGTTTGAGTGGTGGGACACACACACATTTGTTGTCCATGTGGGTGTTTGTTTGAGTGGTGGGACACACACACATGTGTTGTCCATGTGGGTGTTTGTTTGAGTGGTGGGACACACACACACATTTGTTGTCCATGTGGGTGTTTGTTTGAGTGGTGGGACACACACACATGTGTTGTCCATGTGGGTGTTTGTTTGAGTGGTGGGACACACACACATGTGTTGTCCATGTGGGTGTTTGTTTGAGTGGTGGGACACACACACATTTGTTGTCCATGTGGGTGTTTGTTTGAGTGGTGGGACACACAACAGGTGTTGTCCCAGTGGGGTGTTTTGTTTGAGTGGTGGGACACACACAACATTGTTGTCCTGTGGGTTGTTTGTTTGAGTGGTATGAGTGTTGTTGTGTGGTGTGTGACATCTTTTGTTAAGCTACTTGTGTGGTGTTCTTGCTGTGGGTTAACACTACCTTGTGTTTACATGTGTGTGTCTCCTGCTTCGATGACGTTATATGCTCTATCATCTATTATTTATCTGTCTGTGTTTCGATAGTACACACTACTCGGTTGTTAATTTCCACTACTCATTCCTGCAGGGTATTTTGTTGTGAGGGTGTGTGCTGCTCAAAGTATGGCCTGTTCTTGATGTGTGTTTTTGTGGTCATTATGACACACCACCTCTGGACCCCTTCGTCCCCGCCCCCCCTCTCTATCATTACCCGCATGCATGGGCAAGCTGACTCAATGACACACACTCTTGATGCCCAATATACACTACCCGCATGCATGGACAAGCTGACTCAATGACACACACTCTTGATGTCCACTACTCATTACCCACATGTATGGGCAAGCTGACTCAATGACACACACACTTGATGCCCAATGTACACCACCCACATGCATGGACAGGCACACTCAATGACACACAAATAATGTCCATTATTCAATACCCACAATCATTGACAAGCTCCTAGTGTGAAACTTCCCCATCCACGTCACCTTCAAGGCCACAAATGTATTTGGCTGGCCGCAACTGGTGGACAGTGTGGTCACACGCACACACACACACACACACTTGATGACTTGGCTTCTGCAACCCACAGGCATTGACAAGCGCACTCAATGACACACACATGCACACACACACACACACACTTGATGTCCACTAGCCACTCCCCACAGGCCGCGACAAACACATATGATAACACACACGCTTGATGACTTGGCTTCTGCAACCCACAGGCATTGACATGTGCACTCAATGACACACACACTTGATTACTTGTCTTCTGCTACCCACAGGCACTGACAAGCGCACTCAATGACACACACATGCACACACACACACTTGATGTCCACTAGCCACTCCCCACAGGCCGCGAAAACCACATCTGATAGCACACACACACACACAAGCTTGATTACTTGGCTTCTGCTTCCCACAGGCATTGACAAGCTTCTAGTTTGGAACTTCCCCATCGACGTCACCTTCAAGGCAACAAATGCATTTGGCTGGCCGCAACTGGTGGTCAGTGTGTATGGACTGGACGGCTTTGGGAGGGATGTGATCAAGGGCTATGGGAGCACGCACCTGCCAATTTGTAGCGGAAGGTATGGCCACATGTTTGGGGGATGTGAACGGCTTAGATAGGGATTTGATCCAAGGCTACACCAGCACGCACCTACCCATTTGTAGTGCGCTTGAAGGTACCGATATGGTCTCATGTTTCAGGGGTTGGACGGCTTTGGTAGGGATGAGATCAAAGGCTATGGGAGCACGCACCTGCCCATTTGTAGCGTAAGGTATGGCCACATGTTTGGGGGATGTGGACGGCTTTGGTAGGGATGTGATAAAAGGCTACAGCAGCACGAACCTTCCCATCTGTAGTGCATTTGAAGAAACCGACGTGATCTTATTTTTCAGGGATTGGATGGCTTAGGTAGGGATGTGATCACAGGCTACACCAGCACGCACCTGCCCATCTGTAGTGTGTTTGAAGGTACCGATATGGTCTCATGTTTGGGGGACGTGGATGGCTTTGGTAAGGATGTGCTCCAAGGCTACAGCAGCACGCACCTACCCAGTTGTAGTGCGTTTTAAGGTACCAATGCGGCACATGTTTAGGGATGTCAATAATGTACTGGTCCCAAGATGATCAGGCGATATATCATGCGCAGGGTAATTCAAAGCGCGCGCTTTTGAGCGCTGACTTTTTGACCCCCTCTGCGCTTTAAGCGCAGTTTTTTGCAACCCCTTGTGGGCGCTGCAAGCAATTTTTGCGCTTTTTGCACTACAAAGCGCAGTTTTTTTGTTTTCAAGTGCGCTAAAGCACTGGCCAATTTGGCCATTTGAAGTACCCTGGTCATGCGTCATAGCACAATATATTGGCGTATCCTACGATATCATATGATATCGTCGATATATCTAAACGATATCGTACTTGATGACCCCAGACATATTACCACACCTCTCTGGCTGGCTGTGACCACATGACCATATGTGTCACTTGCAGGGGTCAGCTATGTTATATAATATTAGCGAATAAATAATATTATATGATATTATATAATATTAGACGGACAAGCCGTCTCACCAGAATTTCGAATTTATTTGAAAAACTAATATTATTGCGACACTGTAATAATATTAGTTATATTAGTTTTTCAAACACTAATATTAGTTGCCGCTCCCTAGTCACTTGTGGGTTCAGCAGCTTCCATTGCAGGGGTTGGTTTAAGGTCGGTCGTTGGTTGAGGTTTCTTTAGGGTTGGTTGGGGGGTGAGAATGGTTTTGTGGGGTGGTCAAGTGGTTGCTTGGGGGTACATTAAGAATTGCGATAGCAGCAACCGCAACAACATCGAAGTAAAAGCTCGTGGGCTCACATGAAAATTGCATTAACCACATAATTACAAATTGCGATAGCAGCAACCGCAACAACATCAAAGTAAAAGCACGTGGGTTCACATGAAAATTGCATTAACCACATAATTACAAATTGCGATAGCAGCAACCGCAACAACATCAAAGTAAAAGCACGTGGGTTCACATGAAAATTGAATTAACCACATAATTAAAAATGCTATCCTCGCAACCAACCCCTATCCTCGCAACCAACCCCTATCCTCGCAACCAACCCCTATCCTCACAACCAACCCCTATTCTCGCAACCAACCCCTATCCTCGCAACCAACCCCTATCCTCGCAACCAACCCCTATCCTCGCAACCAACCCCTATCCTCGCAACCAACCCCTATCCTCGCAACCAACCCCTATCCCCTTATCCTCGCAACCCAACCCCTATCCTTCGCAACCAACCCCATCTCGCAACCATAACCCCTATCCTAGCAACAACCCCTATCCTTGCAACCAACCCCTATCCTCGCAACCAACCCCTATCCTCGCAACCAACCCCTATCCTCGCAACCAACCCTTAAAAAAAACGCGTGTGGCCTTTCCAAATGAAATCCGCGCACCTTGCATGGTCAGGGTTTCTATCAGATACTACAAAGGTGCCACTTGTAGCACAAGTGCTCAATTGTGTACGTGGCTATTTTGGGTTGCTTTTGGGGCAAAAAACTGCTAATAGCACCCTTAAGGCTGCTAGGATCACCATGGTGCTACGCAAGGACGCTTTTTCCTTTCCTTCAAAAGAAGCCTGCGTTTTTAAAACTAAAACTGGGGTGTTGCTATTAGATAGAAACTCCGACATCAAAAATAGCATTGATATTAAATGTGTGGCTTGCATGGTCTAATGCCCATCCTGCCCATGCCTGTCCAAATGATTTCCGCCCATGCCCATGCCTGTCCTGCCCGCCCATGACCATCCTGACCATTTGCCGGTCCAATGATTCCGCCCATGCCATGCCTTGTCCTGCCAGCCCATGCCCATCTGACCATCTGTCCAATGATTTCCGCCCATTGACCGCTGCCTGTCCTGCCCGCCCATGACCATCCTGACATGCCTGTCCAAATGATTTCCGCCCATGCCCATGCCTGTCCTGCCCGCCCATGACCATCCTGACCATGCCTGTCCAAATGATTTCCGCCCATGCCCATGCCTGTCCTGCCCGCCCATGACCATCCTGACCATGCCTGTCCAAATGATTTCCGCACACCTTGCGTGGCGTGTATGATACGAATCTGCACATCCCTTGACTCACAGATTCAACTTGAAGCTGAACCTGTTCAAGCCACAGTCATCCTCCATGTTCCAAGGCTTCATTGTCTGGTCTTGAACGGAATGCCGTGAGTCTTGACCCCCGCTTCCCCAGCTATGGAGAGGGAAAGGGAAGGTAGGAGAGAAAGGGGGGGGGGGGGGGCGGGGGGGCTATGACGGGCGATAGGGAAGGTAGGAGTAGAAGGGGGGGGGGGGGGGGGGGCAGGGCGAGGGCAGGGGATTAGGGAATGGTAGCAGAGAAAGGGGGGCGGTGGGTGGAAGCAGGGGGAGGGCAGGGGATCGGGGAGGTAGGACAGAAAAGGGGGTGGAGGGTGGCAGCAGGGAAAAAGGAAGTAAGGTGGATGAAGAGAAAGGCGAGGAGGGGAAGGGGGGGATATGTGACATTATGTTGACATGATCATGCTTGAAATGTTTGTGTGAATTGGCTGAAATGAGTGTCGTTGGTTGGTCTGCTAGACAAACCTTAAATCACATGTGGGACCATATTTCCAAAAAAACAATAAGACAATTCCAAAAAACAACAAACACAACAAAACAAAACAACATCACTTAAAAAAACAAA